>LPNX011192138.1:4506-125349 GCA_001517045.1 Pseudotsuga menziesii
GTATCGAAGTTAAAATGAAAATTGTCACAGACGTACTATGATATTTGAAGATACAGAAGTCCGATCCTAGGCTTCATCTAATAATTTTGCTGATGATCTTTGAAAATTAAATATCATAAATATGGTTAAAAAGTTAGAAGAAAAGCCAAAAAAAGCCACATCAATAAGGATTATATCAGATTCATAAAAAAAAAAAATTAATAGAGAATAGCGTAGCAGTCATACAAGCGGATATTTTCACAGAGCTAATTCATCGAAAAAAAAGCCACGTCAATAAGGATCATTATTTGGAGATATGCAACATAAACCATGATATTTACTTAGATACATAACTGGTTGAAAGACATAGCCAAAAACACTGTACAAACTAGAATTATATATCTATATCAACGACCGAAGGGAAAAAATGGTATAAAGTACTCGATGGGGGTAAAACCTATAAAGACCTAGTTCTCGGTCTATGGCCAAAATAAAAACAACATCATCTTTAAAATACAGTATTCCATATCTAATGGTTGTAGGGCTTAAACCCGAAGTCAAAACTGAATCAGATTCATAAAAAAAAAAATAGAATATAGCGTAGCAGTCATACAAGCGGATATTTTCACAGAGCTAATCCATCGTAGGAACCCTGTTCCATACCATTCAGTGAAAGGGTTAAAGGTTACAGTTGAAAGGTGCTAGATGGTGATAGGTAGAAGAAATAGCATATAGAAAGATAGAATGAATGGTTTTTTCTATCGACTGAAACCTCCGAGCTCTCCCTTACCTGAATGGCTCTATCTATTCCCTCCTCCCTGAGGTCTGGTCTAGTTTAATAGGTGTTGGTGGACTTGGCCTGGTGTGGTTGGCTTCTGTTTAAAGGCTTAAGGTGAGAGGTAGAGGCACAAGGTTATCTTGTTGGTAAGGCTAAAGGTTCAAGGCTCGTGTAGCTATTGGTGTCTTGTTTGTGGCTTTGGTATGTGTCATCCTGCTCCAACTCCTAAAATTAAACAACATGACTGAACTGATTCGTTTTCTATAATATCTAGATAAAATAACTCCTAATATCCTAAATTACCCGCCTAGGGATGGGGCTCTAGGGAAAAAGACTAGTTAGGAATTCTAAGTGCCCTAGGAATAGATCTCAGAGCATAAACTTTGTACCTCAACTCCCCTCCCCAACTTGAACTGATTCTTGAAAACCAGTGCATCCCCCAGTTTTTTTTGTAAACAACATATAATACAAACCCTTCTTGATTATGGCTATGATTTACACCCCACCCTTATTCCCAACAAACTTGGTGCCAGCCACCCTTGTTCGCTTATCTCAAACTCGACGGTTATGATCTTAAACATGTCGAAGTGTACTCTCTTCAACTTGCATTTCTCTCTTAGAGACATCAATTTGTATGCGCTTAAGATTTATTGCCAAGAACTTGGTATCTGCATGAGTAAATACGACAGCGAATCCAGGCTATCATCATACTGGTTGGTCTTGTTGGTCTTGCTAACTACCATGCCCTTATTTTAAGGACCTTACCCAAACCTGAGCAGAGCTCTATTTTGAGTCTGGCTTAGGAAATCCAAGTAAATGAAGCACCCTTCACACACAGGTGCATAGTAAGTAATGCATTGGTTAGGCCCCTCCTCACTACTGTGCAAGATTATAGGAAATTCAATATAGCATATATCTGGGTATATGATAGGGTGTGCCAGAAGAGACGTAGGGTAACTATACAAGTGCCTACGTTGGATAGGGATAAGCGCTCCGGGATGAGCTTGTAGTTCACCTTTCTTTTTGCCTGTGAGCCCAGGTGAGTAACACTTGGTTAACCCTACCACCATATCTTCGAAAGAAAGGTAAGGGAATTGTGTCTGTTGATTGAGGAGGCCACATATAAATGAAAAAGGAAGTGATCTCATAATAAAAAAAGGGATGGAATAAATAGTTTTTTACACTTTATCATGGACTATATCAGCTTTTTTATACAGGAGTAATTCAAAATGATCTAACTCTGCATTTCTGAGCATAAACTATATTTTTTTTTCATTTCTAAAATTAGAAGAGGGGCAGATGGGTAGTGTATTTACCTCAGCCGCAGCAGGCCGACCGGAAGCAGCAACCAATGCGGAACAAAACCAATGTCACTGCCACCACGACCGCAGCAGCTAAAACAGCGAAACAGCTACCAGGAAAAATAGCCACCAGCAGAGAATAGAGGGAAAAATTCACAGCCACCAGCCGAGACAGAGGAGAGCACAAACGTGACAGGCACCAACGGAGACAAATCGGAACGAAAACGTCTCAGCCCGACAGGGATGAACAGAGCGCATATATCATGGAAACCACCCGAGCCAGCACAGCGCAGAAACGCCACAGCAGATGGTAAAAGCACCGGCACCAACCCGAGAACAGAGCAGACCAAACCGTAAAAGCAGACCAGCAGACCAAAACGCAACACAGCGCTAACGTCACAGCGACCAGCCACCACAGCCGACAGAGCCGCCCGAGCCTAAACGAACATCCACCATAGCCAAACGATGATCAACATGCCCCTGCAAATAACTATTTCCAACCAAATCATTCACATCGTGGGCGTAAAAAACGTCTAACAGTAATCTTCCGTTTGTATATATAGAAACTTCTTTCGGCCGAACATTTTTTCGACCGAAAGATTCTTCGGCCAAAAGTTTGTTCGGACGAATAATTCTTCGACCGAAAAATTAATCAGACCAACGGTCCTAGCCGGACGTGATTTTCTCGGCAAACTGTGCAAGCCGTTCAGCACAAGGTACGCCGTTAACTTTTATCTTTCGGCCGAAAAAACAAATATTCGGCCGAAAACTTTTACATTATTTCGGCCGAAAATATTATTAGTTCGACCGAAAGATTCTAGAATACGATTTCGGAAGCGCATTTGTCACGGAATAGACACCCAACTTCATGATTTCACCCATGTGCAACAATACAAGAATCAGAATATTTACTAGCATCTTGGTCATCTTTCTTCTAGTTATGTTTGTCTTTGATGGAGTCCCACGAAGCCCAACACTGATATGATGTGTTCCCAGTCTTTCCACAACGCTTGCACTGCAAATTTGATCTTTTGTTGAAGTTGTTTCTGCCCTCTCTGCCTCTGAAATTTCTTCTTCCTCTACCTCTCTCTTTTCCAGATAGAGTGGCACCAACTATTGATGAGAAAGATTGCATCTTTTACAACTGTTAGTGTAATTTACAATATTGATCTTAATATGACAAAGAGAAAAACAATAACCTTGCAGGTCTACAGTCTCTGCCAAGGTGATTTACAATAAGTTCATTGACAGAGAACAGACTTGTAGCAGCACCCAGAGAAATGAGTTCTCTGGTCAACACACCCAAAGGAATCCACGCAGGCAGCTTCAAGAACTTGCAGCAGCAGAAAAATTGCTCAGTGGCAATATTCCCAATTGCACGAGCAGTCTCAATGCAATCAACACCAACAAAACAACATATATAGCTTTCACAAGATTCTTCAATGTATGATATATCAGTGAGCATACATTATTCTTCAATATTCAGCATAATATCAGTCAGCATGATATATATCAGTCACAGCATACAAGATAAAAGATAGGTTTTATACCATGCATACTCCAACGCAGTCTTCAGCAGCACCAGGCAATCTTTAACACATGCAGAATTGTAATGATACACAGTCTTCATGCACAACGCATAATTCAAAGGTCTGAGCTCGAAGGTCTTCACACAACAATCATCCCATAGAGTATCACTTCAGTTTGACACACAAATTCACCACCAAGAAATAGGGTTACCTAGCATTGATAATGCCATCGTCGTGGGAGAGCCCACATGCACCGATAGGTCATAGCATAGGTCACAGCGTCATCGTGGGAGAGCCCACACGCACCGATAGGTCACTAAAAGCACTCCACATAGCTGAATCAACAGCTTCACGCAGATGTAAAGGCATGATCCTTAGCATTCCATCATCGTTCTTCAACAGGCAGTTGAAGTTGCAGGCGCTCTCAGAATATTTGTTATCAATACGGCAGTCTCATGTCCCGGCAATGGAACCAGCAACAAGACTCATCATATTAAAGTGTACACACAATATATTGAATATTTCTTCTTCGTAGACCACAACACACAATATATTGGCTCTCAAACAGTACTCATATATTAACTTGAGGTGCAGAACACAGTCAGAGGCAGTCACCATAGCAGGCATCCACGATAGCAGTCATAGCACAAAAAAGGTAGATGGAGGACGCACAAAGACAGAAGTCTCCAGTCTTCAACGCAGTATCAGTCAGAGAAATGGTCTTCACGTAGCTTTCAGTCTTCAAGTCGCAAATATCAACGCATATATCACACCATATCAATGCATATATCAGATATTCATTCGGTGATGCCTCACGCGGATCAGGAGGGCGGGCATCTTAAGCTTCTTGTGAAGGAGTATTGGAGCAGTCTTCAATCAGAAATTACGTATGACTGTAGAACAATAATAGATGCGTGCAAGGCAGAATATATGTCGGGCACAGAATTCATGGCTGCACCGGATACCATTACATTATAAACAATATATATATATATATCTTCTTTATTGTAGTGTTTGATATCAGGCAGTAATCGTTTTCCTACTCTGATATTCTTTCGTTTGAAGATTTAATTAAGGTTAACAATGGCGACGAACCAAGCTGAAAAGGCTGCTACCAACTCAAAATGATATCTCATACCTCAAAATTAAACTGTTGCAGAATAACGCAAGTATTGAAGGCACGCAGACTGACAATGGGCCGACAGTCTGGCAATGGACTGGCAAGCAGAATGCCAGGACTGAAATGCAGCAGGGAGGAGTTATGGCAGGAACCCGATCTGATACCACTGATAGGTATAACTCCCTATTCAATATTATTCATGGCTAATGCATACATTTATATATTACATGTGATGGTTGAGCTTCATCAACCTTTTCACCTTCCTATGTAACGGCTCAGCTTCCTACATATTTATTTATTTATTTACAATAATCCCGACAGATTATATTCTAACAGTTTGCAACCTCATCACTTTTACTAGAATCATGGAAGTGGTTTCTTTTTGATAAAAATAATTGAACACCTTTAAATTTTAGAACCACATGTGTTTCGTTAGAATCACGACATGCGAGTGTTGCATAACCCTTTGAGTTTCCAGCGGAGACCAAATGGGGATTTATTTAGGATCAAAATATCATGGTGAGTTGCAGCGACAACACTAATTTTAACTATATATATATATATATATATATATATCTTGGCCGAGTTGATGGATCATGGTTTACATATAATAAATAAGCAATATATACAGCCAGGAGAGAGCTAAGTCGGGGAGGATAAAGACTCCGTATATATATATATATATATATCTTGGCCGAGTTGATGGATCATGGTTTACATATAATAAATAAGCAATATATACAGCCAGGAGAGAGCTAAGTCGGGGAGGATAAAGACTCCGTGGACATGGAAAACAGGTTCTGAAGGTCGCCACTTGATGGCCATTGTTTCGATCGGTGTTTCTCTATTGTTGCCAGGGGCATCAGAAAAACCGTGAGTACAAAGGATGGAACGCCTTCAATTGTTTTTCAGTGTCCATGACTATCCCCTCGCATGCGTAAGCAAAACCCATTGTGTTTATATCATTTCCAAAATGACAACAGTTCGGCCGTGGCTCCACCAAAACTCGTACATCTCTCCCCTAATATATATATATATATATATATATCAACCCTGCATTTTCATTTTGTTGTTGAAACTGAATTCTAGATCGGTTGCTTGATCCAAGACTGCATTTTTATTCTAGATCGACTGCTAGATACAAGACTGCGTTTTCATTTTGTTGTTTGTTCTGAATGTTAGATCGGTTTCTTGATCCAAGACTCTGTTTTTATTCTAGATCAGTTGCTAGATCTAAGACTGCGTTTTCGTTTTTGTTGTTGAAACCGAATGCTAGATAGGTTGCTTGATCCAAGATTTCGTTTTCAGTTATTGCTGAAACTGAATTATTTGAATCATTTGGAATGAGTAGTTTCCATTGCAATTTCAATGCTTAACCCTTTACAGTAAAATATATACCCTTGATAAATAGCATGCTCAAGGGACAAACAAAGAAATAAAATCTCAAAGAGCTATTTAACATGCTAAACTCTAAGGAGAACTAAATAGCTTATTGAATAAAGGAAACATCAACAACTAAAGATAAACTATATATAACAAATAGATACAATAATACTGCAACTCTAGCTATTAAACTATATATAACAAATAGATACAATAATACTGCAGCTCTAGCTATTGTAATAGCGATGGAAATAATGGGATTAGTTCCACCTATTCAATAAGTGACGGGTAGTTGATGTAATAAATCGAATCCAATGCTCTAACTCTAATATTATACTAGTTTGTACAAGAACTCGACATTCCTTACTTAAAGCATAACCATTGATCTAGTTGAACAAGTATGTAACTAGTACGATAACTTTACGCTTACCATTGATTAAGTAATTTAAACATGAAGGTAGTTGATTTTAATTAAGATACAGTAGAGAGAAGGTTATACTGGTTAAAGGAAAGATCGTTATATATTACTTTATGTATATTCTACTAGAGACTTATAAATCTTTTCTTTGGAATGAAATAGGTAACTTATGAAAGAATATGGTGTAAGTAAAGAGTATGGAAAAGTTTATTAAAGTTTGATTAAACCCTAGTATATAAGGGAAATATCTTTATATATTATTTTATGTATATTTCATTAGAGACTTATGAATCTTTTCTCAGGAATGAAATAGGTAACTTATGAAAGAATACGGTGTAAGTAAAGAGTAGGGAAAAATTTGTTAAAGTTTGATTAAATCCCATTATATTATGTATAATAATGGTTTATGAGGAGAAAGTTGAATATATATAGTTAATTTCAAGATTTAGTTTACAACCTATTATTGCATGAAGTATTGAATTATTTAAGAGATTTATTTTATCTACATTGTTGGGAAATGTGTTTAATTATTCACGTGATTTTAGATTAATGATATAAGTATTTCAATTTCTTCAAAAGCTTAAAAATGGGTTTAATTTTTATCATAAATGAAATAATGTTAGAGTCCATAAAGAAACAAGGTTTCCTAAATAATGTAATGTAACAATATAGATTAGTGTTGTCATGTACCCTTTTCGTTATGGATAAACATGACAAGGGTTTAGCTATGAGTATTGGTTAAAAATTGTTATGACGACAATGAATGATAAGTCTCATAATCTTAGGTAAAGTATTCCATTCTCCTATCTTAACTTGAAAACTTGAATAGTTTTTGTTTAACCTTGAACCTTAGTGGATTTGTTTCCCAGCTCGGGGGTGGCTTAAATGGATAAACAAACATTAAATGAGCCTACGGTTGGGAGGGAATTCGTAGACACGCTTTCAGTCTCTCAAGCTTAGGTAGCATTAAAGAAGTACCTATAATGTTTAATTTTGTTTATAGAAATTATCATGCATATTACATGTTTTATATACACTAATATGTATATTGAGAGGTGGATGTAGAATCTATAACTCGTCGATGGAATGGCATTGGTATGGCTCTAGAAAGACAGTGTAGATAATTTAATTGTTTGTGAGCACATGTGCTTAATTAGTTCTTTAACAATTAACCTTATTATATGGATTCAATTTATCTTGTTCTAGTATTTATGTTGAGGTTGCATGACTACAAGTGGTGGGTGCAAAACTGTGTCCTGAGGCTGCAAAAGACATCAAGGTGTAAGAGAAAGGGGTAATGTGTAATTGCTATCCCATTCAAGGGAAAACCTAGCGACTAATGTAATGGTTATACCTATTTTAAATAAGATTATCTTGTAGAAGTTGAACCCAAGAGATAGAACAATTACACTAACAAAATTGCTAATCAATCATGCAAACTTCACACCAAAGGAGACTGAAGTTGGAGCACAACACTGATCTGTATTCAATTAGTGTACAATAGCCAACCTTGGGAAGTAATAGGCTAATACAATATATCATTACATGAGAGAATCAAATGCATAAAGATGCCATTATAAATAGTCAAAAAATAGGCTCACTAAATCTAGTCAAATCCCCCATAGGTGCATAAAGCAGTTTTCAAATCTATGAAGATGCTCACGAATTTGATTAGTCAAGTGGGAAAGCAGGGATGTAAAGAAAACTCATACATGATTTTATTTGGAGAAAAGGAAGGAGGATGATGTTGGAAAAAAACAAGTCAACTACACCTAGTCTAGCTTTTCCTTTTGCCTTAAATCAGAATAAAACAAGGCAGCTTTTCAGAAAAAAAAGATATGCACTTAGAGGATCTGGAATAATGCAGACATGCTAAATTGGGTTTCCAGGATGTTTCCCAAGCACTCCATGACTCAGTTTTAGCATGTGTTGACTTCTAGGACTTGTAGAAGGCAACTAACATAGAATGGAATCTAGGAAACTAGGTAATAAGACAAAAATATTTAAAATTAATGTCTAAGGTAGGCAACTATGGGTTCATTATTCTAACACCCCCCATTAAGCCTGACTTTATGAGTAAATATCAGAAAAATATAAGGCCTAGCAAGAAAAAGCTTAGTCACCCTTTACATACTGCTTGTCCATACAACCAAGGAAAGAGGCAAAAACCCAGTGGAAAAATCCTCCCTTAAACATGGACAGGAAAAACAAAATTTTGGAAATATTGTCATCAATCATGCTTCACAGCATGATCAACAATCCCCAGCAATGATTTGAGATTGTTGAAGGTATTCTCACAAAAAACTTTGGTGAAGATGTCTGCTACTTGTTCTGAAGATGCACAGAAGAGTAGATCAATGGTGCCATCATGTACAAGCTATTTGATGTAATGCATATGGATCTCAATATGCTTGGTTCACTGTCTTTGAACTGGATCATTGCATATTCGAATGGTGCTCTGATTATCAAAGTAGATAATAGTTGAAAATTATGATTCGAAACCACATTCTCCAAGTATCCCCTGCAACCACAAATGATTGATTTGCTGCATTTACGACTCCTCTATACTCTGCTTCTGTAGATGAGAGTGCTATGGAACTCTGCTTCTTGCTTGACCAGATGATTGGTCCTTCTCCAAGCATGAACACATATTATGATGTAGAATTTTGATCTGTGTTGTCACCTTCCCAATCACTGTCAGTAAACCCAATCAAATCAAGATCATATTTTTCTTTGTAAAAGATCACATGAGTTCTTGTTCCTTGAACAAAGTTTAGGATCCTTTTGGCTGCTCTCCAGTGGATCTCATGAGGATTATCCATGTACCTCGAAGCCACACTAACTGCATAAGATATATCAGGTCGATTGTGTGTAAGATAAAGAAAACACCCAATCAACTTCCTATGCAATGTTTTATTTATTTACCATAGGAGAAGAACCTGCTTCTTCAAGCTTAACTCCTGAAAGGAAGGGATTCTTGCTTGGATTGCAAACTTTCATGTTGAAATTATTCAGCAAATCCAAAGCATACTTGGAATGATGTACTTTTATTCCATGTTGGGATTGAGAAATTTCAAGACCCAAGAACTGAATCAACAATCCCAAATATGTCATAGAAAATTCATGGTTCATTGCATCCTTCAAGGAGACAATCTCTTTCTTTGAACTTCCTGTAATCAGAAGGTCATCCACATACAAGACAATAATCATCAAAGAACCATGAATCAGATTCAAATAGACATTAGGATCTGACTTGCATCGAACAAAACTCAGTGATAGCAAAAATCCATCAATCTTGGCATACCAAGTCCTAGGGGCTTGCTTGAGCCCATACAATGATTTCTTTAACGTGCACACTAAATATGGATTAGAAACAAACCCTTCAGGTTGATGCATGTAAATCTCTTCAGTGAGATCTCCATTTAGCAAAGCACACTTCACATCCATGTGATGTACCTCCCACTGCTTCGAAACTACAATGGCTAAAGCTATCCTTATGGAGTCCATATTTGCCACTAGTGCAAAGGTTTCATTGTAGTCAATACCATGTACTTGTGAGTATCCCTTGGATACCAATCTTGCCTTATATTTCAAAGGTGAACCATCAGTAGCAAACTTAGTCTTGAAAACCCACTTACATTGAACTAGCTTCCTCCCTAAGGGAAGATCAACCAGTTCCCAAGTGGTGTTCTTTTGGAGCGAGCTGAATTCTTCGTTCATGGTTGTTTTCCATCTTGGATCATCTACTACATATTCATGTCTATGGATCTAATTCAACCATCAGATAGCACTTCTCAGCAAATATAGGATCTTTCACACAAAGGTCACTCTGAAATTGAGATCTAGTCCTCCTAGTGTTACTAGGATTTCCAGCTAGTTCCCCAGCTGCATGAATGGTATTTGCTTCCCATTTTGGTATTTTAGGACTGTTAGGATCTGCAATAAAATTATTCTTATCAGACATATCAGAATCAGCAAACTCATTAGTCTCTCTACTTAAAATCAATGGATCTGGTGGTGAAGAAGACTCTCCAACTTCAATTGCTACTAAAGGATCTTCTTGGAACTGAAAACTTCTTTCAATTAAAGCTTTGTTAGTGCTCAAGTTGATTAGCTTGAACCCTTTTGAATCTTCAAAATACCCAACAAATAGGAACTCTTAGCTTTGGGGCTACAAATCCTTCCTCTTTTCAATTGGAATTCTAGCCCAAGCCTTTAAGCCAAAAATCCTAAAATGGGTCACATCTGGCTTGTGCCCACTCCAAAATTTGAAAGGAGTCATACCATAAATCTCCTTATGATGCACCCTATTCTAGATGTAGGATACATAGTTTATATTCTCGACCCAAAACTTTGGTGGCAAAGTCTTAGCCTCCATCATGTAGGTTGCCATCTCCTTCAATGATATGTTCTTTCTCTCAGCAACACCATTTTGCTATGGTGTGTAAGGGATTGAATGCTACATATGAATACCTACATCTTTACAATACTGAATGAAATCAGACTTGACATACTCACCACCATTGTCAGATCTGAGGATCTTGATTTTCCTCCCAGACTGGTTTTCAACCAAGGCTCTAAAGGCTTTGAAGAGGTCAAAAACATCAGACTTATGCTTTAGGAAGTAAACCCAACAATACCTAGAAAATTCATCTATGAAGGTCAGTGCATATTTGGATTAACTCATGGAAATATGAGGAAATGGACCAGCAATGTCACTGTGGATCATCTCAAGAGGTGCAGAGGTTCTCTCATGACTAGCTTTCTCATACTTGTGCTTTGGGTGTTTTCTTAGGATACAACCTTGACAGACTCCCTTAGAAAACTTGATCTTTGGTAACCCTATGACCATATATTTTTCACTCAAATTAGAAAGATATTTGTAGTTAAGATGACCAAATATTTCATGCCAAAGCTCACTTGCTTCATTAGCACGAATCAAAAGAGTAAAGGGGTTTAAGTAGGGAAGAAAATGGGAAAACTTGTATAAGTTCAAAGTGTAATCTACGACACCTTTTGCTATGACTTTACCATTTGAAATATCAATGATTTCAACATCATCATGGGAGAAGATGAAATTATTTGGAGACCCAGTATGAGTCATCTGATACACTGACAAGCAATTAGAGGAAATACCTACAACATACAACACATTATTGAATTTACCATGGTCAAGATCAATCCTTCCCTTCCCCAAACTATGAGTGAGAGAGTCATCTCCCAAAACTATTGGTGGACCTTTCGACATGTCAAGAGAGGAGAATTTCTCTTTTGTTGCAACCATATGTCTAGAAGCTCCAGATTCTATAATGAAGCTAGGTGAGCTTGATGTGCCAGCAACCAAGGCATGTACTCTCTCTCTGTCCTCTGAATTTCATCCTCCATCCCTCTTCTTTGAGCAATCAGGAAGGGAGATGTTATTCTTCTCCAGGAGTTGGGTCAACATGTCAATTTGCTTCTTCATACAAGATCTCTCAGGATGATAGCCCTTACTGTAGTATGCGCACTTGCTCATTTCTCCTTTGTTCTTCTTCTTCTGGGATTTCTTCTTGGAACCTTGGGGGTCCTCTTGAGACTTGTTCTTGTCTCTCTTTTGCTCAAGTGGATTTTTAGCTTTTTTCTTTCTTTTTGAATCCACCTTTGAATCTCCAACAACCAAAGCTTGGTCTTTGGAAGGTTTGATGGTTCCCATCATCACCAACTTATCTTACTCCTGTTTGAGGGATTCCATGAACTCAGCAAGCTTAGGCATCTTCTAGGCTCGAGCTATCAACTTGGTGGCATGGAAGGTTGAAAAAAACACTAAATAGTTAGTACCAATATTAGAGAGTATGGCCAAAACTAGTTGCTCTTCCTTCTTTTTGATCCGACATGGTTTCAACTGCAAAACAAGGGCCTTAAACTTAGAAAAGTAGAGTTTCAATGACTTGAAGCTACTGGGACACAAGGATATCAGCTCATTCTCAATTTGATGTCCTCTCATCTCATTTATCTTTCCAAAAATATCTTCTAGATTCTCCCATACTTCATTAGGTGATGTCAATCCATCAAGATGGAAGAGGAGGTCTCTTGAAATGCTCAGACACAAAAGACCATAGACCTCATCCTTCCTGTTGTGCCATCTAATTTTCTCTGCAGCTGCATTGGGCTATGCCTTAGTTGCCATAGTTACCCTATAGATACCTTTCTCTCTCAACAATATCTCCATCTCAGCTTTCCACTCAAAGAAATTAAATGGAGTCAAGATGATCTTCTGAGATTAGTCCATAACTTAGAAACTATGCCCTCCAGTCAGCAGAATGCGCTCCCAGTAAAGATGTCGATCCTACAATAGAAATAAGGAAGGAGAGAAATTGATCTACAAAGGCTCTGATATCATGTGGAAATTGAACCCAAGAGATATAACAATTACACTCATAAAATTGCTAATCAATCATGCAAAATTCACATCAAAGGAGACTAAAATTGGAGCATAACACTAATCTGTATTCAATAAGTGTACAATAGCCAACCTTGTGAAGTAATAGGCTGCTTCAATATATCATTACATGAGAGAATCAGATGCATAAATATTCCATTCGAAATAGTCAAAAAGTATGCTTACTAAATCTAGTCAAATCCCCCATATGTGAATAAAGCAGCTTCCAAATCTATGAAGATGCTCACGTATATGATAAAGTCAAGTGGGAAAGCTAAAGAGGGATGGAAAGAAAACTCATACATGCTTTTATTTGGAGAAAAAGAAGGAGGATGATGTGGGAAAAAAACAAGTCAACTACACCTAGTCTAGCTTTTCCTTTTGCCTTAAATCAGAATAAAACAAGGCATCTTTTCAGAAAAAGCTGATATGCACTTGGATGATCTGGAATAAAGCAGACATGCTAAATTTTGTTTCCAAGATGTTTCCCAAGTGCAACATGCCTAATTTTTAGCATTTGTTGACTTCTAGGATTTGTAGAAGGAAACTAGCATAGAATGGAATATAGGAAACTAAGTAATAAGACAAAAATAATTAAAATTAATGTCTAAGGTAGGTAACTATGGGTTGATTATTCTAACATCTCTCATGTAGAATTGTATTGATTGTAGTTGATAATTCTTGACTATAAAAAAATGTGATTTTATATTTGAGGTATAAGTTCTTATCATTATTCTTGTACTAGTATGGATATTAATATAGCCCTATTGTCAACTACTCAGTGGAACTTAATCAAATTAATTTACAGTTTCTTAAATAAATAGATGAAAATGATAGTAGTGTTTACAAATATGTGATTACACACTCTCAAGAGACTAACGTAGTTGACTTGTATGGATATAGTAAAAGCGAAAAAATTACCCCGTTTTCTCAAAAATTACATTGAGGAATTTTAGGTATGTTACATTGTAGCTTAGGTATTCCACATACCTGGCACTCTGGAAATACAAGGATAAGCATAAATATAACAAAATAAATTTCCAATCACTTGGAATCCTTCACGAGGGATAAGACGAAGCAGTTCATGATGTGGATGCAGGAGTGGATAGAGGTGTTGTTGCACATAGGGACAAGATGAAGCAGTTCATCCATGTTGTAATCTCACAGATCACATAAGGTTACCAATAATACACCCTAAAACATATATAATTAAACAGAGACAAGAGATAAGAACAAATAGGTGAATTAACAGATTATATTACACAAAATGAGTTCATACAACACAGAGAACTGAACTGAGTTCTCATCTGGCTCAATAACCTAATATATGATTACAGAATGGTTACAAAATAACTATCTATTGGTTCGGTGAATTGACACGACCTTAGGTGGCTGACCTATTCTCTTAGTTTAGTCGACCGACTGACTTGGTCGTTCGATCGACTAAGTCGTCCCATCGACTTAGTCGGCTGATCGACTAAGTCGGCTCTCGTTTAAGTCGGATTATCGACTTGCTCCTTCTACCTCTCCCCCATGAGCAAAACGTTTCTTCATCCCGAAGAAACAGGAAGGTACGAATTTTTTTGACAGCCTCTAACATTTATTGTGGTGGGCTATGAAGTCTGATGGTCGGTCGTTTTTGTACACAGATTTCTACAATGGATAGGGCTATGATGGCGAGGTGGTGTTGGAAATATGTCCAACTCTGCAAAAATTTCTGGATGTCAATGGTGAATGTGGTCAGGACTGATAGGATCGACATCTTCTCTGCGATGGAGACTTCAGCTATCCTCTCCATTTCGACACCCATAAACTGGTCCTTCTCCTTTGCAGTTTTGATAAGTCGTTTCATCTGCGGACAGATGATGTCAACTTTTTCTAAGTTAGGGAGGGCTTGTTGCACCCACTAATGTGCTTCCCTTTCCAGTTTCTGCAGTTTGGCGGTTTCAAGCACTATCTGTTCTTCTATTGTCGTTCTAAGTGCTTCCTCAGTTGTATTTCTGCTCTCTAGTGCCTGGATCCCTTGCCGAGTCTATCGAGTTTGTTGATAAACTTGCCCGTAGTGAGTAGGCCAGTCTCTTAATACTTCTTCGGTTACGATAAACTCCTCCATATGATCTTGGAGTACTTTGTATGCTTCAGAAAATGCAGTGTGCTGTGCCATGAGGAGTCGGGCAGTTTCCTCTTTTTGTTCCTCCTTGGTTTCCTGAATGTGCGCTTGGAGGTTCGACACCATGCTCTCAAATAGTTGATACGCTCTTTCAAGTGGTCTATCGGTGTCAATTTCTATGGGGCCCGGTATGACGGACTGAGATAAATTCCTTCACTTGTCGAGAAACTCAACCTGTTATGTATTTTTGTCCGTGAGTTCTTTATTTCTTCGCTCACTTCTTGTCTTGTCTTCTTTCACTAGGGTTTTCAGGAGTTGGCCCATCTCTATGTCGATCAAGGAGCTTGCATCCTTCAAGCTAATTCGAAGTTTGGGAGTCTTTCCATGATGCTCCTTTTTCTGTTTCTTCATCCTCTTCTTATGCTTTTCTTTGTCTGCCTCTTGTGTAGCTGCAACCGTTTAGGCAGGGCCTTTGGTTTGTGGGATAGAAGTCGATGGTTTCTCTAGCTAGGGAGGTGGTATGACCACCTTTGGTTTTGTGGATGCAGTTGGTTGTGATGGGTCTTTTTCTGCGTCAAGGGGTGGTGGTGGTGGTGGAGATGGTGGTTTGTAGGGTTGAGGGGGCGAGTCGACGTCAGAGAACATTTGGTTGATTTGTTGAGTTATTTCTTCCTCATTCTCTTCTTCTCCAGTTGGTGCCGTGGCTGGGAGGTTGGCTTGGGGTACGGGGTTGGTCGGTGCAATAGTGGAGGACCGACGTGCAGTTACTTGGGATTCCTTGTCGGGATTTATTTCGAAAATCGATGAGACTGTTGCAATGATTGGGGACTGGGGGGCCTGTTCTGGTTGTTGTTCTCCGGACGTGAAGATAGGCACTTCTGTGGAGATTTTCTGGGCCGACATGAAAATCCCAGGCAGTTTTTCAAAGAAAGCTTGCAAGTCGCTATCTCTGTCGAACTTTGCTTTTATTGCCTCTGGCATCGCACTTTTGTATAAGTCGAGCGAATTGACTCACTGTGGTGCCAATGCTTTCTCCTCGGTTATTTTGGTTGGTGATGGGGGTGGAGGCGTTAAGACAAGATCGACGACGTTTTCAGGCACCGTCGTAGTCTTTTGTTTCTTCGGTCGACCTGCTTGTGCTCCTGCGTCGACAAATCGTTGGAACCAGGTTTTGACCGACACTTTATTTATGGTGGCATCCTCGATGATGTCGAGGGCCGTGGCTTCCTGTTCGTCCTCATCCTCTAATGATTCGGCAATGATAATCTTGCGCTTACCTTTTCCTTATTGTTGTTCTTATGTTTTTATTCTTTTTCTGGCTGCTGCTATTTCTTTTGAGAGTTTTCAGATAATGCTTTTCGTAACAGCATATTCAGGGTTGTCGAGCTCTGTCTCACCTGTCGGTGCCTGATTCGGGACGTTACTTTCTGTAGCCAGGGGAGTTATTTGCTGTTGTAGTTTTGGCTTGTTGGTCCGGGGTTCTATTCTCTTGGAAGTTGGAGGTTTGATAGTTATCTGCAATCGGCTGGTGTGTTCGACTAGTGTCTCCTCTGACACAAATTTACTGATGTAGAGGTTGAGCTCATAGTCTTCCTCTTTTTCCTGGTCCGTGAGTGGTTCTTCGATCGAGAAGTCGATCTGTTTTGTTGCTGCCAGTATTTGTATTTTTGTCTTGGCTTATCGGGATAGTTCTCGGAATATCTTTTCAACAACTGGGTAGTAGTCGAGGGCTTTGGTGTTGGAATTGTCACCCTGCATATACCACACCGAGGTATGGTCGAGCTCCAACTGGATGTGGGAGTTCGCCGGTAGATTTCATCGGATGTTTTGAGGCACCCTCCATCTAGTCGTGCAGACTTTGAGTTGTTGGAACCAGTTGTCTATAAATACTTTCCCGCACTCTAGTTCATCCAAGGTTCCTTTCTGGGAGAAGGGTTTAAACCTCCACATGTCGAACTTCGACGGTTCATGAAAAACTGGGCTCCCCTCTAGGAAGATGTGGTACATGAAAATACATAAGATGAGGGAGGGGAACTTGATGATTCCCCCAGTTTATTGACATCACTCATAGATGGTTTTCACCATGTCGACGATGTAATCACCCCATTTGTATATTCATCCATCAGTGGCAATGGTGTCGACGGCTTCTAGCATTTCTAACTTAAGGTCACTGCCTCGACCTGATAGAGTGAGTTTTATGGAAATGATTTTGGCCACAATCTGTGGCATTCGGGTTGTGATTTGGCTAATCATCAACCCCTTGGAGTTTTTTCCGGAAGGTGACCCAGTGAGATCTTTGACCAATCCTTCTTTGATTCCGACTGGTATGGGGTCTCCTTTATTAAAGAGACCGGTCAACTTGGAGACGACATCTCCAGAGATGTCGATTGGCTCGTCGAAGTAGAATCGACCATTATGATACCGGCTGATTATGAATTTGACAGCGGCTTCTTTTGTGCCACCAAATATGGCCATCATCGCTGCATTGGCATATCCAAAGAGAGTGCTGCGTCTGACTTTTTATGTTGCTTGAGTCATCTTTTTTTCGACAAAGGCTCATTCTTGTATTTCGGTCCATAGCTTTTTCCATCGCCCTTCTTGTACTTTGGCATTTTTGATGTTTTTCAGTCTGTGGACTAAAGGTGTATCCACATCCTATATCTCCTTGGCCTTGGTCGAGGCTCTGTTTTGTTTAGGGGCCACTGTGTTGGTTTGGTGGTCGATGTCGCTAAAGGTTTCTCGGTTTTTGGTCGACTAGATGCTCTGATGCTCTGTGTGAATAGGTTGCGGTGAAAGAACCTTTGGTGATCCAGTATTTATAGGCAATGTGGTGGGTGTGTGGAGTGATGGGTGTATTAATGGTGGACGTGATGTTCCAGCTGGGGTACGCGAGTGTGTGTTAGTGGTAAATTGCTTTCGGCGCTCGATGTCATGAATGCGTGATGGGACTATTGAGGTTATCGATTGGTGTCGGTGATGAGAATGGTCGACGGACGTAGTCGGTCGATGAAAGTGGTCGATGGTGCTAGGTCGATGGTCATGATTGTCGAGGTGGTGATTTCCTGTCATGGTTTTCTGTTTGTAGGGTATTAATTTGTTTTTTTTTGGGGGAATTTTTAGTTTTTTATGGATTTTGGTTGACGGTTATGGTCGTTATATGATTTTTTTTTTTNGTTGTGTAACATTTTAGTCGAGCTCCATTAACGAGCTTCCGAAATACCATTCCCTGTAAGGTCCTTATTCGGATGGATCCATTGGGATGTATCTCTTCGACAACGTAGGGTCCCATCCATTATGTGTGGAGCTTCTTAGGTTTTCCTTTGACCTGACTATTGTATAATAAAGCAAGGTCTTCGACCGACACATTTTTATTCTTGATATTGCGGTCATGCCATGCTTTCTGTTGTTGCTTCTGGATTTCCTGGTGTTGTACAGCCATCAGTTGATGCTCTTCCATCTTGCTAAGTTGAAATAGTCGGTCCTTCCTTCCCTGTTCGACATCGACATGTAGTATGTCTGCAATAATAGGTGTCTGTTGTCGGAAGTGTAGTGGGACTACTGCTTCTTGTCCATAGACTAGTCGAAAATGAGTGTGGTTGGTCGATCATTTATAGGCTATTCTGTATGCCCATAAGACTGTAGGTATTTTCTCATCCCAGTTGTCCTTTTCAGTATTACATATTTTGGTTAATCCTCTTGTTAGTGTTTTATTAAATGCTTAAATTGCTCCATTCGACTGAGGATGATATGAGGTACTTCAATGATGGTCGATTTGGAACTGGTCAGTTAGGGTTTTGATAGTTTTGTTGATAAAGTGTGTCCCCTGGTTGCTAATCAGGGTTAATGAACATCCAAATCTAGTGATGATATTCTCATAGATAAACTTAGCAGCTATCTCACTAGAACATGTATCGACCGGTTCAGCTTCTACCCATTTAGTGACATATTCCATTGTAGTAATGATATACCTTGCACCTAACCATTTTGCTGGTATAGGAAATGGTCCTATGAAGTCTATGGCCCGGATTTCAAATGTGAGACTGGGGTTTACTGATCTCAAGGGCATTTCTGTACTAGGAAGGGTTTGACCTAATCGTTGACATTTGTCACATCAACTAACAAAATTTTTGCAATCTCTGTGGAGTGTCGGCCACCATAATCCTGACTATTGTATTTTCTTTGCAGTTGTGTCAGCTTGAAAATGTCCTCCTGTAGGTCTGTAGTGTGCTTCATGGATAATGTGGTCTCCTTCATGTTCTAGTACACATCTTATGAGGATATCATCTAGTCCCATTTTGTATAAAAATCCATTGATGAGGCTGTATGGTGTGGCCTTCATAGCTAATATCTACTTTTTCTTGGTGCTCATACCTTCTGGTGCATGTCCATCTTCTAAGAACTGAGCTATTTCTTCTAGTTATGCTAGGACTGCTTCTATCCGAACTAGATGCACATCAGGTAAGTCATCGTCGACTCCTATCGATTCTTCTCCTGTGTTGATCTGAGTTAAATGGTCGGGACCGACATTCAACTTACCTAGTCGAACAATGAATTCAAACTCAAATTCTTGGAAGAGAAGTAGCCATCGACAAATTATTTCATGATGGAGTGGTTTAT
Organism: Pseudotsuga menziesii; assembly: GCA_001517045.1. Taxonomy (NCBI): domain Eukaryota; kingdom Viridiplantae; phylum Streptophyta; class Pinopsida; order Pinales; family Pinaceae; genus Pseudotsuga; species Pseudotsuga menziesii. The sequence continues at coordinate 24,160 of LPNX011192138.1, forward strand.
TGACAAGATACTTCAGGGCCTGATGGTCAGTATAGAATATAAACGGGTTAGCTAAGAGATAATGGCAATACTTTTGGAGGGAAAAGACCATAACGAGGGCTTCTCATTCTGTGGTCGAATAGTTTCTTTCAGCCTTGTTTAATTTTCTGCTGCTATAAACTATGGGATAATCCATTCCATCATCTTTTGGTTGATTTAGGATTTCTCCTATTGCTAGGCCTGATGCATCAATATGGACATGGAACTTGATCGACCAGTTTGGAAACTTTAAGATGGGGGCTTTGACTAATTTTCTTTTTAATTTTTCGAATGATATGTGGCATTCCTCTGTCCACTTAAACTCTTGATCTTCCCTTAGTAGTTCTTCAAGAGGATAGTTCATATCTGAATAGTATCTTATGAATTTTCTGTAATAGCCTATGTGGCCAAGTAACACCCTGACTTGTTTGGGGTTTACTAGTGGTTTCAGGTCGAGGATGATTTTAATCTTTGCAAAGTCGACCTTGATACCTTCCTTACAGACAATGTGCCCTAATAATATCCCTATGGGGGTCACAAATATACATTTCTTGATATTTAGGGAGAGTTGAATCTGTCGACATCTCTCCAGCATAAGTCGGAGCCATTTGCAATGGTCTTTCAGCGTAGAGTATATTGTCCAGTCATCGAAGTATACTGCCATGGTCTTGTAAATGTATTCTTGAAAAGTTTTAACAACAATTCGAGAGAACACTGCAGGTGCATTCTTTAATCCAAAAGGCATAACTTTGTAAGCAAAGGAACCAAATTCACACACAAAGGTTGTCTTCTTCTGGTCCTCTTTAGCTATTGGTACTTGGTTATAGCCTGAGAATCCATCTGTAAATGAGTAGAATTCATGTCCTGCAACTTCATTCAAGATTTCATCTACATAAGGTGTTGGAAATGGGTCTGTTAGTGTTAGTTTATTTAATTCCCTGAAGTCGACACAAATTCTCAATTTGGTCGGGTCATGTTTCTTAGGTTTTACAACCATTGGACTTGCCCATTCTGATTGGTCAATAGGGTAGATGATGTCTGCTGCTAACATGTTGTCAATTTCCTTTTTGACTATCTCCTTGTATTTGTGAGCTAGCTTATAAGGTATTTTCTTCACAGGTCGAACATCAATTTTAGTATCAATTTTCATTTCTCCCATTTCCTGGACTAAGCCTTTTAGGTCTTTGTAATCTCTAGCAAATACATCTTGGAATTCCCTTAGTAAGTTCACTATCTCTGTGGTTTGCTGTTTGCTCTAGTAGTCTCCAATATTTACCATTTTTGGTTGATCATCATTCGAGATGTCGAATTCTTTAGTTTTTGACCTTGGCATCTAGCCACACTGGTGCTTTGGCTTCATTGATCGTTCGACTTCCTTCTTTGAACTGTGAGAATGTGGTAGGGAAGTCGGCTGCAGTCATTCTGTCGGTATCTATTCTGTCTGTTGTTTTGACTTTTAGGATGGTGTAAATAGCTTTTGTTGTTTCGACATGGTTGGTCTTCCATCTAAATCTTTTTCCCTCTGTATTTTCGTTTTCTAATTGTAATCTTATTGACTAAGGATTTAGCTATGTTTGTACTTTGTTACATTCCCTTATCTATCGGTGATCTGGTAAGGGTTTATCTGTGGTCAGCTAGATAAATTCTTTAATTTGTTTTGTTGTTTCGACCAAATTTTCATCTTGAGGTATAAAGCTGAAATATTTAATAAATTTTTCCCAGAGTTCGTGCTAGAAGAAGGTTTCACCTCTAGCTTCTTCCATTTTATACCATTTGTTTGGTAATTCGGCTAGGGTTGATGGGAACAAGTGTGGCCATGCTCGTTCATCCTTGTATCCAAGTATTCTCCACTCCTTTTCATAGGTTTTGATATGTTCTTCTGGGTTTTTCCCTTGAGTGAATACATGTATGTAAGCTTGTTGGGTTAACTTCTTTCCTCCAAACCTTTTGACAAAGTAAGTCGACGCAGTTGTCCAGGTTTCTAGTCTTGTCTGATGGGTATCCCACCATCTAGTAGCTTGTCCTGTAAAAGTTTCAACTAAGCTTTGAAGTCGGCCATGTTCACCAATATTTTTGAAGACTTGTTCGATATGCATGACTGGTGATTCCCTTTCCTTATATCTTGGTAGTTGTGTAGTATTTAGGTTGGTCGGTTGTAAGGTAGGGTGTTCCCGAATTTTCTTTTCAAAATTTTTTGGGACAAGGGATACTATGAAGCACTATTGGGTGGGATTTTTCTGTACTTTTTGTATAGTCCAACACCCTCTTGCTTGTGTTTTGTAGTTCTCGATCTTCCAATCATACAATTTAGTGTCGGAATTATAACCGATTGAGTCTTGGTTACCTAAGTAAAGCTCTTCGTGGATGTTTGGTTCTATGTAGTCTGCATTGTTGTGGATTTGATAGAGTTGTCGGATGTCAACTTCTTCATCAATGGGTTCAATCCAAGGTTCCCCTTGAGACGGATGAATGGGTACAATGACCTTTTTCCCATTTCCTTTTAATTTGATCCATTCCTTGTCCAAGGATATGGATGCTTTCATTTTTCTACCCCAAGGTCGACCGACTAGTGCTGGGAAGGAGATGGATCCTTCCTTTGGGTTGATGATTTCAAAGTCAACCTTAGTCAAGATTCCTTTTATGGTTGTATCGACATTTTTCCAGATTCCAATGGGTTCAATTAGGCCTTGGTCGGCAAGTTTCAGGTATATGCCTGACTCGTAGAGTCGAGGTCTACCCATTTGTTCCCAAGTATCACGAGTCATGATGTTTACTTGTGAACCGAAATCGAGCACTACTTGTTGGACGTGATAACCTTTGATTTCCAGGTCGACAAGGGGGTCGACATCACTTTTGTCTTTTTTATTTAAGCTACAGATGTTTTTTGTTTGTTTTTCAGGATTGGTACCTTTTATTTTGTACAGCAAATCGATAAATTGGGATACTGAATTGTCTGTTTGAATGAGCTGGATTAATTTATTTATTGTGTTAGGTTGACTATTCTGACTGCTTTCTTGTCATGCAATTGCATTGAATACATTAGTTGCTTCGTTATATATTTGTTTTTCCTTGAGTGGGTTAGGATAGAGATTTTTCTCTTTTATTTTACTGATTCGAGGGTTATTAGCTCCTGTTTTTGTTCCTTGTCGAGTTAAAATATGTAAATTTTTGGTGGTTATTACATCATTTTTTTGTACACAGGATAAGACATTAACATTTTTTTCTTATTAATTTTTTCTAACATGGTAGGGAAATCCTCTAGTGAGTGATCCCCTACCCCACAGTGGGTACAAAATTTGAGATCAATTATGTCCTTGTATGGACAGTCTACGTATCGATGACCCTCTTTATAACAAGTGAAGCACTGTATGGGTCGACGCGGTCGGTTGTCATGATTCCCAGGGAATCGACCTCTTCCTTCGTAACTTAGGTGTCGATTGTCATACCGACGCTCGTATCGTCGAGCGTCATATCTTTGACCGTTCGAATCATTTGCTATATTGTTTTGCTTGTTATGCTATGCCACTGCATTCGTTTGGTAGATCGCGTGATATTTCTATTGGTTCTTTAGGTTTAAATGACAGTTGGCCGTGTTATGACTTTTGGTATTGCAGATGGCGCACCAGGAAGCCTTGCCGTTCTTCATGTTGAACGTGTAGTATTTCATTATGTGATCTCTGTGCTCCTAGAAAATGTCGCAAAAGGATTTTGTCTATATGAATCGAATGTCTTGTCGGATATATTCTTGTCGACAGTTATCTTTCAAATGGCTGACCATCGAGCATTTGGTGCACCAGATCTCCTGATTCTCGAGGCTTAGTTCCTTCAGAGACTTTTGTACGTTCTCGAGTTGTTCTTCCAATATGTGGTCCATGGGGTAAGCAAGTATGTCTTCGTCCATCTCCACCAGAAGATCTTTTGTTAGCACATCTTCATAAGTTTTGAACATCTCCAGACTGATGTGTCGGTGTACTTTCTGAGATAGTCCTACAAGAAACCATTGGATTAGTAACTGTTCATCTATAATGTAATCCAGCTTTCTTACTAGGTCTTTCCAATGTTTATCATAGTCGCAAACAGTCTCCCTTGGATTTTGTGATGTGGTTTTGAGTTTTTTCGCGGCCAGGTGCTTAGCATTTGGGGTTTTAAAAAATGACAAAAATTGCGCCTTAATCTCAGATTTTGTCGCTCTGGGATGTCTTTCCGAAAAGGTCATGTACCATGTCAATGCCCTTTTCCTTAAGGCACCTGTGAACTGTTCCATTTTTCTATCCTCGTCTGTAACTTGGTTGGCCTCCCAAGTCGACTCATAGATGAACCAATGTCGTCTGGGGTCCTCATATCCCTCATAAACAAGAATGTGAGCCGATCCGTGACCCATGTCTAAATCACTGTCACTGCTCTCAGGAGGTGGTGGCGGTGGAGGTGGGGATGGTGATGAGGGTGGTGGGGTTATTGGTGTGTTCGTCTCCGCGGAACTCTGGTCGACGGAACTTTCGTTCCCATCGGTTGTCGATTCTTCATCGACTTGTAGTTGTTTGATGTCAAATTCTACTGTCGATGGCTCACTGCAACTATTTGTCCTCAGTTCTGAATGTTCTGTTTCTTCTAAAGTTGTATTTAGCGGGGGGGGCACTCCTTCATGTGTCGATAAGAGCAAGTGGATACTTCGGTTGGAGGGTGTCGCTTGAAAGGTCACCCAATTCCCTTCCTCTGGTTGATGTATAATAAGGTGTCGTCCAGTATACGTATCGTCGCCTAGTCGACTCCACATACTAAAGTCACCAGCTCGTAGTCGGAGGTTGTCTTCGACAATAGTCTGTATTCGAGTATGCGGATTCAATGGAGAGAGGGTTGTTCCTTCATTGGGAGCTCTTAGCTGGAGAGCTTCTGGCTGCTCTATCCACAATTCTTCCTCTTTAGGGGATGCTTCTTGTTCCACACCTTATTTATGTCGGTCATGACCTGACTCTGGCGGACTCTCTTCTTGGTCATTTTCTTAGGGTTCCTTCCTCTTTGCAGCTCTAAGGCTCTTTCTTATCTTGCTTCCCTTCTCTGGTGTCTCTCTTCCCTTTCTATTTTCTGAATGTATGACATACCTTCGTATGATACTATTCTCTTGAGTTCCCTTTTAGTCAACTTCTCATTACTGGTGATTGGTATCTGCTTCTAGTCGACTAGGATCCACTATATTCTATCTTGACATATGACCAGCTACCCCCCCATAGCCTATCCGACGCTTTTTAGAAAGCTCGGATAGTTCAATCTATTTGCTTAGGAAGTATTCCCACTCCCTTTCTGCAATAAATTTTTCCCACTTCCTCTGCTTCTCTGTCCAGTTAGTGTTTGATGGTTGTTCGTGAAGTGGTGGATGAGGTTCAACAATGTGTCCTGCTCCTTTCTCGATCAAGAATTTGAATAGCAAGGTCGGTAGGGAACACAAAAATTGTTCGGTGAAATCTGTGTAAAATTTCTCCTTGACGGTTTCCACCGAAGTTCTGTCTTCGACTGCTTTCTCCTCATAGAAGTCGTCGACGATTTTCTCAAACCACTCCGACAAATTTGTTCTACCTCCTCGGATCAGTTTTTCCAGCAACTGTTGTTCTTTAGTTGCGTCCGGATTTCTCATCCAGGAGTTTCTTCAAGAGTTGGGGCACTGATTCGACAAAATTTTCATGCATCTCTGTGAAAAATATTTCTTTTTTTTATGTGACTGTTAATCTGTTCCTTCACACATAATTCTGCAAATAGTTTGCAATTTTACGTTCCCACCAGTCCTTAATCTCCTGCTCTGGTATCATATGTTACCATATATTCTAGTCATGTACTACCGGCAACGGAACCAATGTTGTAATCTCACAAATCACATAAGGTTACCAATAATACACACTAAAACATGTATAATTAAATAGAGACAAGAGATAAGAACAAATAGGCGAATTAACAGATTATATTACACGAAATGAGTTCATACAACACAGAGAACTGAACTGAGTTCTCATCTGGCTCAACAGCCTAATATATATGATTACAAAACTGTTACAAAATAACTACCTGTCGGTTTGGTGAACCAACACGACCTTAGGTGGCCGACCTATTCTCTTAGTTTAGTCGGCCGACCGACTTGGTCGGTCGATCAACTAAGTCGGCCCATTGACTTAGTCGGCTGATCGACTAAGTTGTCTCTCATTTAAGTCGACTTATCGACTTGCTCCTTCTACAATCCACATCATGAAAACTAAAATCAATGAATTTTTTCAATTTGTGTATTTCCACATTTGGATGCATGAGAGTAACAGAAGAACCATTTAATTTTGCAAAAACCTCTAAAGATGAACATCCAATATGTGTAGTTCAACAACAATTTTTGTTTAATTATTGATGAACATTTCAACAAAGAAAAAATCTATCAATTTTAAATAAATCAATCTACACATAATGATTTCAAATTTCCACCTACATTCTTAAAAGGCTTAGTCCATGTTTTTATTGTAGTATTTTTGTAAAGTGCTTTAAAGCACTTGAGGAGTGTACCTATGAAGAGAAGCTGTGATTTTTTTTTCTTAGAAATAAAAGACTTGAAATGTAAACTTTGATGCAGATTGGCTCCATGTTTCAACTAAATCTAAATTTAAACAACACAACAATGCCGAAATATAAAAAAGTAAAGACCAAGAAATTACTTTTGTGGATAGTAATACCAAATAGTAAAAATTAAAATGGAACCAAAAGTATTTGGAAGAGACTCTTTTATTCTCTTATTCATCTTTTGTAATATCACATCTAGTATAACACTTTTTATCTATGGCCAGCTACTACATGGACTCTTTTGTCATCCCATATATTGTATAAATTTTGAAACTATTACAGTAAGACCCTTTACAGTAATAATTCAATGCATATCATAAAAGAATAAATTGAAATTTTACACTAATTCCTACTTATCGAGTGGAATCATCTACAAATCTACTTTCAAATCATGTTGACCTCTTCTTATGCCTACAATTCTAGCAAGTATCACACACACACATGCCACTCACATGCATTTGTAAGCCAAAGTAGTAGATGGAAAATAATTGTTATGTTGGTATGCATTTGTACAAAACCTATAAAGTCAAAAAATAGTTATCAATTTTGCAAGGAATTGGACACTAAATCATCACACATGAACTAATTATTAAAAGAACAACGAAATGTCCTTGAATCTCCAAAAGACATTTGAAATCCCATTCTAGAACATGCACTGATTTAACCATGTAATCGACCATTTAGATATTAGATAATTGTGAACATTACGGAAAAGTTCTAACATTTCAATGATCACCATCTTCATTTTAAAAGTTTGTTGAATACAATATTAGTCTCAAAACTAATTTTGATACCTCAACTCCCACATATTACATCCTCTCATATCAGAAAATCATAAAGACATCTCTTAATGTTAGAATTTCTAACAAAATTTAGTTAAAGAAAAACTACACATATAGGGGGTGTGCTATAATAAGAAAATATCATCTTTAATAATGTAATTACCTACGCTGTGTGGAAGTGTCCCCCCCCCCACCCTTTGCCCTCGATCTTGAAGCCCGCTCCCAAAGGAAGCATCCAGGAATCCCTATGGAAGCGCGCTTCTTAAATGCTTCCATTTGGGAGCGTTTTTAGTAAGAGCACTCCCTTGCCAAAAAAAGGCTTCCTCATTTTTATTCAAATTTTCTTAAAAAAACAAAAACTTTAAGTGATGGGTGGGGGGACTAACCCTAGGTCCATACTAATGCTATACAAAGGAGGAAAATCCTACTTTAATAGAAAAAAACCTAACCTTAGCAATCATAAGTAGCATTATATGGTAAGATTAAATTCTTAAAGTAAAAGTTGGCATTCTTGTTATCTTTCATTTTCTATCCTTTTACTTAAATTTTTAACATTACCATTAATTGTTTTAGGATGTTTGAGAGTGGTTCCAACCTCATCAGACTTCAAATGCAAACTATAATTTTTTGTCCCATTCAAAATTCAGCAAGCTTAACAGTTTTTAATATTTCAAGATTCCACTGAGTTCTATCATGTATCCGAGTATGGGATTGCCATTTAATCAAATACATCAACCCCTCTATGTACCTTGATGTTGATGGTGTTGATTTTTCAGATTGATGTTAATGGGCTCAAAACTTGTTTTTGAAGAATCCCTAGTTTATAGCCTAGTTTATAACTTATTTATTGGTGGCCTCAAAACTAGTTTTTGAAAACACCCTATATTATATCCTATTTATTGAAGAATTCCTAGTTTATAGCCTATTTATATATTGAAAATTTGAAGTTTTAAGGTTGATGTTATGGAGACTTGAACTATGGTTGATGAATTCACTACTGGATTATTGAAGATTGATGAATGATGTTATATGGTATTCTAGTTTATTTCATGTTTTTATGTTTTTCATAACTATTTCAACATTCTATGCATTTGTTGACATATATGCATCAAAATATTATATATACATATATTATATAAAAAAATGCTTCCTAAACGTTTCCAAACCGAAAGCTTTTGAAAATTTCACTTTTTGCTCCCACTCCCTCTTCCACTCCCACTCCCAAGTAACACATGTACATACTACATACCAAAACTCCCCCACTTCTTGGTTTGACAAAATAAGTATCTTAGTAGACACTTTGAGTAATAAAATGATTAGAATTCTTTGAGGATTTTTTCCAATCATTATAATCTTAGATTTTGGTCCTCCTCCAATGTATTCTAAATTATAATGAAGAGTTCAAGCACTTAACATTCAATGTTATTCACCATGAGTTGAAATGATGTACTGCAGGCTGCTAGAGTCTACAATAATCTCAATTTTCTTGTTACCTTGCATCCCAATATATCATTGCTACTATTGTCACTTATGTTTGCATGAATGTACTATAAGTTACTTGGTGTTTATTTTCTTTCTTTTTTTATGTTAAATTATACTGATGTATATTAAATTTATGATATAAACCCTGAGGGTTTTATCAATTGGTACATGGTCGTGCTAAGTCCACCAAGGTATTGGATCAAATCTCATCAATCCTTTAGGGTTACTAACCATCTATTCCATCGGTCGTCAATCAACCTTCCATCTAAAAAATTTGCAAAAGAAAAGGGTGATATCCACTAAGGATGTCCCAGTACTAGCACCCCCATTCTTCACTTAAGTGTGTGAGGCTAGGATGAGATTATTTCCTCGTAAAAAAATATATTATATATAATATATGGTTACATTGCATAAATTAGTACTTCTAACTCCAAATTCCCTCTACATATATTATTTATAGAAAAGCCTACAAAAAAATGCATCCATCTACATTAAGTTACTATTAGTCCCCAACACATACATAAAACAAAAATAACCCATCATCCAAGGCACCTGCAACAACAAATAAATCCACAAGGTCACTATTTTTCTTCAGTATGATTGACAATATTAGCAGCATGGTCATTGACCACAACTTAATATAAATTAATTGTCCTGAATCTCCTTGCTGAGATCTTTGTTTACTGGTAGGTTTCATGAATTATAATTTACTTTTCTTATCAATTTGTAGCCAAATATCTAATTTCCTATGCTGCTGAAATTGACTACCCCTTGTGAATTCCTTGGTGCTTACTATAATTTGCATGCTAATGTGATGTGCATCTTCAAGTTGTCCAAACATGACACCACAATCCCTCATTTACTCCATCAAGCAAGAAGAAGATATAGCACATCATACAAGATGTAGTTACATGCTATATGTTAGATTCAACTTATGAAGAATTGGTATCCTCTTACTCTCAAGAGATGAATTAGGAATTCATTTAGGGAGTGTGAGTGCCCAATAATAAGAAAACAAGGCACATCTACCAGATTTTAAAACAAACAAAATTTTGTTGAATGTTCATCACAATAAATTCTAGAGAGAGACTTTGATGGAAAATACAAGCAACCTTGAGTTTGAGAATAAGGCATAGAAACCTACAGAAGATGAAAGAATGGGGGACCACTTACCTCCAATTGAAGATGATCCATCACTTGGTTTGAAAATTACTCATCACTATAGTGAGGAAGTTGGGTTATTAGAAGTAGTGACGCATCAACAAAGCCTGTTCATATCACTCTAGTCCTACATGTATCAAGTGACAACTTGTTGGACCATATAAAATTACAACAAAGATCATCAACCGGGTCATATGATACAATAATTGTCTTATACACTGTTATTTTCAAGAAATTCCTTGAACAATCATGTCTACAGTACAATCTTGATTCTATGATGTCCTTACAGTACAGAAATGTGAGCCTAGTCAACAATAAAACAATACCAGCAAGTGCGAAAATCTCTTTTGTTGGCATGCATTCGAAGACCAATGAAGGAATTTCTAATTGCAAAATTGCTATTGGAGAAACCAAATATGTTGATCTTCCTCCAACCAATTACATTAATATGTTTGGGCTTGGAGATCAAGCTAAAAGGGAATCAATTCTCAAGAAAAAGATGGAGAAGGTTGGAGGACTGAGCAGATGGCATGTTTCAAGAAGAAGATATGTTGATTCTAGAAATCGCTATAGGCTCCAATGCCAAGAATCTAACATAATGAACCTAATAACCCCACACCATGAAATATGTGCAAAATAGTTACCATAAATAACTTCAATCAAATAAATAAATGTGGGAGAATAAGAATCTCTAACATAGTGAACATTAAATTTACAGCGAGACATACATATAAATACAAATTATTCCAAGAAAATTGGGATGAACGAGGAACTAGATTGATTTTTACAAGGCAAAATTTAATTTTCCCCAATTTTCCTGGGAAAATAATTATATATATATATATATATATATATATATATAATTTTTGGTCTAAACAGAGTCAAAAATNATTTTTCATTTTCGAGGCCAATAATAAAAAAACACATACTTATACCATACAACTTCTTTGGAATATTTAAATGGAGTCCATCACTGTGGAACTCGTAATCACCGAAATAAGAAAAAAACGCGAGGAAATCAGAAGAAATACTAACCATCATGGCACGTTCGCCCTTCTCATCCATGGCACCGTCTTTATTAACCTTTCAGTCTGCGTCATAGCACAAAAAAAAATGTAAAATCGTTGGCCATTTTTCCCATTGAAGGCTTTTCCTTTTCCAAGTAAAATTTTGTTTGCAGAGAAAAAATCAGGATTTAAGGTAGAAAGGACAAACATCTATTTTATTTTTATGGCTAAGCCGAATTTCACCTAAGCATATTCAAGTGTGGTATAATCTTGAAAACTGGATGGAAAACCAAGAGATTTTATTGAGAAAAGGTTTTTCATTTTCATGGGAAAATAAAATAGGAATAATGTCTCAAGGGTATATAAAAATGTGCATAATGAGGTTGGTGGTGTATTTATTTTTAGAGGTATTAAGTTTCTCCATTAAAGGAAGAATTCCATTATTGGAGGCAGTGTGGTACTATGAGAATTATTGGAAGGGTTCTTGAATTCAACAAGATTTTTGGTTTATTGTTGTTCATAGTGAGTGGATTTGAGTAGAAAACTCGGGGAGTGTTATTTTATATTTTCATTGACCTGAAGCCCTACTCAAAGGACTGGACATTCGACTGGTTTCGGTTACTAGATTAGTTGGGTGAAAAATTGACTCTTGGGTTGGGTGTGATTTCTTTTATACTGATAATTATTTCTTACAATACATGTTTGCACCAATAATTTTCCTCATTTTGAAGTTCAACTGTGTGAATCCAATATTAAAATTGTATTCTATTTTGATTTATGAAATTTTTAAAAAATCTAGGAATAAATTTCCATGAGATGACTAAGATGTCTTGTCATCTAAATTGAGGAAAGGAAGAAAAACCAAGGATATATGGATTCCAACGTTGATCATATTAAAGGATTTTTTATCACTCTCATGGCTGGTGCCATGAATGTTGCTTCATTCCCAATAATTAGTCATTTCAACTTTTTAGGTGGTTAAGAAAGAATGGATGGAAGTACAAGCCTCAATTTATACCATTTCAATAAGTAACAAAAGATATAAGTAAATAAAACACAATAAATTTGTAGAATCTCAGGTTTAGGAAGGAGATAAATTTTTAACTTTATGATCATTTTGAATTTATTTCAAAACTTAGTTGCTTTTACGATAGTGTCTAAGGAAATACACTTGTCGTTTTCAATATTTCAATGGTGGGATAGATAATATAGAATTTTTTATGATTCTAAACTTGAAAATTTGCTCCAAGTGGTCTTTCTCCTATATATTTGTATTATTATGACGGATAGTTCAAATGTGAAGTCTTTGTAATACAAAACTACCCATTGAAATAAACTCGTTATAGAATATCCTAGTCCCACATGCATGAATTCCATAAAGCTGAATTTAGATTTATAATAATTCAAGTATAATATTGAACTAATGAATACTGACAAACGTGTAACAACGTTGAAAATGAAATGACTTGGATACCTTCATGTTCAAACGTACCCAAGTGAATGAATTAATATATTTATGGCATTTCAAATAGTTGTAAGAAGCGATCACATTTGAAGAAAGAATAGACCTTCCAAACACTATTAATCCTTCAACAAAGGCTCTAGAAAATTTAATCATAAAATGAAAAAGTAAATTCATGAACAACTTCGCTTGACTTGTTGCTTTTTTCGTGATGTAATAGTAACAATCAATAGCCTCTTGTTTGGGGGCCATAACCAAAAGGAATTGCATCTAAGCCCAACACGATGGAGGGTCTTATGAGCCTATTCTTGGTAAAAGGAATAGAATAGCCCCTCTACAAGAAGCACTGATTGTACTGTATGACTTTCGCAAAAAGATAGGTATTTGGGCCCCATAAAATTGTCAAGTACTATATAACCTTTATCATAGTTCTAGCCAATTATTCATCCGCTGTTGCATTTACTAATGCAAATACAAGTTCTTGGCAATGAATCTTAAGTGCATACAAATTTATGTATCCATTCTAAATAGTTTCACTTTGTATGCCTATAAACTTTCATAATTGTAGACGAAGAAATTTCATATTATTTCTAAAGCATAGGAAGCAACAATTCAAGTTTGATTTTGGTTTGATAAGGAGAGTTAGAAAACCATAGGTATCCACCATTTGTAGTGGCATGGGAATTTTTTTTTGCAAGGAATACTAGTTTTTTCAAGATAAAGATATGTTGTCTTTTCGATATTGTGGTCAAATTTGTTTCATCTATGAGGGATCGGGCTTTAATGTAAAGAGAAAAAACATAGGAAACATGGGGATATATGCATAAACAATATAAAAACCTAGGGTTTCTTTATTGGGCTAGCTAAGGGACCCCAAGCCTATGTGGAGTAGGAGGGATTTTGTTTTATCTTAGAATATCGATTCTTTAGTTTCAAAGTTGGCATCATGGAAGGGAGAGATAGCTTTGCATAATTATAACTCTTAAAATCCTTTAAAAAATCATTGTGGATTATCATGTCACTCAGTTGTAGGTATTTGGTGACTCTTAGTTGGATTTGTTCATGCTTAAAAAAACATATAATGGATGCATTTATGTTTAAGGGCATTTTATTTACAACCGACCATAATCCAATTAAACACACTTTAATTGACATTGGTTCTATAATTTAAACCCTAGTTCAAATGTTGTGAAAAATTCTTGTAATGACATTTGAATACCAAAATTAATAAATTAATCTATAAAATAAAATAAAATGAAGAAATTCCAAAAGTAAGAATTAACCTGGTGCTTTTTAATTGCACAACATCTAGCCTGCATATGAGGATTGTATACATAAATAAATGAATTAATCCCATGGGGTATCTTGAAACTAGGATTCTCACATAAGAGACTTGAACCATTGACCTTACCCGAACACCATCATTAACATTAACCCAATCTCATTTCAAAGGATTTGCATGCATCCTTCAACTGTTTGATGAGATCCTATAGTTATTCAACAATGTAGACAAATTCAAGATTACCCTCTGAAGGTGTTTCACAATCCAAAATTTTAAGTCCCAAAAAATAGAGAATTTATTTGCAATCCCTGTCCTCTGACCCAAATACACAGTAATCGAGGCTGTAATGATTCCTACAAGACATGCTAGGGGAGCATGGCTATTAACAACCCAATCCAAAAGCTTGTGTAGTTCCTAGTTGTTCTTGAGGAATAGGTCCCCGATAGGATTCAATGAGTAATATGATAAGGCACAACCTTATGTGAGATATAGGAGGAATTGGTGGGAAGATGTAATACCCCAGTTTTGACCCCATGGAATTAAAATTGTAAATGATGTATATATTGTATTTAAATCATGGCGAGGAGCTCAAGGCCAAGGCCCTACCATTGATTTGGTGTTTTATGTATCAACGATTAAGGTTGATGCCAATGGTTCTCGTGTTGGTCAGGAACAATATATTTTGAAATATCATGTAAATATGCAATTTAATAAAATAAGACAATTAGCTATGCACTGCAATTAAAGAGATAGGGGCATAATTTCACAAGGAATGGGGAGGGGATTTATCCAAACCCTTGAGCCAATAGGGTGAGACCAGATGTCGATGAGAGAACCCATAAGCTCTCATCTACCCTTTTCATCCTATGTACTTAATCATTCAATTCTTCCAGAAGTTGGTTGAGGCAGTTAATGCCTTGGGAAGAGCAATACATGGCATTCGGTTTCGTGACTGAGCCAACCTATAGTCTAAGCAAAACTGCATCCTGGTGGAAGCCACATTCTTTCTTCGGAAGCAAGTAATCATGGGAATGTTTGCCCAGTCCATCATTTCTGGAGTCGCCCAAATTTTTTTTGGTCATTCTTCCATTCCATTTGATTCATTATGTTTTTGATTATTCTGAGTGACGAAACGAGTTGTTCAGCAGTGTTATCCTCACTCACGCATGATCAATTATTCGGATTCACGCAGCGAGAGCTAGCAAAGTATTGCTATGCATTTCTGTAGTGTTTTTCTGTGTTACCGAGTGGTATGGAACCCTGGTCTCTTGTGTACAAGTGAAACCTTGTTTCTCCTGTATTACAAAGTGAGTGGTATGGAACCTTGGTTGTCTATGTTACAGAGTGGAGCCCTGTGTTACTATGTCTCCTTGTGTTTTGTTTTTATGTGTGCCCTGGTTTGGGTCTGAACTGTATGCAAGACTTAGGAGTGGAAGAGACATTGAATTGGCTTGATAAACCTAGTGAAGAGAGGAACCTCACAAAAAGATAAGAGTGGCTGGTGAATATTCTATGCACATCCTGAAGAGCACTGGAAGGGAAGGTATAACCTGAGGGACTGTGTAGTAGAGAAGGGGATACTTCCTTGTGTTTGGTGTGTAGGTATTGTGGATTCCAGACAAGATAGATCCTATGGAGGTGTCCCTAGCTCTATGAATGAGCCACTAGCTTGGCCATTCTACCTTTCCACTGCCTTAGCAACCTGATTAACCCAAATGTGTATTGGCTTGGCTGACAACCTGATAAACCCAATGATATATTGGCTTGGCTAGGAAACCTGATAAACCCAATCATATACTGGCTTGGTTGAGTAGCCTGATAAACTCAATGGTGTCTTGGCTTGGCTATGTCTTGATGTGCATTTGGCTATGTGTGATCCTTAGTTGGACAACTTGATAAACCCAATTGTTAGCTAGCTTGGCTAAGTTTCCTAATAAACCCAGTAGTGTGATGGCTTGTCTGAGTAGCCTGATAAACCCATATGTTAGTTGGCCTAGTTGGTCCTCAACATAAATGTTGGCTTGACTACCTGTAGTCTGATAAACCCAACTGTTAGATGGCTTGGTTGAGTAGCCTGATAAACCCAATAGTGTATTGGTTTATTTGCGTGCAACTTGATAAACCCAATTCTGTATTTGCTTGGATGGATAGTCTGATAAAACAAACTGTAGGTTGGATTGACTGTGTTTGATATGTTCTAGCTATGTGTGAGGCTGTTGTTCCCTAGTTCCTTGTGGAAATCATGCCCAACTTGGGGGTGGTAGTTGTGTTGAGAGATCGATGAACACAACTAGCCTATGATTGGGTGGAATGTTGCAGCGACATAGCTAGTTTTGGGACAGCTTCATCTTCAAGATAACTATTCTCTGGTTATTCTTATTTCTGTAATGTATTTGCTTATGAATGTATTGAATATGTTGAATGCTTATTCAAGAATTACGTAGAGTTTACTATTGTTAAATGTCACTGCATTTTGCATCTGTATATGCATCATGTTTTTCCATTGCATTTTTCTTATGATCATGGAGGTTGGATACCTAGCCAAAGAGTTAGAGATGCAGGTATCTTAAGGAAAATTTTGTTTTTCCACCCTCCGAAATTCATCTACGGAACGCAGAAGTCGAAAGTCGGAAGGAGGAAAAAAAGGGAAAAAGATAAGGAAAAAGTTGGATTTCCGCACCCCGAGCCTACTGTGGAAGGCAGAAGGCATAAATTGGAAAAACAGAAAAAGATTAAGGCAAAAATTTGGTTTTTCGCACCTTGGTATTGGCCCATGGAAAGTGGGAAACCAAAAGATAAAGTAGTCATTTCATGGATTTCCAAAGTTTGAAGTCGGAAGTCGGAAGTCGGAAAGCGGAGAAAGAGCAAAAAATTCTAATGTAAAAATGTATTTTTCCACACCCCAGAATCCGCTGCAAAAGGCGGAAGGCGGAAGGAGGGAGGTGGAAATCGAAAAATACAAAGAGAAATGAGACCAAGTGTTGGTTTTACGCGATTTGGAGTCCACCCACGGAATGCAGAAGGCGGAAGGTGAACACGTAAAGGTGTCATTTTGTTGAGTTTCGACAATCTGAAGTCCACGGTGGAATGCAGAAGGCGGAAGGTGGATAAATGACGCCATCGTATTTTAAGTTTCCAATTCTCGATGTCCGCTGCAGAAAGCAGAAAGTGAAAAATAGAAAAGTGAAATGTAACCATAAAGAAAATATGAGTTTTCACTACCCAGAGCGCGCAGTGGAAAGGTGAGAATTCACAGTAGTGAAATTAAGAGTTCCTCCTGCTGCAATCTGCATTGAGGAATGCAGAAGCTGAAAGGCGGAAGGCGAAAAAGTCAAGTTTAGTGGGAAAATGAATTTTCTGGTTACAGAATGGATCTGTGAGTTGCAGAGTGACTGTTAGAGTGGGTTTTAAGCCTAAGAAGTAATGTTAAAGGATGAACGTGACCCATGAATGTGTTAAAGAGAAAGAAATAACAAATTTTAAATTATTATGCATATCAGTCAGGTGTATGGGCACGTGGGTACATGTACATTGTGGTATCAGATTTGAACACTCGCACCCTCCTCGAGGGACAGGGGAGGGGACATGACATTGTGGTATCAGAGATATTATTCACAACATTGGGCCTAAATAGTACAAGTGGATAGTTTTCAGAGATATTGATTATAATATTGGGCCTAAATGGGCTAAGTTGAATATTTTTGCAGAGAGAAAACTACAGTGAAAAGTCGGTAAGTGATTTTTAGATTCTAATATTTCCACACAGCTAACAATGGTGTTTATTAACACATTTTTGTAGAGTCATAGTGCAGTTTGGAAAAGTTGGTCTTGGCCCAACCATGAGAATCAACAGCATGAATGATGCACATGATCCCTATGAGCTCGAGGTACATGCTATGGGGGAAAATATTTGAGTTGGAAATGCTGAAATAGAATCCAATGGGAGAATATATCAAGAGAATCCCCCATATATTGCAGCCACCATGAGAATCCTAAGGGCAGGATTGTAGAGGTGCATAGAAGACAATAAGAGAAGGATTAAAGCTCAGGAAGAGCATAATCAGTTGAATGTAGCCATGTTGTATATTTTGATAGACATCAAAAGACAGATGAAATATGGGCATCGGGCAGTGAATCCAAAAGGAAGTAGGAGCAGTGCCAGAAGAAGAAAGAGGTATTCTAGTGGATCATTTGACTCTGAAGGATCCACTGGGGGTTCAAGCTCTTCATCTCGCTGGAATAAGAGAAAGAGGTGTTACCGTAACAATTCACACGATGAATTTAAGAAGGCAAGGCCTCCTACCTTTAGTGGTGAGGTAAAATCTAGTCAAGAAGCTAAATCTTGGCTTCGTGGGATGAGAAAATATTTCCAAGTCCAAGACTACTCAGGAAATATGAAGGCAAGGGTATCCATCTACAATCTGAATGGAAGAGCATCTATATGGTGGGAGCACCTCAAGAAAGTGAAGAAGATTAATGAAAGAAAGATCATGTGGAAGTAGTTCAAGAAATATTTCAAGATGAAGTACCTCTCTGATAGGTACGATGATGATAAGATCAAACAATTCCATGAGCTGAAATTGGGACAAATGACCATGGAATATTATGCGAACAAATTCTTGGAGTTGTTGATGTATGTCAAATACATTAGGGATGATAAAGTGAAAATTTAGAATTCTTTGAGTGGGCTACCTCAGTCATACAAAGATAGAATTGAGTTTGATGAACCTAGAACTCTAGAAGAGGCTATAAAGGAAGGCCAAGTATTGCTACGATCAGAACAAAAGCAAACCTGATTTCCATAAGGCATGGAAGGACAAGAAGAATGATAAGTTTGACCAAAGGAATAAAGGTTTCAAATCCTCTCACTTCCAAAATCAACAAAGGAATCCATCACAAGTTGTGACTAAGCCAACCAGAATGATGGGAGAAAGGACAAGAGATCCAAAGGATCCAATAGGACCACTCCAATTTCTGGGATGTGGAGGAAACATATGCCTAGGAACTATCCGCATGAGAATGGGTATGTAAGGAAATCTCACAACATCCATGGAGTTTAAACGGTGGGTCAAGTAGCAAGGACTGTCCCTAGAATTTATGCATCCTTGGAGGACCTCTAGGAAGATCATCAATCAACTGTGCTTGAAGTTGAAGGAAATATTGTTGAGCAATATGTTTCTATTTTGATTGACCCTGGATCTACTCATAGCTATACCACTCCAAGAATTGTTGAGATTTGTGCTTTTAAGAAATTGAAGAATAGAAGATCATTGTTAGTCCAACTAGCCACTGGAACCAAGAGAAAAGTTAGTGAAGCGGTAGAAACATGTCCATTAGTCAAGGATGGGTTAGTCACTTATGCAGACTTGAATTATCTACCCCTTGGTTCTTATGATATTCTCATTGGAATGGACTGGTTAGAAGTGCACAGAGTTAAGCTTGACTATTACAATAATACATTTGAATGCATGGATGAAGAAGGAAACCTAAGGGTTGTAAAAGGAATTCTAAAAGTGATTAATGTTAGGCATATTTCAGCATTGAAACTAAAGAAATTATGTAGGAAAGGATGCAAATTGTATGCAACCCATGTTTTGGAGGCAACAAAGAATGGAGGACTTTCATGGATTGCAGGAATTCAACGATGTTTTTTCTTGGTGATATTCTAGGGCTTCCTCCAAAGAGATACATTGATTTTACAATTGACCTTGTGCCCAGAGTAGCACCAGTATACAAGACACCCTACAGGATGAGTACACTAGAATTGCTAGAGCTGGAAATACAGTTGCAGGAATTGTTGGAAAAGAAGTATATCAGGTTGAGTGTGTCCCCTTGGGGAGCACCGATGTTGTTTGTCAAAAATAAAGATGGGACACTTAGGTTATGTATTGATTAAAGACATTTGAACAACGTTAATATGAAGAATAAATACCCTTTACCTCAAATTGATGACCTTTTTATCAAATGAGAGGAGAAAATGTATTTTCCAAGATTGACATGAGGTTTGGTTACCATCAGGTATGAATAAGAGATTAATTAATTCATAAGACAACCTTCAAAACAAGGTATGGACACTATGAGTTTGTGGTGGCACCATTCGGTCTCACAAATGTACCAGCTACATTCATGTGTCTCATGAATAGTGTTTTTAGCAAGTATCTGGACAAGTTTGTTCTTGTCTTCCTAGATGACATTCTTATTTATTCNAGACATTGAAATTGATAAGGGAGCATAAGTTGTATGCAATGTGTCACGTCCCCACCCTTCTACCAAAGAGAGGACGCAACTATGCTACTATTAATCCAGGCAATCTAAGCCCCATAACGTAATATAAAATGCTTTGAACATAAAAACATACACAGAATTGTAAAACATGCAATATACAGTGGAAGAAGTTACATTTCATTCAAGCATTCAACACATTCGACATGGTCATCATATTTCATTAAGAAAATACAAATGCATAGAATAAATAGGCAAGAATACTTATCTTGAAAGAAGCTTGTCCCATAACCAGCTATGTCGTTGCAATGTTCCACCCAACCATAGGCCAGTGTGCTCATCAATCTCTCAGCAACACTCCCACCCCTGAGCTAAGCATGATTCCCACAAGGAATAAAGGAACACTGGAAAACTCACACATGGACAAGGATATATCAAAGTTCATCCAACCCAAAAATAGTTGGGTTTATCAAGCTGCTAGGGAGGTGGAAAGATTGAACTGCTAAGCTAGTCAGCTCAACCACAGAGCTATGGCCACCTGCACTAGATCGGGTTTGGATCCTAAAACATCTACACACCCAATAGAAGGAAGCATTCCCTTCTCTTCTACATAGTCCCTCAGGCTATGCCTTCCATTCCAGTGCTATTCAGGGTATGCAAAGAAGAAAACCAACCCCTCCAGATCTTCCTGTGAGGTTCCTTCAAACACTAGGTTTATGAAGCCAGTTTATACCCAATTCCACTCCCAACCAATTCAGGTCAAGCAAAATATGCACACACAACAAGATAAAAAATTATGGGTTGAGGAAAAATTATTTTGGCAACAAAACCAATTTCCAAAATGGGTAAAAACAGCCCCCTAACAACAATTTGATTTAGAGAATGTTTATGGCCTTCACATGGGAAAAACACACTCAAGAAACAGCCCAGAAATTGTGTGTCTCTTCTCTCACTCGCTGTGCAACACAAAACCGATTTGTCCTAGTTGAAAATAAGGATAAATAACAACAAAACCATCAAGCAAAGATCCTAGCCACTAATCTTTCCAAAAATGACTTCCCAGCCATAGGGAAAATGAGGAAATCTGCAAAACACATAACTGGGGAATGCACACAACTCCTAAAGCGTGAGAGAGGAGAAAGACATGAATGCATGAGGGAATGGGAAGCATTTTTGGGAAATGAATTTCCCCATAAGTCAAAAAAAATTTCCCAAAAATGGGTGCTTCGCCAAATTCAAATTTTGGACTCCCATACATTGCCCATTCTCATGGAATAACTAACACAACCAATTTCTAGCAGAATTAAATGATCGAGCACAAAATAAAAAATGGGTAGTTGACAATTTGATGGGTTCTCCCTTTCACATTTGGCTTTTCCCCATTGGTCCAAAGGTTTGAATATTCACCCCCCCCTTATCCTTAGGAAATCATGCCCCCATCTCTTTAATGTTGCATTGGC
This sequence comes from Pseudotsuga menziesii, assembly GCA_001517045.1. Lineage (NCBI taxonomy): Eukaryota > Viridiplantae > Streptophyta > Pinopsida > Pinales > Pinaceae > Pseudotsuga > Pseudotsuga menziesii. Next base: position 45,624 of record LPNX011192138.1, read on the forward strand.
ATAGCTGGTTGTGGGTATTTTAATTAAATTACGTATTTACATGATGTCCAAATTATAATGTGTCTAGATAGCACAAAATACCATTGGAATCAATTTTTAATCGTCGAAACATAAAATGCTAAATTGATGGTGGGGAATTTTCCTTTAGCTCCATGCCACGATTAAATACAATATATACATCATATACATTTAATGAAAATGGGGTCAAAACCGGGGTGTTACACAAAGTTGAGCAAATGTGACATTTATAAGGATAAAATTCATCATTTGGGTCACATTATCTCAAAGGAGGGTATATATGTGGACCTTGAGAATATTGAGGTCATCATTAATTGGCCAACCGCAAGAAATGTGACAGATGTGAGATCTTTTATGGGACTTGCAGGGTACTACAGGAGGTTCATTGAACGATTCTTGAAGGTCGCACAATCAATCACTTCCTTGCAAAGGAAGGGGATAAAGTTTGAATGGACACCAATATGTGAGGAGATATTCCAACAATTGAAGAATATTCTTTTAAGTGCACCAATTTTGAAAATTGCAGACCCATAAAAAGACTTTGTGGTGTGTACTGAGGCATGAAATCAAGGACTTGGAGGATTTCTTATGTAAGACAACCACGTGGTATGCTATGAGTCCAGAAAGTTGAAGGAACATGAGATGAACTATGCTACTAATGATATAGAACTTGCATCAATAGTACATGCTCTCAATATGTGGAGACATTACTTAATGGGAAGAAAATTTGAGCTAAGAACAGACCACTATGGTCTGAAATACTTGTTTGATCAGCCAACATTAAATGCTAGGAAAGCTAGATGGCTGGAGTTTTTGTGCGAGTTTGATTTTGAAATCAAACACATAAAAGGAAAAGAAAATAAGGTGGTTGATGCACTCAACAAGGTGCATGAAATGCATGTGGCATCTCTTAGTACTTTCCAACTATATTTTAGACAACATATTATTAATCATACTGCTAAGGATGAAATGTATGTGTAGATAAAGGACAAGCTGCGGCAGCAAAGCCTTGAAAAGAAGTATGAGGGATATACATTGGAATAAGATGAAATCCTTAATTATAAGAATAGAATTTATATTCTAAATGTGGCAGACTTGAGGAGAATTGTTATGGATGAAATCCATCAAGATCCATATTTTGGTCACCCAGGATATCAGAAGACAATTGCTACAGCCAAAAAGTAGTATTTTTGGCCAAGAATGAAAAAGGACATTGCTGAGTATATTGATAAATGCACTAAATTTCAGCAGGTGAAGGTTGAGCATCAACATCCAACAGGTTTATTTCAGTCTTTGCTAGTCTCGAAATGGAAATGGAAATGGGAAGTTATTTCCATGGATTTTATTGCAGGATTGCCCATGACTGTGAGACAACATGATTCCATCATGGTTGTGGTGGACAAGTTGGAAAAGGCATCACATATTATACCATTCAAGTCCACATATAAGATTGATTCCATTGCAAAAATATTCATGAAGGAGATTTTTCAGATTGCATGGATTGCTTAAGGAAATAATTTCTGACAGAGATACCAAGTTTACTTCCAATTTTTGGAAGGGTCTGTTTGCATATTTGGATACAAAGCTAAACTTTAGCACCATCTACCATCCCCAAACAAATGGGAAAATAGAGAGAGCGAATCAGGTGCTTGAAGACATGCTCCACATGTATGTGATGGACAAACCATCCAAGTGGGAGAATTATTTACACTTGGTAGATTTTTCCTATAATAATGGACAATAAGCATCATTGGGAATGAGTCCATATGAAGCTGTGTATGGGAGAAGGTGTATGACACTAGTGACTTGGGATAATCCAGTGAATAGGATTGTGATTGGTCCAGAATTGTTCAAGGAAATGGAGCAAAAGGTTGCAAAGATCAGAAAGAACATGAAAGCACCCCAAGATAGACAGAAGAGCTATGCATATAAACATAGAGTGCATAGAGAGTTGATTGTTGGGGATCATGTTTACATTAGAGTAAGGCCAAGGAAGAGTTCCTTGAATCTTGGGAATTATGCCAAGCTGTCACCTAGATATTGTGGTACATTTGAAGTGATTAAGAGAATAGGGCCAGTTGCATATAGATTTGCATTCCTGCTAGCACTAGAGCTCATAATGTTTTTCATGTTTCTTTGCTTAAGAAATATGTCCATGATCCTAACCATGTGATAAATTGGGATGTGATCTAGGTGGAACCCGAGGGAGAGTTCCAAACTGAGCCATTGTGCATCCTTGACAAGAAGGCTATAGTGCTATGGAATCGAGCCATATGACATGTAATGGTGTAATGGAAGCATTATTGTCCTGATGAGGCTACGTCGAAGCTGGAGGATGCAATGAGATTGGCACATCCATTTTTGTTCATTTTTGTAGAGCACCGAGGACAGTGCTAATGTAAGGGGAGGGGAATGTAATACCTTGGTTTCACCCCATGGTATTAAAATTGTACATGATGTATATATTGTATTTAAATCATAGCTAGGAGCTCAAGGCCAAGGCCCTGACATTGATTTGGTGTTTATGTATCGAAGATCAAGGTTGATGTCAATGTTTCTTTTGCTAGTTAGGCACAATATATTTTGAAATATCATGTAAATATGAAATTTAATAAAATACCACAACTAGATATGAACTACAACGAAAGAGATCGGGGCATGATTTCACAAGGAATAGGTAGGTATTTTATCCAAACCCTTGAGCCAATACGGTGAGAATAGATGTTAATGAGAGAACTCGTAAGCTCTCATATACCCTTTTCTTCCTTCATACTCAATCATTCAATTCTTCCAGAAGTTGGTTGAGGCAATTAATGCCTTGGTGTGACGTACCCATACCCCATCATTATGCGAAATTTAAAATTTTCATCGAGAACCTTCACTGTTCATAGAAACACAGGGCATGGTCATGAACCACATCTTGACAATTCCAACACTATCATGCTCCCTCTCGTCTTCCATAGATCAGTTCAACAATATGCAAGGAAATATCTCAGAGGAGATCGGACGACAGAGAGAAAACGTGATGAAATAAATGATCGCGAACGATCCTGCAGCCAAATCTAAATCAACAATTCAAAATTCACTCACAAAGATCAACGGTGTAGAAATCCCAAGATGTAGGATCAAAAGTTACACAAAATCTTGATCTCACTTCCCTTAACCCGCATCCCACATCAGAAATAGATCAACGGTGGAGAATCATCCCACGAAGATTGATGGCGCAGAAACTTAACTTGTGGGATTGAAAATATGGAAATCACAACACCGTGATCCTGCATCCCACATCCTACAAGTTGCAGAAAGAAAATCTGCGTAACCCAAAATCTGCGAAAGGATGTTCTGCATCTCGCATCCCGCAAGTTGTGGAAGGAAAATCCGCGGAAACCAAAATCTGCGAAACGACGCTCTGCATCCCACATCCCGCAAATGGTGTAAATGATTATTTCTAGTAGAAAACTCAACTTTCAACTGAATTATTGGATCGATCTGATCATCCAGGCCATTACCAAGCTGGCCAATCTACCCTGCAACTTAGTAAAATGCGTTGAAGGAAAAACATACATAGATGCCTATAATTGTAGTTATTCAGGGAACAATGGATAACTCAACATAGAAACATATTCATCACATCCCATCAAGGAAATATAATGCAAGAATTATAATTGCAGAGAATAACATAATAACATAGGAAAGAGCACTTATCTTTGAACAGAACTTGCCCCGCAACTAGCTATGTCGCTACAACGTTCCTCCCAACCATATGCTAGTGTACTCCTTAATCCTTCAGCAACACTACCACCCCCGAGTTGGGCATGATTTTCTATAGGGATAAGGGAACACTAGTATACTCATACATAGCCAAGGATGCAATCAAACTCATCTAAGCTAATACAGTTGGGTTTCACAGGATGCAAGGGAAAAACATCCCTCAGATGGGTTTCATAGGCCACTTAGGCAAGCCATCTCACAATTGGGTTTCAAAGATTGTTTACAGTCAAGACAGCTTTCACCTTGAGGACTAGTCAATCCAACTAATGGGTTTAACAGATTGTACACAGTCAAGCCATCTCGTTGCTGGGTTTATCAGGCTATCTAGCCAAGCCAGCATTAGCAGTTGGGTTTATCAGACTGTCCAGCCAAAGGTTACTTACCAGTTTAGGTACAACAGACACAACCAAGCCAATAGATGGGTTTAATAGGCTACCACCAAGCCATCTTTCCCATTGGGTTTATCAGGATTCTAAGGAAATGGGCAAGAAGAACTGCTAAGCTAGTGAGCTCATCGATAGAGCTGAGGACAAATTCACAATTTCTATTTGGCCTAGATCCCCCTCTGCCTACACACCCAACACGAGGAAGTGTCCCCTTCTCTACTCCACAGTCCCTCAAGCTCCACCTTCCCTTCCAGTGCTCTTCAGGATGTGCATGGAAGGTACACCAACCACTCTTATCTTACTGTGAGGTTCCACACCAGGCTTATCAAGCACATTCTACATCTCTCCCATTCCTAAGTCTCACACACAGTCAGACCCGAACCAGGTTCACAACAAAACAACCACATGGAGACTCTACATCATAGGATTACTCTAAACACGAGTACCAAGGTCTCATACACTTTGTAGTTTAGGATAACGCTACAACATAGAAAATACCATAATGTCCAGGAGAAACACACTCATAGAAAGCGAAGGATACCACCGAAGAAAGGCTCTGCTATTCTGCCGCTTCTACATGACGACCAGGGAATGAGGATGATGAATCGTTGATCCCATGAGATGAAAATAATGAATGAATAAAAATGAATCAGTACCCCCGTAGTTCTCAAAACATGAGATTAAAACCAAACGTGACCGCGTGGGTCAAACTGACATATGGATCTGGTGTTTTCTTTTCCCTGTAGAAAAACATGACACTCCAGAGCTAAGTGCTCTGTCCCATTCGAAATTTCCCATACTCTTCCCCTTTCAATCAATAACTACCTCAACCACTTCCTGGAAGAATAACTGGTTAGGAAGAAAAGGCAAGAAAGAGGGTAGTTGATAGTTCTGATGGGTTCTCCTCATGACACATGGCTTCTCCCCAAACAAGATCAAGGTTAACATTCCCACCCCTTTATCCTTAGGAAAATCATGCCCCCATATCATTATTAATTGCATTGACATAGTTGGCCATGGGTTTTCATTATATTGCATATTTACATGATGTTTACAAGCGTGCTTGACTTAGCACAGAAACCATAGGCATCAGCCATGATCGTCTATACACCAACATCAATCAATGATAGGGCCTTGGATTTGAGCTCCTTGTCATGATTCGATATAATATTTACATCATATACATTAATGCAACGGGGTCAAAACCGGGGTGTTACATTCCCCTTCCCTTTTAATAGCACTGTCCTCAGTGCTTACAAAATTTGAACAAAATGCTACACTAGAATCGCCTCAGTGCTCCGCAGATTTGAACAAAAATGGATGTGCCAATCGCATCACATCCTCCAGCTCCCATGTAGCCTCTTTAGGACCGTAGTGCTCCCACTACATCTTTAGGTATCCTATGGCTCAGTTTTGGAGCATGGTGACCTTCCTGTCGAGGATGCGCATTGGCTCGATTCATAACTCTCCCTCGGGTTCCACCTGAATCACATCCCAATTTATCACATGGTTAGGATCATGTACATATTTCTTAAGCAAAGAAACATGAAAAACATTATGAGCTCTAGTGCTATTAGGAAATCCAATTCTATATGCAACTGACCGTATTCTTTCAAACACTTCAAACGGCCCACAATATCTAGGGGACAACTTGGCACAATTTCCCAGATTCAAGGAACTCTTCTTTTCCCTCACTCTGAGGTAAACATGATCCCTAACACTGAACTCTCTATTCATCCTATGCTTATCAGCATAGCTTTTCTGCGTGTCCTAGGATGCTTTTAGATTATGCTTGATCTTTACAACCTCTTGCTCCATTTCCTTGAGCAATTCTAGACCAATCACAATCCTATTCACTGGATTATCCCAAGTCACGGGTGTTCTACACCTTCTTCCATACAAATATTCATACGAACTCATCCCCAAGGATGCTTGCTATCCATTATTATAAGCAAACTCTACCAAGTGTAAATAATCTTCCCACTTGGTTGGTTTGTCCATCACATACATGCAAGGCATGTCTTCAAGCACTTGGTTAACTCTCTCTATATGACGATCAGTCTGAGGATGGTAAGCAGTGCTGAAGTTCAGATTTGTACCCAAGTCTGCAAAAAAACCCTTCCAAAAATTGGAAGTGAACTTGACATCTCTTTTAGAGACTATTGCCTTAGGAAATCCATGCAATTTGATAATCTCCTTCATGAAGATCTTTGCAATGTCATTAGTCTTATGCATAGACTTAACTGGTATAAAATGTGTTGCCTTTATCAACTTGTCCACCACAACCCTGATGGAATCATGTTGTCTCCAAGTCATTGGAAGTCTAGTAATAAAATCCATGGAAATAACTTCCCATTTCCATTTTGGAATCGGCAAAGACTGCAACAAACCTACAGGGTGTTGATGCTCAACCTTTACCTGCTGACATTTCATGCACCTTGAAATATACTCATCCAGTTCCCTTTTCATCCCTAGCCAGAAATACCGCTTTCTGGCTGTAGCAATTGTCTTATGATACCCCGGGTGACTAGAATATGGAGCTTGATGGATTTCATCCATAACAACTCTCCTCAAATTTGCGACATTTGGAATATAGATCCTTCTTTTATAAGTAAGAAGTCCATATTCTTCTAATTTATATCCCTCATACCTCTTTTCAATACTTTTTTGCTGAAATTTATCCATAATCTACACATACATTTCATTTGCAGCAACATGGTTAACAATCTACTGCCTCAAATATGAGTGACAAGTACTAAGAGATGCCACATGCATTTCCTGCACATTCCTACTGAGTGCATCAGCTACTTTATTCTCTTTTCCTTTTATGTGTTTGATTTCAAAATCAAACTCACATAGAAACTCTAGCCATCTAGCTTTCCTATCATTTAGAGTAGGATGATCGAACAAATACTTTAGACCACAATGGTCTATCCTCAGCTCGAATCTTCTTCCCATCAAGTAATTCCTCCATATCTTGAGAGAATGTACTATGGCTGCAAGCTCCAGATCATGAGTAGCATAGTTCTTCTCATGCTCCTTCAACTTTCTTGACTCATAACATACAACATGGTTGTCTTGCATAAGGACTCCTCTAAGCCCTTATCCATATGCATTGGTACACACCACAAAATATTTCTTTGGGTCTGCAACCTTCAATACTGGTGCACTGGCGAGAAGATTCTTCAACTGCTAGAAGCTTTCTTCACACCTTGAGGTCCATTCAAACTTTATACCCTTCTTTTGCAAAGAAGTGATGGCATGTGCAACCTTGGAGAATCCCTCAATGAATCTCCCATAATATCCTGCAAGTCCCATAAAAGATCTCACATCTGTCACACTTCTTGGAGTAGGCCAATTCATAATGGCTTCTATCTTTTCAGGGTCCATAGATATACCCTCCTCGGAGATAATGTGACCCAAGTACTAAATTCTGTCTCTATAGAAGTCACACTTGCTCATCTTTGCATACAGCTGATGCTCCCTAAGCAATTGCAATGCCAGTCTCAAAGGCTCTACATGCTCTTTCTCATTCTTGGAATAAATAAGAATGTCATCAAGGAAAACAAGAACAAACTTGTCCAAATACCTGCTGAAGACACTATTCATAAGGCACATAAATGTAGCTGGTGCATTTGTGAGACCAAATGGTACCGCTACAAACTCATAATTCCCATACCTTGTCCTAAAGGTTGTTTTATGAATGTCTTCATCCTTGATTCTTACCTGATGGTAACCAGACCTCAAGTCAATCTTGGAAAATACCTTTGCTCCTCTCATTTGGTCGAAGAGGTCATCAATCCTAGGAAAAGGGTATTTATTCTTTACTGTGACTTTGTTAAGCTATATGTAATCAATACACAACCTAAGTGTACCATATTTATTCTTTACAAATAGAACTAGTGACCCCCAAGGAGACACACTGGGTCTGATATACTTCATCTCCAACAACTCTTGTAGCTGCATCTTCAGCTCTAACATTTCTGGCGTGCTCATTCTGTAGGGTGTCTTGGACACTAGTGCTGCTCTCAAAACAAGTTCAATTGTGAAATCAATGTCCCTCTTTGGAGGAAGCCCTAGAATTTCATCAAGAAACACATCCCTAAATTCTTGCAACACATGAAATCCCTCCAACCTAGGAGTTTCACTCTCTATTGCCTCCAAAATATGAGCTGCATACTACTCGTAACCTTTTCTACAAAAATTCTTCAAGTGCATTGTTGAGACCTGCCTCACGGAAATCACCTTTGGAATGCCTTCCACAATCCTTGAGCTTCCTTCTTCATCCAAGCACTCAAAATCATTGTTATAACTGTTAGAATAATCAACCCATAGTTATCTACCTTAGACAATAATTAAATCATTTTTGTCTTATTACCTAGTCTCCTAGATTCCACTCTATACTAGTTGCCTTCTACATGTCATAGAAGTCAACACTTGCTAAAAATAAGTAATGAAGCACTTGGGAAACCTCTTGGAAACTATATTTATCATGTCTTCTTTATTCCAGATCCTCTAAAGCACATATCTACTTTTTCTGAAAAGCTTCCTATTTTATTGATGATTTAAGGAAAAAAGAAAAGCTAGACTAGGTGTAGCTGACTTGTTTTTTTCCCACATCATCCTCCATCCTTTTCTCCTAATAAAATAATGTATGAGTTTTCTTTCCATCCTTCATTAGCTTTCCTACTTGACTTAGCCAATTCATGAGCATCTTGGTGGATTTGGAAACTGCTTTATGCACCTATGGGAGATTTGACTAGATTTAGTAAGCCTACTTTTTGACCTTTTCGAATGGCATCCTTATGCATTCAAATATATCATGTAATTATATATTGCAGCAGCCTATTACTTCATAAGGTTGGCTATTGTGCACTTATTCAATACAGATTAGTGTTATGCTCCAATTTCAGTCTCCTTTGATGTTAATTTTGCATGTTTGATTAGCAATTTTGTGTGTAATTGTTCTATCTCTTGGGTTCAATTTCCACATGGTATCAGAGCCTTTGTAGATCAATTTCTCTCCTTCCATATTGCTATTGCAAGTTTGACATCTTGACTGGGAGCATATTCTGCTGACTTAAGGGCACTGTTTCTGTTAGAAAACACGACCGCGAAGCAATAACAGATATACAATTAAATCAATAAACAAGATGCAAAACACATTAAAACATTACAGAGAGACATAGATATAATGTGGTTCACCCAAATGATGGGATACGACCATAAAGAAATTTCCAGTCCTTTTATTACAGTCCAGAAAGATGAAGGGATACACCCTGCAACAAAACCATTGCACTTCCTCTTCACACTCTCACAATCTCTCTTCCAATACAATACAATACCATACTCAGTCGTTTTACAATGCTTTCTTTTATAGGGGAAATACAATGGGAAAATCTTAGGGTTAACCCAATACCATGGGTCCGCAAAACTGTTGGCCAACACACATCCCAAAAAAAATTTCTCGGGGGCTCCGCCCCCGAATCGCCATGTCTCGGGGGCATTGCCCTTGAACCCCATTTTTTAGGGCGCTACCCCGAACCCCAAGGAAGGGGGAATGAGTGTACAGTACACCTAGGTTACAAACATGACTGAATAATATCTCTATATCTGGAAGATTATGATCCACAACCAACAATCTCCCACTTGGAGACTAATCACAGCAACTCCACCGCTACTGCAATTTCTGGACTATGCTCTGGACCTCGAACTTGGAAAATTTCTTATTTTCACCTTCATGCTTGAAGGCCAACAGAAACCAAGTAGGAACTTATTTTCTCTATGGTTACTCCCTTTGTCAACATGTCTGCAGGATTCTGGCGAGTATGTATCTTTTCCAGTTTTAACAGTTCTTCATCTAGAACAGATCTTATGAAGTGGTACTTGAGTTATATATGTTTAGTCCTCAAATGAAAGGCTGAGTTCTTTGCAATATGAATGGCACTCTGGCTATCATTGTACAACCTACTATTATCCTGCTTCTTACCCAATTCTTCCACGAACCTCTGCAACCAAATCATCTCCTTACTAGCCTCTGTAGCAGCAACATACTTTGCTTCTGTTGTTGAAAGTGCAACAGCCTGTTGCAGCTTTGAAATCCAACTTACTGTTGTTCCACCCATAGTAAACACATACCCTATGGTGCTCCTCCTACTATCCTTATCACTAGCCATATCTGCATCAACATATCCCTATAGAACAGTGTTTGAACCTCCAAAACATAATGCATGTGAAGTGGTACCTCTCAAATACCTGAGAATCCACTGTACTTCTTTCCAATGCTCTTTACCTGGATTATTCATACACCTGCTCACAACTCCCACTGCATGTGCAATATCTTGTCCTGTGCACACCATGGCATACATCAAGCTTCCAACCATTGACGAATAGGGAATCTTGGACATGTAATCTATCTCTTCCTATGTCTCTAGACACATATCCTTGCTTAGTTTAAAATGGCTAGCCAAAGGTGTACTGACTGGTTTTGGGTGCAACACCTTTTCTATGTACTCACCTTGAGACAACGTCAATTTGCAATTTTTCCTATCTCTTGTTATTCTCATACCAAAGATTTGCTTTGCAGCACCCAAATCCTTCATCGCAAATGATTTAGCTAGTTTTCTTTTGAGCACATTTATATACTGCATGTTAGACCTTGCAACAAGCATGTCATCCACATACAATAACAAGATAATATATATTCTGTTATCTAGCGTCTTGAAATAAACATAGTGGTCAGAATGACATCTATCATAACCTTGTTCTGTCATAAACTTATCAAATTTTAAATTCCACTTCCTTGGAGCTTGCTTCAGGCCATACAAGCTCTTCTTCAACCCGCAAACCAAATTCTCCTTCCCTTTGACCTCATACCCTTGTGGCTGCTGCATATAAATCTCTTCCTCCAAATCCCCATGGAGAAAGGTCGTTTTACATCTAACTATTCAAGATGCAAATATTCTACCACCACTAGACTTAAAATAGTTCTAATTGAAGTCATTTTAACAACAGGAGAAAATATTTCATCAAATTCTATAACTTTCTTTGGTGCAAAACCCTTTACAACAAGTCTATCCTTGTACCACTTCTTTCCTCCATCTTCTTCCTTCAACCTGTAAACCCATTTATTCTGCAATGCCCTTTTTTCTGCAGGCAACTTAACCAGATCCCAAGTCTAGTTTCTTACCAATGAGTCCATCTCCTCATCCATGCCTTACTCCCACTTCTTTCTAGTTTCTACCTGCATTGCTTCTTCATAACATTATGGTTCACCAGAATCAATCATCAATAAATAATACAGTGAAGGAGAGGATCATTCAGGGGGTCTACTTAACTTGGTAGACTTTCTTGCAGTTGCAGGAGTTTCAGGTACCTGCTGCTACTCTTGATTTTCTGGTGCCTTTGGAACTTCATTTTCTTTGATTTCATCAAGCACTGTGTACTCTGTGTTTTCTTTCTCTTCTTTCTTTCCTTGCAATTGTTCTTTGTACATGACCTTTTCATTGAATACTACATCTCTACGCCTAATGATTTTGGAATTTTTAAGATCCTATAAGCGATAACCGAAATCATCAACCCCATATCCAATAAAGGTACATTTCTTGGATTTAGCCTCAAGCTTTGTTCTATCATATTTATCAATATGGACAAATGATTCACAACCAAAAGTTCTTAGAAATGAGTATTTTACCTGTTTACCTGTCCATGCCTCCTCTGGAATGCCACCATCCAAAGCGCTTGAAGGCCCTCTATTTATTAAATAAATAGCAATGTTTACAGCATAAGCCTAAAACTATAAGGGAAACCCTGCATGCAATCTCATGCACCTTGCATGCTCCATGATCGTTCTGTTCATCCTTTCTGACACACCATTTTCTTGTGGTGTTCTAGGGACTGTCTTCAGTCTGTGAATCCCATTATGTGAACAGTAACTGTCAAACTCCTTGCTATAGTACTCTCCTCCATTATCAGATCTGAGACATTTCAACCTTTTTCCTGTCTCATTCTCAGCCAAAGCTTTCCATTTCTTAAAAGTATCAAACACATCAGATTTTTGTCCAATGCAATAAACCCAAGTTTTTCTAGTTGCATCATCAATAAAAGTAATAACGAGAGCCATCAAGAGATTGTACCTGAGCTGGTCCCCATACATCTGTATGGACAAGCTCTAACTTTTCACTCTTCTTTTGTTTCCCAAGCCTGAGAAATTTAACTCTCTTCTATTTTCCATAAAAACAGTTCTCACAAAATTCAAAACTTACCTGCTTCAGATCTGGAAGCAGTTTCCTTGAGTGGAGAATCTACATCCCCTTCTCACTCATGTGGGCAAGCCTATGACGCGACAGCGCTGCACCTATTTCTGTGGAAGCTACAAAGATATAATAATTAGTATTATGAGGAAATAAATACAACGTACATACCCTATCTCCTTTTGTTATTACCAGTGATCCTTTAGTGATCTTCCTGTAATAACAAACGTAGACAAACAGCTGCTATCTCCCAACTACCCTATTGAGATTAGATTTCTTTTCATAGTAGGAATGTGCCTTACATCCTTTAGCAGCCAGTCATTTCCATTATTTAACTTAATCCGTACCTTACCCTTTCCAACAATTTTACATGGTTCATCATCCCCCAATAACACATGCCCAAAATCACCTTGAACATAATCATGAAATAATTTCCTATGGGGTGTAGCATGACATGAAGCCCCTGAATATACTACCCATAATCACTAGTATTATCTAATGTAAGAATCAAAGCATCTTGTAACACATCACTTTCTACATTTGCTTCCTGAGTAGTCTCTTGCTGTCTGTCTCCTTTCTTCTTTGGAGATCTGCAGTCTTTCTTTAGATGTTCTTTCTTACCACAGTTCCAACACTCTATTTTTCCAAATATGGACTTGGATCTACCCTTTTTAGACTTTCCACAATTTCCTGGGCTCCTTCCTCTCTCGTTTTGTCTCCCTCTGCTCTCCATGGTCAACGCATTACCTGATGTCTCACCTGTGCTTTTTCTTCACATTTCCTCACTAAGAATAACACCAAAAACATCATCAAACTTAAGAGTGTTTGAACTAGGTACAGAGTTACTTACAGCCATGACCAAGCTATTCCAGCTTTCTAGAAATGGGCACAAGATTAGAAGAGCCCTAACCTCATCATCAAAGTTCACTTTTACAGAACTTAACTAATTGGTAAGTATATTAAACTCATTTAAATGGTCAGCAACAGATCCACCTTCCGACATCTTCATATTAAATAAACGCTTCATTAAAAATACCTTGTTAGAAGCCGAGGGTTTTTTGTAGAGCTTACTCAATGTGCTCATCACACCCTCTATTGTTTTTTCTTTCGAAATATTGAAGGCCACCGACGAAGCTAGGCATAGCCGTATTTTTTCCAATGCCTTTTTGTCAAGAACCTCCCATTCTTCATCCTTCATAGCCACTGGTTGTTTTGCTTTTCCACCCAACAGCAGGTACAGATCCTTCTGGTATAGATATTCCTCCATTTGCATCTTCCATAAATGATAGTTTTGATAGTTAAATTTCTCGACCCTAAACTTTCCTTCTTTTTCCATTGCTCCCACTTGAACCAGGAACCCTTCTTTCCTGTGAGTTTACCAACCAAATAGACCTTTTGGCTCTGATACCAATTGTTAGAAAATAGGACTACAGAGCAATAATAGATATACAGTTAAATCAATAAACAAGATGCAAAACACATTAAAACATTACACAGAGGAATAGATATAACATGGTTCACCCAAACGATGGGCTACGTCCACAAAAAAATTGCCAGTCCTTTTATTATAGTCCATAAAGATGAAGGGATACACCCTGCAGCAAAACCGCTACACTTCCTCTTCATGCTCTCACAATCTCTCTTCCAATACAATACAATACCATACTCAGTCGTTTTACAATGCTTTCTTTTATAGGTGAAATACAATGGGAAAATCCTAGAGTTAACCCAATACCATGGGTCCGCAAAACTGTTGGCCAACACACATCCCAAAAAGAATTTCTTGGGGGATCTTCCCATGAACCCCCATTTCTCAAGGGCACTTCCCCCAAACCCCAAGGTAGGGGGAATGAGTGTACATTACACCTGGGTTACAAACACTACTGAATAATATCTCTAGATCTGGAAGATTACGCTCCACAACCAACAGTTTCTGAGCTATGGACCAATCTCAGAAGAAATCTTGACTCCATTCAATTTCTTTGAGTGGAAATCTGAGATGGAGATATTGTTGAGAGAGAAATGTCTCTACAAGGTTACTGTGGAAACTAAGGCAGAGCCCAATGCAGCTTCAGAGAAAATAAAATGGCACAATAGGAGGGATGAGGCCTATGGTATTTTGTGTCTAAGCATTTCAAGAAACCTCCTCTTACATCTTAATGGATTGACATCACCTAATGAAGTGTGGGAGAAGCTTGAAGAGATTTTTGGTAAGACAGATGAGATGAGAGGACATCAAATCGAGAATGAGCTGATCTCCTTGAGTCCCAACAGCTTTGATTCCTTGCAACTCTATTATTCCAAGTTTAAAGCCCGTGTTTTGCAGCTAAAACAGTGTCGGATTGAAAAGAAGGAAGAGCAACTAGTTTTGGCCATACTCTCGAAGGTTGGCCCTAACTATTCAGTGTTTGTTTCGACCTTCCATGCCACCAAGTTGACAGCTCGAGCCTGGAATATGCCTAATCTTGCAGAGTTCTTGGAATCCCTCACACAGGAATAAGATAAGTTGGTGATGATGGGCACCATCAAACCTTCCAAAGACCAAGCTTTGGTTGCTAGAGATTCAAGGGTGGATTCAAAAAGCAAGAAAAAAGATAAAAAGCCACCTGAGCAAAAGAGAGACAAGAACAAGTATCAAGAGGAGCCCCAAGGCTCCAAGAAGAACTTCCAGAAGAAGAGGAACAAAGGAGAAATGAGCAAGTGCGCATACTACAGTAAGGGCTATCATCTTGTATGAAGAAGAAAATTGACATGTTGACCCAACTCCTAGAGAAGAGTAACATCTCCTTTACTGATTGCTCAAAGAAGAGTGAAAGAGGATCAAATTTAGAAGATAGAGAGAGAGTACATGCTTTGGTTATTGGCACATCAAGCTCACCTAGCTTCATCATAGAATATGGAGCTTCAAGACATATGGTTTTGACAAAAGAGGCATTCTCCTTTCTTGACATGTCGAAAGGTCACCAATAGTTTTGGGAGATGACTCTCTCACTCACAGTTTGGGGAAAGGAAGGATTTATCTTGACCATGGTAAGTTCAATAATGTGTTGTATGTTCCAGTTCTTGCCTCTAATCTCTTGTCAGTGTATCAAATGACTCACAGTAGGTCTCCAAAGAAGGTCATCTTCTCCCCTGATGATGTTGAAATCATTGAGATTTCGAATGGTAAATAGCAAAAGGTGTTGTTGATCACTCTTTGAAGGTATACATGTTTTCCCATTTTCTACCCTACTCAAACCCCTATGCTCTTTTGATTCATGCTAATGACGCAAGCAATATTTGGCATGAAATATTTGGCCATCTTAACTACAAGTATCTTTTTTATTTGAGTGAAAAAGATATGGTCATAGGGTTACCAAAGATCAAGTTTTCCAAGGTAGTCTGTCAAGGTTGTATCCTAGGAAAACACCCAAAGCACAAATTTGAGAGATCTAGTCATGAGAGAACCTATGCACCTCTTGAGTTGATACATAGTGACATTGCTGATCCATTTCCTCATATGTCCATGAGTCAAGCCAAATATGCACTTACCTTCATAGATGAATTTTCCAGGTATTGTTGGGTTTACCTCATAAAGCATAAGTCTGAAGCTTTTGACCTCTTCAAAGTCTTTAAAGCCTTGGTTGAAAACCAGTATGGGAGGAAACTTAAGATCCTCAGATCTGACAATGGTGGTGAGTATGTCAAGTATGAGTTCATTCAGTATTTTAAAGATGCAGGTATTTAGATGCAGCATTCAATCCCTTACACACCACAATAAAATGGTGTTGCTGAGAAAAATAACATGTCACTAAAGGAGATGGCAACCTGGATGATGGACGCTAAGAATTTTCCACCAAAGTTTTGGGCCGAGGCTATAAACTGTGCATCGTACATCCAGAATAGGGTGCCTCATAAGCAGCTTGATGGTATGGCTCCTTTCGAAGCTTGGAGTGGGCACAAGCCAGATGTGACCCATTTCAGGATTTTTGGCTCAAAGGCTTGGGCTAGAATTCCAACTGAAAAGAGAAAGGCTATGCAGCCCCAAAGCCAAGAGTTGTTAGATTTTTAACATTAAGCTAGCATTAAATTAGGATCTTTAATTGAGAGAATAACAAGCACAACAATCAAACACAAGAGACAATGAACACATTGTTTTTTCCTCAGGGAAACCATAAATGGAGAAAACCCCACAACTTCCTCAGAGATAGAGTTAGCACCAAAAGTAAAACCCCAAAATAGTAAGATGATCTCCCGACAGCAGTAACCTCTTCTTTCCTAGCCCCAGTTTCTTCTTCTTCCTCAGTTATGCACTACAACTAAGTGTGAGTGAGTGTGTGATAAATAGAGAGGCTAGCTCTCTATTTATACTAATTCTTGACTTGACAAAACCCTACTAGGGCCGAATTCTATAGCAGATTCTAATAACCCTAGTACCCCGAAACTGTGGGGACTTTAACCCTTGACCAATAGGAGGGTTACCCACAATGACTTGACATGAATGTTTTACATTATAGAACCTACCGGTAGGAACATTAGAGCATGACATGACTCAAGTACATTACAGACACATCTTGAAATAAACATCGGGGTACAATACATAAGAAATACAAGTGAATACATTTCGAAGTTACAATTACATCAACACTCCCTCTTAACTAGGAAGGTATTCTCTCGACACAGTTTATCAGCATAAGTCTTCTTCTCTATATCATCTAGATCATCATCAAGTCCTTGTCATCTTCAAGTCATCTTCATCATCGGATCTGGATCATCACTCGATCTTGATCATCATCACTGGATTTCGATCATCACTACTGGATCATCATCACTGGATCATCACGGGTGATATCTCATGATTCTTCTCATCACAGGAATTTCTACAGAGCCATTCCTTTTTCATGCTCATTGTAGGCCTAGCCACCATGTAGGTCTTCTTCAACGCTTATATCTGACCCTAAGTCAGAATGGCCCACCCAGCACTTATATCTGACCATGAGAGGAACACATCCAACACCATGTCAGAAAGGCACACCCAGCACTCACATCTAACCATGCGGGAACACATCCCACAACCCTATCAGAAAGGCCCAGCACTTACATTGACCAGCATGATAGGACATTCCTACTATCATCTATGAAAAGGCACAGCACTCACATCCATTGGCATTATAGGAAACACCTACTATCATCTATGGAAAGGCTTGTCACTTACATCCACCAGCATGGTAGGACACACCTACTACCATCTGTGGAAAGGCACAACACGTATAATCACCAGCATGGTAGAACACACCTACTACAACCTATAAAAAGGCACAACACTTACAATCACCAGCATGGTAGGACACACCTACTACTATCTTTGAAAAGGAACATCACTTACATCTAACCATGGAAGGAACTTAATCCTCTAACCATGTCATAAGGGCACTCAGTCCCAGATTGAGGGTTCCTGGTAACTGACCAGGTGCCTCCATTCTCCCAGAGAATGGAAACAACCCTTATATTTGATCAAGTGGGAACACATCCCTCAATCACATCGGAATGGCCATGCACTCATATCTAATCATTTGAGAACACATCCCATAGTCATATCAGAACAACCCTCAGTCCTAGACTGAGTGTTCCTGGTAACTGACTAGGCACCTCCATTCCAAGAATGGAAATAGCCCTTATATCTGATCATGTAGGAACCAATCCTACAGTCATATCATAATGGCTCAACACTCATATATGACATGGAAGGAACCAATCCTCTCACCATGATAGAATGGCTCAGCCCTTACATTTGACCATGGAAGGAACCAATCCTCTCACCATGTCAGAATGGCTCACAGACTCATCACTTCCCCTTGGAAGGAACCTCGATCTTGAGAACATCAAGCTTCTCCTTGAAGTACTCAAACTTCACTCTAGCCAATGGCTTTGTCAATACATCATCTATCTATTCGTCCCTCACAACATACTGGAGCTTCGCTTCTCCCTTCTATGCCATATCCCTAATATAGTGATATTTGATCTCGATATGCTTCCACTTGTCATGGAACACCAGGTTCTCCGACAACTTCACACAACTCTAGTTGTCACAATATATACAAGTAGCATCCAACGGGAGATCAAATAAATCAGACGGTATCTTCCTTAGCCATACTGCCTCACAACTAGCTGAATAAGCTGCGACATACTATGCTTCAACTGTACTCAATGCCACACAAGATTTCTTCCTGCTAAACCAAGAGATGACACCTGATCCCATATTGAAGCAATACCCTGAAGTGCTCTTCCTATTGATGGAACTGCCTACCCAATCTGAATCAACATAACCCTCTAGGTTAATCTTCTGATTCACCTCATACTTGAGCCCATAATCAACTGTACCCCTCGGGTACCTTAGAATATGCTTTGCAGCAATCAAGTGAACATGTCTCAGATCTGTCAAGAACTGGCTCAAGGTGTTCACAACAAATAAAATATATGGTCTCGTGTTCCTCAGGTACATCAAGGACCCAATCATCTGACAATACATCGTAGCATCACCCGCCTTTGATGAAGCATCACTCAATAGCTTCAGGTTCAATGCCATAGGTGTGGTCATGTCCTTACAATCCATCATCTCGATTCTCTTCAGGATCTCTACCATAGATTTCCCTTTTCCCAGGGAAATTCCATCTACATTCTGCCACACCTCCATGCCTAGGAAAAAATTCATAATACCCAAGTCCTTCATTTTGAACTCGGCAGCAAGATTCCTCTTCGTATCAGCAATCAACCCATCCATACCTGTTACAAACAAATCATCTACATATAGTAGGAGCATCATTGGGTTTCCATCTTCAACCTTGTAGTAAAGGTTGGAATATGCTTTACTCTTGGTAAAGCCCAAACTGGATAGAAAGCTGTCAATTCTGCCACCATGTCCTGGGTGCCTGTTTCAAACTGTATAGGGATTTCTTCAATTTTCATACATGAGACTCCCTATCATGTGTCTCAAAATCGAGTGGCTGCTCCACATACACTTCTTCTTCTACTACACCATTCAAGAAAGTAGTCTTGAAATCCATTTGGTGTATCTTCCATTTCATCACTGCAGCCAAAGCAAGTACTGTCTGATGGAAGTGTATCTGGATATAGGTGCAAAAGTTTCTTCATAATCTATTCCTTCTTTCTAGGAGAAACCACGAGCAACAAATATTTCTTTATATTTTTCAATGCTACCATCTGCAGCATGCTTGATCTTGTAGATCCATTTGGAAGTTACAACTGACTTCCCTTCTGGTCTTGGGACAACATCCCAAACATCATTCTTCATTATTGATTGATACTCTTCAATCATAGCATCCTTCCATTCTTTCTGTTCTTCCGCTTCTTCATAATTGGAAGGTTCTTTATCGATGAAATCACATAATAAAGCTACATATCCGGAGTAGGATCTCGTCCTCTTTATTTCTCTATGATTCTCTTCTGGAGCCCCATATCTTTCTGCACCTTGGATAGCTTCTCATACCCAAGCAGGTTTCCTCTTGTCAGGATTCTTCTCTTGAGGTGGATCTACAGGTTCTTGAGGTTCTTCAAATTCTCGATCTTCTTCTTGATTTTCTTCATTCATGGTTGTATCATGAATCCTGGGTGCTTCTGTTTCTTCAAGTTCTTCAGTAGGTCTCTTTTTGGATTTGTTGTAAGCTGAGTCTTCATCAAATGTCACATCCCTGCTGATGTTGATATTCTTGAATCTTGGGAAGTATATTCTATAAGCCTTCGAGCTTTCAGAGTATCGCATAAATACACCCTTATTTCCCGAAGGATATAATTTTGTCCTCTTCTCTTTTGGAATGTGTATGTACAATGGATAGTCGAATATTTTGTGATGACTTACTTCTAGTTTCTTGCCCGAAAATACTTCTTCAGGTGTCTTGTTCTCGAGTACTCTGTGTGGATTACAATTCTATACATACACCACTGTTCTGGCAGCTTCTGCCCATAGATGCATGGGAAGATCTTGATCATGAAGCATTTCTCTTGCAGCTTCCCTGATAGTTATATTCTTCCTTTCTGCAACCCCATTCTATTGTGGATTATATGGAGTGGATAACTCCCTCTTAATCCCCGAGTCTTTGCATAACTCTTTGAATTCATTTGGTGTGAATTCTCTGCCATTATCTGATCGAAAGGTCTTGATCCTTTTTTCAGTGTGGTTCTCAATCAAGGCTTTGAATTCCTTGAACTTGCTGAAAACTTCATCTTTGTTCTTCATAAACTAAATCCATGTCTTCCTAGAAAATTCATCAATAAAAGAAACATAGTATACATACCCGCTTAATGAACTTGATGACATTGGACCTCATACATCGGAGTGGATGATTTCCAAGATTCATTTTTCCTTGCTCTCGCTACTTGGAAATGTCTTCTTTGTGTTCTTTCCTTTCGCACATTCTTTGCAGACCCCATCATGTTTTGCTTGAATTTCTAGAAGACCTTCAACAACTTTGCTTGCAACTGGTAGTGCTCTGTAATGCACATGTGCAATCCTTCTATGCCAAAGTTCATTTGGCTCTACTGTGTCATGGATCAAGGCTTGTTCTGGATGGCCCTTTAATTTGTACATACCTCCTTCTTGTTCTCCAATCACTACTACATCATTAATAGTATTTCCCTTTGGCCACATGATGACTTGACCATCTATAAATGCAAACCTCATTCCTTTTGCATCTAATGCAGATATGGAGAGGAGGTTCTTCTTTAGTCCTGGTACAAACAATACTTCCTTCATTGTCATAGACTTTCCAGAGTCTAGCTTATAGGAGGATTCCCCACTACCTTTTATTGGATACTGATAGTCATCTCCAAGTTTCACCTTGTGTGGTGATTCATGTTCTAATAGTTTCACAAAGGATTTCTTGAATCCTATCGTATGTTTGTAAGCCCCACTGTCTATAAGCCAATCATTACTTCCATGTGAGATGTTTCCCATGAGAGCAGAAATAAAAACATATTATTCATCACTAGAATAATCATCACTTTCTTGTTTGAATCTCTTTGTGGAAGGTTCATCATCCTCTACAGCATGAGCATGATGAGTTCTCTTGTTTCCATTCTTCTTGTGAGAGACATTTTTGTTTTTAGGACATTCTTGAGCATAGTGTCCTTTCTTGTCACATGTATAACATCTAATTCTAGACAAATATTTTATAGTGTTATCTTTGTGAGAGTGCTTACCTCTGGGGTGATGAGAACTTCTTCTAGTTTTATTGGAGTGTACAGTGAGAGCTTGATCTTCACTTCCCATCTTTTCTTCTCGAGCTGCTATCCGAGCTTATTCTTGAGAGCACTCTTCCCATAGTCTACTGAACTTGACTAACTTCATTTCTAGCACAGATTCCTTGAATAAAGAAGTCCCATGATCTAGGGAGACCATTCAAGGTGTTCATTACAATCTCTGCATTCTCCACTTCTTCATCTACTGCTTCTAGTTGTTCCTTGATCTAAGAGACTCTTGTAAAGTAATACTGGATGGTTTCTGCATTCTAGATCTTTACATTCTTCAGTTGGTTTCTCAGAGTCAGCTTCTGATTTATGTTCTTCCCTTCAGACAATTTGGTTAGGGCATCAAACATAGCTTTAGGTGTCTTTAGGGAGGACGCCTGTGGTATGAGGTGATCCTTGATTTAATCAGCAATGATCCTCTTTTCCATAACCAACTTCTTCTTATGTAAGGCCTTAGCCTCATCTCCCTCTGGAACTGGAACCTCCTCACTGATATAGGAGTCCAACTCATTTTCTTCCAGCACCAGGGAGATCCTATACTTCCAGGCTCAGAAGTTATCAGCTCCCTCAAGATTTCCATCAAGCTTGGTATGATGAGACATCTTAACTGAGAACCTCAAATGGAGATACAAAATATTTATATCTTACCAGGTGAAGATGTCGGATCTGGATTTGGAGCTGAAATTCTGCAGTGCTAGTTCAGGAGCAAATTAGGGTTTTACTTTTCTGGAGATCTATCCAACCAAATTATTTGATCTTGATCTCTAAACTTCAATTTTGATGAGGAGATCAATCCAGGCCTGGGATCAATAAAAAATTCCACTTCTGTGGAAATCCCTAATTTTCGACAGTAGTGTCGGGTCCAAAATTGAAGAAGCTCAGAATTGGATTCTACTTTGACAGAAAGATGCGCCCTAGGGAGGAGAGTTAGTACAACCTTATTTTGCTGAAAGTCTATGAAGAGAGATCCAAAAAGTAGGAAGCCCTAGTTCCCATAGCTGCACAGTGTCTTCTTCTCAGGTTATCTATGATACCATGTTATATTTTTAACATTAAGATAGCATTACATTAGGATCTTTAATTGAGAGAATAACAAGCACATCAATCAAACACAAGAGACAATGAACACATTGTTTTTCCTAGGGGAAACCATAAATGGAGAAAACCCCTGATCCAGGAGGATATTGGTGGCTACCCACCTATTCCTCTTAGACCCCCCACCACTATTTCTTTCAGTTTTCTAGTTTCCTTAATTGTAGCACAATTTACTATTTTTGGCAGTTTTCGGGTCCTAAACTTCCGGAGCCGTTTTGAGGTCCTAAACGATGTTTTTTTGGAATCAAATGGCCATAGAAAATATGAGCCTGAGTCCATTCTAGACTCAATATTTTCCATTTATGGATATAGTCCTTAAATATGTCTTTCTAACGATGTATCATGCGCATCAAACGGAGGTAGTATGCTAAAGTTACGACCCTAGGAAATTGATATACCAAGTTACCCAACGGGGCCCACATTAAGGCGTTTCACCTCCTAGGGTTAGGTTTTTGGATGTGTAGGGTTTCCACTGTTTCTCAATAATATATAGGCCTTTGAGCCTCATTGTAACACAGAGTTCAGAGGCATGTAGCCGCCACATCTCTTCTCAGAGATAAGCTACCAGCACTCTAGCTAGTTTATTTCTATTATGTATGTAAACAAGTTTTAGTTATTTATTAATGAAATGAAGTGTTATTTCCACTTCATATTTTTTTCTATGGTTATTTTTGTATTCTATTGTGTTCTTGCATAAATCTGGATCAGTGGTATCATAGCAATCTACTCTTTCTCGATCCTTCTTTTCATGTCCCCAATGAGGGCATGGTATAAAGAGTTAGGGCTCGATCTGGTTGAACCTTTGCAAGATCAGCCTCACAAATCCCGATGAAAACCCATGGGGAACAAAAATAAATACAAGGGCACATAATATCCTATCAAAATGTTGCTCGAGGAGGCCCTTGAATAAAAAAGGAACGCGATGATGGATAACTTCTCCCAGATCCTTCAACGACTTCCCAGTAGTGGCGCATCTGCATCTAGCAGCCACTATGGAGGTGCAACCCCTTTTAAGGTACAAGTAAAATTTGACATTCCAATATTTGATGGTCTAATAGATACAGATGCCGTAGATAAATGGTTGAATCTATTAAAAGGATATTTCTCGGTTCATGACTTTTCTGACCAGGAAAAGATTACTTTTTCTCTACTCAAAGCCGCCCCCCATGTCAAGGACTGGTGGGAAACCTACTGTGAAAGAAAGGATGAGGAGGAACCCTCTCTTTTCTCAGTTGTACCCACTTGGAATTCTTTCCGAGATGCCATAAAGGGACAATATTAGCCGGTGGGGAGCTATGAGGACAAGTACATCCAATGGACCACGCTGCGGCAACAAAGAGATCAAGATGTGCATGAGATGACGAATCTGTTCCATACCCTACGCACCAAGTTGGGTATCAAATATTTAGAGAAACATTTGGTGCTGAAGTACCGCAGTTTTCTGCATAGATACATTCAAGAGGAAATGGATTTCCTCGACATCTCCTCGATTGGTACAGCATATCGGTATGCTGCCAAAATTGAGCAAAAATTCAAACAGAAAAAGTGAGACTTTGGATCTGCAAATCAGAAGCAAGGGAAAGGTGCCCCCAAACTGCAAAACCAAGGACACAGCCAAGGCATGGTGACTCAAGAAAACTTGCCAAAGCCACAAGCAAAGAGAAACACTGCAAATCCAAAGAAGGAAGCGAGAAAGTGGTGCAAGTTCCATAAGAGCCCCACTCATAACACAAGTGAGTGTCGGGCTAAGCAGTCACTGGTGGTTTAGATAAAGGATTCTAAATTAGATGCATACTCTGACACTGAATCTAAAATCAAGAAGGAGAATGATAGAGGGAAGACGATTATCGATGTAGAGCCCAATGCCACCATTTCCACCATGAATATCCAAAAGGAAGAACCAGAAGATTCAAAGGAGGAGGAGCGTCTTTTCCACTCCTAGATGTGGGTAAAGGGTTCCCCGCTACAGTTCATCGTCGATAGTGGGAGCCAAAAGAACCCGATTTTAGTAGAGGTCATGAAGCGGTTGGGTTTGCCGACCACATCACACCCACAGTTGTACACCATCGAGTGGCTTCACCAGGTACTAGATCTTCGCGTCAGCGAGCAGTGCCGCCTTCCCTACAGCATCAAGCCCTTCATCGATGAGGTATTATGTGATATTGCTCCTATTGATATTTGTGATGTATTATTAGGTCAACCATACTTATGGAAGCAACATGCTTTGTATGAGTCCTAGCCTCGCGCTGTTATTATTATGTTGGGAAATAATTTGTATAGGATACTAGAGGTACCACCCCCTACCACTATCTCTTTGGATACTACAAAACAATGCAGTAAGCTCATTTCCAAAACCGGAAAGTTTGTTTTATTGATGATATTCCCTCAAGGAAAGAAGAATATCATGGCCACAACCTCCAGGCAGGGCCCCTCCACATGACAACAAAAAATGAAAAAGGTTGTGGAGGAGTACTGGGACATATTCACCTCACCCACCAGGGTGTCTCTCTACTGTCAGGTCAAGCACCCCATCGATCTGACCCCAAGTGCACTGCTTCCCAATGGAACGATCTATCACCACTCTATTTTGGAGAATGATGAAATCAAGAGGAAAATTCAGAAGATGCTGTAGAAGGGTCACATCCAGCCAAGTTCATCGCCTTGTGGGAGCCCGATCATGTTGGTACAAAAAAAGGATGGGACTTGGAGACTCTGTATTGACTATCAGGCACTGAACAAGATCACTGTCCAGAATAGGTACCCGATCCCACAGATTAATGGCCTCCTGGACTAGCTTAAAGGGGAAAAATATTTTAGCAATATTGACTTAAAGTCCGGGTATCACTAGGTACCAATCGAGCCGACCGATGTGCGGAAGACTGCCTTCAGAGCCAAGGAGGGCCTTTTCGAATGGTTGGTCATGCCTTTCAAGTTGACAAATTCTCCTGCAACCTTCATGAGACTGATGGATGACATCTTGCGGCCATTCACCAACTCATTTGTAGTAGTGTACTTGGATGACATCCTGATCTTCAGCCAGACTTGGGAAGAGCACCTCCACCACATCTGACAGGTCCTCCAAACATTGTGGCAGCACAAGTTGTGTGCCAATTTGGACAAGTGCACTTTTTTCATGACCCAAGTTCAGTATCTGGGATACATTATTGATGACTGTGGGGTACATGTGGATCCAACCAAGATCCAAGTAATTCGAGATTGGCCATCCCCAACTACTCTAACAGAGCTTTGCAGCTTTTTAGGCCTTTCTAATTTCTACCACAGGTTCGTGTTGGGATTCTCTCATATCACTTGGCCCTTGAGTCAAGTCACTAAGGGAGGAGTGAAAGCAAAATTCTTTTGCTCAGAAACTCAGTAGAAAGCGTTTGCAGAATTGAAACATCGCCTTTGTTGTGCCCCACTGCTCACATTACCAGACTTGCAACAACTATTTGAGATCGAAACGGATGCCTTTAACTATGCTATTGGGGTAGTCCTTACTCAACAAGGGCATCTAGTGGAATATCACAGTGAGACACTGTCAGACACAGTACGCAAAGATTCCACTTATGAAAAAGAGATCTATTCCATTGTACAGGCTTGTCGGTAATGGAAGCATTGCATTTTTGGGAAGGAAACGATCATCCACACAGACCACTGACCCCTGTAGTTCATGCAGACACAAGGGAAGTTACATAATGATCTCCATCAGAAGTGGTCCACATATCTACAATAGTTTCATTTGAACATCAAGTACAAGAAGGGAGGCACCAATAATGTTGCAGACTGCCTTAGCCAACCACCAATGGTGGCAATAACGACCATGCTCAACTCTTATGGGAACGAGACTTCTGATTGGCTGCTTCTCTACAACAGTGATCCAGAATTCAGCCACACACACCAGATGCTCTTGGAGGGAAACGAAGTTCCAAAATTTCACCTCAAGGATGTACTACTGTGTCACATGGGACACCTTTGTGTTCCTTCAAGCGAGTGTGCCAATATGATTTGGGAAGCGCACTATAGTCGGGTCGCTGGGCATTTCAGTGTCGAGAAAACAGTGGCAGTACTGCATAAGTATTTCTATTGGCCAAACCTTCGACATGACATCAAGAAGTACATCCGATCCTGCACTGCCTGCGCCATTGCCAAACCATCCATCAAGAAGTAAGGCCTTTATACTCCATTGCCTACCCCTAGTTGACCTTGGGAATCCATCTCCATGGATTACATGTCAAGCCTTCCTTCTACTAAGCATGGCAATGACTGTGTGTTTGTGGTCATTGACAGATTCTCAAAGATGGCCATAATGGTGGCCTACAAGAAGAATATCACAGTAGAAGCCACTGCTAAACTCTTCTTTGAATGAGTGTGGGTACACTTTGGTATCCCACAGTCTATAATATTAGACTAGGACAGCAAGTTCCTTAGTACATTCTGGTCTATCCTATGGTCAATGCTAGACAAAAATCTCACAAAGTCCACAGCTTTCCATCCCCAGACTAATGGCCAGATAGAGGTCGTCAACAGTATGATCGTACACATTTTTCACATGTATAACTCAAAGCATCCACACGCATTGGATGAGAGCCTCTCCTATGTATGACACAGCTATAACCACGCCCTCCACAGCTCAACCAACCACAACCCCTTTCAGGTGGGCTTGGGATTCCAGCCACTATGTCCCATTGACATAGCCATGCCATTTGCAGCTACTCAGGCTGATTCAGCTCATATCCAGTCTGAAGTTTCCAAGGCAAACAGCTTCATTGAGCGCATTCAGCACATTTTCCAATAGGTTCATGACATATTGGACAAATCCAATGCTAAGTAAAATCAGCGACATGATCAGCATTGGGTGCAGCACAACTTCCAGGTGGGTGACAAAGTGTGGCTACATTACAGAAGGAGCGCCTTGCTGGACCCGACCGCAAGCTTCGCTCACTTCGATATGGGCCATACACCATCACCAAGGCTATTGTGGACAATTCCTTTGAGCTCAGTATTCCACAATTCCTCAGTCTGCACCCAGTGTTCAATGTGGACCACCTTCGGCCCTACTTTCCACCTCTACTAGACACATCAGACGTGGCAGAACAACTCACACCAACAAAGTTAAACCCCGACTACATGGAACAAGCCACAACTAATAGGATTATGGACACATAGATCAAGAACACCCGCCAGCAAAATATCCAGCTATATCAAGTTGTCAAAGCAGGTCAACTCCTTCACCAGGGAAAGTGGCTCACCGGGGACCAAGTTAAACAGAAGTTTCCTCATCTCATGGAGGAACTCAACGCAATGGGGACCATTGCTTCCTAAGGGAGGAGGAATGATCCAGGAGGATATTGGTGGCCACCCACCTATTCCTCTTGGACCCCCACCACTATTTCTTTCAGTTTTCTAGTTTCCTTAATTGTAGCAGAATTTACTATTTTTGGCAGTTTTAGGGTCCTAAACTTCCGGAGCCATTTTGAGGCCCTAAACGACGTTTTTTTGGCATCGAATGTTCAAGGATAATATGAGTCCATTCCAAACTTTATGTTTGATATTTATGGATGTATTCCTTAAACAGATCTTTCTAACGATGTATCATGCGTGTCAAACGGAGGTAATATGCTAAAGTTATGACCCCAGGAAATATATGTACCAAGTTACCCAACAGTGCCCACATTAAGGAGTTTCCGCTCCTAGGGTTAGGTTTTTGGATGTGTAGGGTTTCTATTGTTTCTCAATAATATATAGGCCTTTGAGCCTCATTGTAACACATATTTCATAGGCATGTAGCCGCCACATCTCTTCTCAGAGATAAGCTACTAGCATTCTAGCTACTTTATTTCCATTCTTTATGTAAACAAGTTTCAATTATTTATTAATGAAATGAAGTGTTATTTCCATTGCATATTTGTTTCTATGGTTATTTGTGTATTTTGTTGCATTCTTGCATAAATTTAGATCAACCCCGCAACTTCCTCAGAGATAGAATCAACACCAAAAGTAAAACCCCAAAACAGTAAGATGATCTCCCAACAACAGTAACCTCTTTCTTCCTAGCCCTATTGTCTTCTTCTTCCTCAGCTATGTGCTACAACTGAGTGTGAGTGAGTGTGTGATAAATAGAGAAGCTAGCTCTCTATTTATACTAATTGCTGACTTGACAAAACCCTACCAGGGCCGACTTCTCTAGGAGAGTCTAATAACCCTAGTGCCTCGAAACTGTGGGGACTTTAACCCTTGACCAATAGGAGGGCTACCCACAATGACTTGACATGACTTATTTACATTATAGAACCTTCTAATAGGAACATCGGGGCATGACATGACTCTACACATCCCAGAATAAACATTGGGGTACATTACATAAAAAATACAAGTGAATACATTCCAAAGTTACAATTACATCAACAAGAGTGCCTATTTGTTGGATATTCTGAAGATTCAAAAGAGTACAATTTGATCAACTTGATCACTAACAAATCTTTCATTGAAAGAAGTGTTGATTTCCAAGAAGAGCCTTTAGTAGCAGTTGAAGTTGGAGAGTCTTCTTCACCACCAAATCCATTGGTTGTAAGTGGAGAGACTGATGAGTTTGCTGATTCTGATATGTCTGATAATGATGATTTGATTGCAGATCGTGATAGTCCTACAATACCAAAATGGGTAGCAAATACCATTCATGCAGCTGGGGAACTAGCTGGAAATCCCAGTGACACTAGGAGGACTAGATCTCAGTTTGAGAGTGCCCTTTGTATGAAAGATCCTTTATTTGCTGAGAAGTGATATCTGATGGTTGAATCAGATCCATAGACATATGAAGATACAGTACATGATCCAAGATGGCAAACAACCATGAAAGAAGAGTTCAGCTCGCTCCAGAAGAACAACACTTGGGAACTGGTTGATCTTCTCCCAAGGAGGAAGCTAGTTCAATGTAAGTGGGTTTTCAAGACTAAGTTTGCTGATGATGGTTAAAATTTGAAATATAAGGCAATATTGGTAGCCAAGGGCTATTCACAAGTACATGGTATTTACTAGAATGAAACCTTTGCACTAGTGGCAAAGATGGACTCCATAAGGCTAGCTTTAGCCATTGCAGCTTCGAAGCAGTGGGAGGTACATCACATGGATGTGAAGTGTGCTTTCCTAAATGGAGATCTCACTGAAGAGGTTTACATGCAGCAACCTGAAGGTTTTGTTTCTAATCCATCTTTAGTGTGCAAGTTAAAGAAATCATTGTATGGGCTCAAGCAAGCGCTTAGGGCTTGGTATGCCAAGATTGATGGCTTTCTGCCATCATTGAGTTTTGTTCGATGCAAGTTTGATCCTAATGTTTATTTGAAGCTGATTCATCATTCTTTGATGATTATTGTCTTGTATTTGGATGACCTTCTGATTACAGGAAGTTCAACGAAAGAGATTGCCTCCTTGAAGGATGCAATGAACCATGCATTTTCTATGACAAATTTGGGATTGTTGAGCCAATTCTTGGGTCTCGAAATTTCTCAATCCCAACATGGAATCAAATTACATCAGTCGAAGTATGCCTTATATTTTCAAAACAAGTTCAACATGAAATATTGCAAACCAAGCAAGATTCCCTTCCTTTCAGTAGTTAATCTTGAAGAACTAAGTTCTTCTCCTATGGTAAATAATACACTGTATAGGAAGTTGATTGGGTGTTTGATTTATCTTACACACACTCAACCTGATCTATCTTATGCAGTTATTGTGGCTTCAAGATACATGGATCATCCTCATGAGATCCACTAGAGGGAAGCCAAAAGGATCCTTAACTTTGTTCAAGGAACAAGAACTCATGGGATCTTCTACAAAGAAAAATTTGGTCTTGATTTGATTGGGTTTACTGACAGTGATTGGGCAGGTGACAACACAGATCAAAAGTCAACATTAGGATATGTGTTCATGCTTGCAGAAGGACCAATCAGCTGGTCAAGCAAGAAGTAGAGTTCCATAGCACTATCATCTATAGAAGCAGAGTATAGAGGAGTTGTAAATGCAACAACTCAATGTTTGTTGTTGCAGGGAATACTTGGAGAATGTGGCTTCGAATCAAAGTTTTCAACTATTATATATTGTGATAATTAGAGCACCATTCAAATCTGCAATGATCCAGTTTAGAGATAGTGAACCAAACACATTGAGATCCATATGCACTACATCAGACAACTTGTGCATGATGGCACCATTCATCTACTCTTTTGTGCATCTCCAGAACAAGTAGCAGACATATTCACCAAATTTTTTTGTGAGAAGACATTCAACAATCTCAAATCACTGCTCTGGATTTCTTATTATGCTGTGAATCATGATTGATGACAATGTTTTCAAATCTTGTTTTACTGTCCATGTTAAAGGGAGGATTTTCCCACTGGATTTTTGCCTCTTTCCTTGGTTGAATGGACAAGCAGTATGTAAAGGGTGACCAATCCTTGTTGCTAGGACCTATAGTTTTCTAATGTTTACTCATAAATTTGAGCTTAAGGGGGGATGTTAGAATAATCAATCCATAGTTACCTACCTTAGACATTAATTAAATCATTTTGTCTTATTACCTAGTCTCCTAGATTCCACTCTATGCTAGTTTCCTTCTACATGTCATAGAAGTCAACACTTGCTAAAACTGAGTCATGGAGCACTTGGGAAACCTCCTGGAAACCATATTTAGGATGTCTTCTTTATTCTATATCCTCGAAACCACATATCTGCTTTTTCTGAAAAGCTGCCTGTTTTATTGAGAATTAAGGCAAAAGGAAAAGCTAAACTAGGTGTAGTTGACTTGTTTTTTTCCCACATCATCCTCCATCCTTTTCTCCTAATAAAAGCATTTATAATTTGTCTTTCCATCCCTCATTTTATTTCCTACTTGAATTATCCAATTCGTGAGCATCTTGGTGGATTTGGAAACTGCTTTATGCACCTATGGGGGATTTGACTAGATTTAGTAAGCCTACTTTTTGACCTTTTCAAATGGAATCCTTATGCATTCAAATCTCTCATGTAATTATATATTACAGCATCCTATTACTTCACAATTTTGGATATTGTACACTTATTCAATACATATTAGTGTTATGCTCCAATTTCAGTCACCTTTGATGTTAATTTTGCATGTTTGATTAGCAATTTTGTGTGTAATTGTTCTATCTCTTGGGCTCAATTTCCACAATAATATTCAAGCTTTACTTTGTGAGCTTCTAACCAATCCATTCCAATGAGAACATCATAGGAACCAAGCGGTAGAACATTCAGATCTACACAAGTGACCAATCCATTCATACTCAATGGACATTTCTCTATCACTTCACTAACCTTTATCTTAGTTCCAGTGGCTAACTGAACTAACCAAGATTTGTTATGCTTTACTTTCTTAAAGGCACAAATCTCCACTACTCTAGGAGTAATGTAACTGTGAGTAGAACCAGGGTCAATCAAGATAGAAACAGATTGATCAACAATATTACTTGTAACTTCAACCATAGTGTATTGGTGGTCTTTTTGGCGGTCCTCCAGTGCTGCATAAATCATAGGGATGGCCCTTGCTACTTGAACCACTATTTCTGCTTCTTGAATGTTGTAAGCTAGACTTGCACTCTCATTCTCGAGTGGGAAATTCCTGCGCATGTGGGGTCCCCCACAACTCCAACATTTGAGTGGTTCTCTATTGTGTTGTGGATCTCTTGGTTTCTCTCCCATCACTTTGGCTGGCTTCTTCTCAGCTTGTGATGGCTGCTTCTACTAATTCCTTAAGCTAGAAGGTTTGAACCCTTTCTTCCTTTGATCCAACTTATCATTCTTCGTGTCCTTCCATGCCTTATGGTAATTAGGTTTCCCTTTGCTTTGCTCATAGCAATACTTATCCTTCATAATTGCTTTTTCAAGAGTTCTAGGATCATAAAAATTGATTCCATCTTTGTAAGAATGAGGTAATCCACTCAGGAAACGCTGAATTTTCACTTTTTCATTTTTGATGTACCTGACATACCTTAATAATCCCAAGAACTTATTCACATAGTCTTCCATGGTTTGTTGTACCAATATCATCTCATGGAATTATTTGATCTTGTCATCATAGTACCTGTCAGAGAGGTATTTTTGCTTGAAATACTTCTGGAATCATTTCCACTTATGTCTCCTTTCACTGATCTTCCTTACTTGCTTAAAGTCCTCCCACCAAATGGATGCCCTTCCATTCAGATTGAATATGGAAACCCTTGCCTTCATATTTCCCGAATAATCCTGAACTTGGAAGCACTTCTTTATCCCAAGAAGCCAAGCTTCATCTTCTTTCCCAGTCTTTACCTCACCATCGAATGTAGGAGGTTTAGCCTTCTTAAATTCATCCTGAGTGTGATATCTATGGGGCCTCTTTCTCTTTCCCTTGCTAGAATAAGAGCTTGAATCCCCACTGGAATCCTCCGAGTCAAATGACTTACTAGAAGTCTTTCTTCTTCTTCTAGTACTACTCTTACTGCCTTAAGGTCTCACTCTACTCTACCCAAAGTTTATCTTTCTTTGCAAGTCTGTTAAACTTTGCAACATAGCAGCATTCAACTGATGCTACTCTTCTTGGGCTTTAATTAAAATTCTCATGGTGGCTGCAATATCTGGCGGTGTCTCTTAGAATCTCCTTCCATTCAAATCTATGTCATCATTTCCAACTTGGACATTTTCCCCCATGGCATCTCGTGCATCCTCGTAGGAGTCCTGAGCATCATATCCATCATGAGTTATCATGGCTAAACCACCACTTACCTTTCAAATGTACTATGACTCTACAAAATGTGTTACCAACACCATTGGTCAGATACACAGTAATTCAAAATCAAAACCATTTACTTACTATCACCTACCCTATCTAGACCCCAATGCTGCAATCCACAGCTTGGATACCACACTGTAGTGTACTACAAATTGAAATTAGAGGGTATTCTTGATTGCTCTCCAGCCCATCTAGGCCTAATGCTGCAACCCGTAGCTTTGATACCACGCTCTCACATACCTATACCCCATCATTATGTGGAATTTAAAATTTTCATCGAGAACCTTCACTATTCATCGAAACATAGGGCATGGTAGTGAACCACATCTCGACAATTCCAACACTATCACGCTCCCTCCCATCTTCCATAGATTAGTTGAACAATCTGCAAGGAAAGATCCCAGAGGAGATCTGACGGTGGAGAGAAAACATGACGAAATCAACGATCGTGAACGATCCCTTAGCCAGATCGAAATCAATGGTTCATAATTTTCTCACAAAGATCAACGATGTGGAAATACCAAGATGAGGGGCTGGAAGTTACCCAAAATCTCGATCTCACTTCCCACAACCCACATCCCCCATCGGAAACAGATCAACGATGGAGAATCATCCTGCAAATATCGAGGGCGTGGAAACTTAGCTTGCGCGATTGGAAATATGGAAATTGCAACACCGCAATCCCACATCCCTCATCCCGCAAGTTGTGGAAAGAAAATCTATGGAACCCAAAATTTGCGAAACGACGTTCTGCATCTCGCATCCCGCAAGTTGCGGAAGGAAAGTCGTGGAAGGAAAATCTGCGGAAACCAAAATCTGTGAAACGACGTTCTGCATCCCGCAACCTGCAAAATCCTTAATCCCATAAACTGTGCAAATGAGGATTTCTAGCAAAAAACTCAAATTTCAGGTGAATTCTTGGATCGAACTAATCATCCAGGCCATTACCAAGCTAGCCAATCTACCCTACAACTTAGTAAAATGCATTGAAAGAAAAACATACATAGATGCCTATAATTGCAGTTATTTAGGGAAGAATGCATAACTCAACATAGCAACATGTTCATCACATTCCATCAAGAAAATACAATGCAAGAATTATAATTGCAAAGAATAACATAATAACATAGCCAAGAGCACTTATCTTTGAACATAACTTTCCTCGCAACTAGCTATGTCGCTACAATGTTCCTCCCAACCATAGGCAAGTGTGCTCCTTAATCTCTCAGCAACATTGCCACCCCTAAGTTGGGCATGATTTCCTATAGGGATAAGGGAACACTAGCAAACTCATACATAGCCAAGGATGCAATCAAACTCATCCAAGCCAACACAGTTGGGTTTCACAAGATGCAAGGGAAAAACATCCCTCAGATGGGTTTCACAAGCCACTCAGCCAAACCATCTCATAGTTGGGTTTCAGAGACTGTTCACAGTCAAGCCAACTTTCACCTTGAAGACCATACAAGCCAACTGATGGTTTTAACAGACTGTACATAGTCAAGCCATCTCATTGTTGGGTTTGTTAGGCTACCTATCCAAGCCAACATTAGAATTTTGGTTTATCAAACTGTCTAGACAAAGGTTTCTTACCAGGTCAGGTGCAACAAACATAGCCAAGCCAAGAGATGGGTTTAACAGGCTACTAGCCAAGCCATCTTTCCCATTGGGTTTATCAGGATTCTAAGGAAATGGGTAGGAAGAACTGCAAAGCTAGTGAGCTCATCGACAGAGCTAAGGACACCTTCACAATATCTATCTGGCCTGGATCCCCCTCTGCCTACACACCCAACACAAGGAAATGTCCCCTTCTCTGCTCCGCAGTCCCTCGGGCTACACCTTCCCTTCCAGTTCTCTTCAGGATGTGCATGGTAGGTTCACCAGCCACTCTTATCTTACTGTGAGGTTACACACCAAGTTTATCAAGCACATTCTACGTCTCTCTCGTTCCTAAGTCTCGTACATAATCAGACTCGAACCAGGTTCACAACACAACAACAACAGGGAGACTCTACCTCATAGGCTTACTCTGAACATGAGTACCAGGGTCTCATACACTCTGTAGTTTAGGATAACACTGCAAGAAAACAAATACCACAATGTCTAGGAGAAACACACTCATAGAAAGCAAAGGATACCACCGAAGAACGGATCTGATATTATGTTGCTTCTACATGATGACCAGGGAGTGAGGATGATGAATCTCTGATCCCATGAGATGAAAAGAATGAATGAATTGAAATGAATCAGCACCCCCACAGTTCTCAAAACGTGAGAGTAAAACCAAACATGAATGCGTGGGTTAAACTAACATACGGATCTGATGTTTTTTTTTCCCTGTAGCAAAACATGACACTCCAGAGTTGGGTGATCTACCCCATTGGAAATTTCCCATACTCGTCCCCTTCCAAGCAATAACTACCTCAACCACTTCCTGGAAGAATAACTGGTTAGGAAGAAAATACAAGAAAGAGGGTAGTTGACAGTTCTTATGGGTTCTCCTCATGACGCATGGATTCTCCCCAAATAGGTTCATGGTTAACATTCCCACCTCCTTATCCTTAGGAAAATCATGCCCCCATCTCACTATTTGTTGCATTGACATAGTTGGCTATGTGTTTTCATTATATTGCATATTTACATGATGATTACAAGCGTTCTTGACTTAGCATAGAAACCATAGGCATCAACCATGATCATCTATACACCAACATCAATCAATGATAGGGCCTTAGCCTTGAGCTCCTTGTCATGATTCAATATAATATTTACATCACATACATTAATGCAACGGAGTCAAAACCGGGGTGTTACACTTGGGTAGAGTGAGGCATGGTAGTCGGTTTCATGACTGAGTCAGCCTTCATTTTGAGCAAACCTACAGCCTGGGGGAAGCCGCATTCTTACTTCGGGAGAAAAGCAATCATAGGAATGCATACCCAGTACATCATTTTTGGAGTCTCCTAGAACGTTTTGGTCATCCTTCCATTCCATTTGATTCATTATGTTTTCGACTATCCTGAGTCGAGGAACAAGTTGTTCAACAGTGTTATCCTCATTCATGCAGGATTCGATTATTCAAATTCACGTAGAGTTCTTTGTTGATGTATTTGTAACTTCGGAATGTATTCACTTGTATATTTTATATATTGTATTTATTTGTAACCCAATGTTCATATTGGGAGAATCATTAATATAATAAATTCATGTAAAGTCATAGAGGTTAACCCTCCATTGTAAGTAAGGGGGGAAAGTCCCCACAGTTGAGGGGCACTAGGGTTATTAGACTCTCCTAGAGAATTCATCCCTGGTAAGTAATCATTAGAGTAAATTTGAGGTCTAAAATGGGCCTCCTAAGGAAAATAATAAAATAATAGTTAAAATAATAAAATAATAGTTAAAATAATAAAATAATAGTTATTAATTTTGGAGGAAGAATGAAAAAAACTACTTTTTTTGTTTGTATTTTTGACATATATCCTTGTAGTTTTACTCAAATTTCAAGTGGGAGAGCTCATTGGATGCGGAATTTAATTCTGCATTTAACGAGTACCCACACTACATACTTTTGATGGACCCTGCTATCCCAAAAATAAGAAATACCTGAAAAAATGTGATGATGATGTCATCATCATGTTTTTTCAGGTATTTCTTATCTTTGGGGTAGCGGGGTCTATCAAAAGTCTGCAGTTTGGGTACTCATTGGATGTGGAATTAAATTCTGCATCCAATGAGCTCTCCCACTCCGAATTTGAGTAAAAACACAGGGATATATGTCGAAAATACGAACAAAAAAAGTAGTTTTCTTTTATGACAAATATGTCAATTCAACCATTATGGTTGACTCATTTTATTGAAATTCTATTGGTTCCTGAATTCCAACTCACAAAATTTATTGTTGGCGCATTTTCTTATAAGGCCCATTTTAGACCCCAAATTTCCTCTAATGTGTCATGTCGAAAACTAGTATAAATAGAGAGTGAGCCTCTCTATTTGAGACACACACTCACTCAACTGTAGCACATGAGTGAGAGAGGAGGAGCTCGCACAAGTGAGAGAGAGAGATCAGTTGTCGGAGATCATCTTTGTGTTTTTGTTTTTTACTTTTTCCATTGGTGCTCATTCTATCTCTGAGAAGGTTGCGGGGTTTTCTCATTTATGGTTTCCCTGAGGAAAACTCTTTGTGTCTTTTATAGGCTTGTGATTATTGATGTGCTTGTTATTCTCTCAGATAAGATCCTAGATCATATTGATAAAATGATAAAAATCTAACATGGTATCAGAGTTAACCTGAGAAGAAGACAATGTGCAGCTGTAGAAGCTAGGGATTCTTACTTTTTGGGTCTCTCTCCACAAATCATTAGCAAAAGGAGGCTAGGTTCACTCTCCATTGAAGGGGGCATCTTTATATTGAAGCAGAATTTGATTCTGAGCATTTTCATTTTTTGACCTGTCACTATTGCGGGAAATTAGGGCTTTTCACAGAAGATGAATTTTTGAGTGATACCAGCATAGGATTTATGTGCTCCTCAAAATAGAAATTTAGAGACCAAGATCAAAATTTTTGGTTGGGTAAAGCTCCAGGAAATTCAAACCCTAATTTGACGTCTGACCTAAAAACCCTAAAATACTAAAACTAGTAGTTTTGGTACATTCGTTATATCTCGATATTGGAGAAATATCAGGAGCCAAAACTTTTGTAAGCCAAATATAAATTCTTGATGTACCTTGTGTAAAAAATTTTGCCTCATATTCGCTATATGCTGGGAGATATGATTCCTCCAAATCAAGGTTCCAGCCTCTCCTAGGATTCATCCCTAAATAGGACATCGTGGGAGATTTGCTCTATCTTGGGATATGAAGGTCCAATTGAAAGTTTACAATATGTTCCAAATAGGGGACATACTATAATTTATGTGGTAAAAGCTTCAAAACCGAAGGTGAAAAAGTGACATGTGGAAGTGTGTACAAGTTTGTTATGTTGAACAGTCCTGAAATAAGTCACCTTGGGAAATCTCTCATAAGTCCGAATTGGTGAAACCAATTATACTTAAACCTATGGTGTTGGAAAGAGAACATATGCGGCTACCACAGTGCAAATTTTCAAACACATAGGAGAAGTACTTTCAGATATATTGCAGAAAAAATATCAGGAAATTCTGTAGAAGAAATTGAAAAAACTAGGGCATCAAATATTTTGCAGTTCTAATCATAGTTTTGGGAAAATGAGTATTCAGCTCAGCTCTCATTGAGAAGGTGAATATTTCTATCCAATCAAATCTAAAATATTCCAAGTTTTGAAAATTAGGGTTTCTCTGACAAACCCTAGATCATCCAGATCTGGAACCAAGACGAACACCTCAAATCAGTAAGATCTAATCTTTTGTTATTTACATTTGAGGTTCTCATTTCAAAATGACCTATCACACCAACGTGATGACAAGATTGCTGAAGTTGACAAATTCCAAGCATGGAAGTATAGGATATCACTAGTTCTTGAATAAAATGAATTGGATACCTGCATAAGTGGAGAGGTTCCAGTTCCAGAGGGAGATGAGGCTAAAGCCTTACACAAGAAGAACTTGGTCAATGCCAAGAAGATTATTGTCTATTAAATCAGGGATCTCCTTATACCACAAGTGTATTCCCTAAATAAACCTAAAGAGATGTTTGATTCCTTGAACTAGTTATTTGAAGTGAAGAACATAAATCTGAAGACTACTTTGAGAAACTAGTTGAAGAATGTAAATATCCAGAATGCAAAGACCATATAGTCATACTTTACAAGGGTCTCTCAAACCAAAGAACAACTTGAATCAGTGGATAAAGAAGTAGAGAATGCAGAAATTGTGATAAGCACCTTGAATGGCCTCCCAAGATCATGGGATTCATTCATTCAAGGAATGTGTGCAAGAAGGAAGTGATTACTTTCATAAGACTCTGGGAAGTGTGCACACAAGAAGAAGCTCGACTCATAATAAGAGAAGAGAAGATGGGAGCAACTGAATTTCAAGCACTCATGATTCAAAGAAGTACCCTCAAGCGATGATGAATATGAAAAACTCAATTCTTGAAGAACCTCTTATCCATATTATCATTTGGATAAGAAATGATGATGTCATGAATGAAGAAGATGATGAGGTAGAAGGCTCAAGAAGGAGTCTACCCATGAAATGAATAAAAGATAAGTATTCAATTGTCATTTCATGATATTATTTGGTTATGCATTTGTTTATATTCAGCTAATGTGTTATGTTTGCATTAATGATAGTATACTACTAATATGCATGTGATAGGTAGGTAGCTCGTGATGCTATACAACTCTCCATTGCTACTTATCCAGAATGAAACCTCTTTGCTGACATATTGGATTAGTGCACAATCGTAATCATGTCATGGTAGAGATGGAAGGAATCTAGAAATTTTTTGTGAGACATGGATGAATGTTGTATTGGATAAAATAGTTACATGATTACATATTTATGCATAATATTTTTCCATTATGAATATTCCTTATGAAATGTTTCTAACCATACAACTAATGCATTCTACTTGTAAGAAAGATCGTGTACAATCGCCTACAAGAAACGAAGGATGAGACTAGTTCTCAAGAACAAGTGACGATAGTTCAAGAAATAATCCAATATGATGATAGTTTAAAAGAAAGAAAGAGGACTCATACACACTCTAGTTATGTGACACTGTTGAGCGACATCATTGATGTAGAGCCTTCCAGTTATGAAGAAGTAGCCAAGAAGAAAGGGAAGGAGAGTAATAGTTCAAGATGAATGATGTCTAGGATGTGGTATTCGCAAGTTCCATCATGCAGTAGATGGAAACATCATGGGATACAAGGAAATATTCGTAGCACGAGGCTTCTCACGAAAAGAAGGCATAGACTATGAAGAGACACTTTTCCACTAGAAGTTAAGACACATGATAGGCAGACTCATGTGTGCAAAATAAAGAAGTCCTTGTACGAGCTCAAAAGACACCCATGGGATAACACATACATGAGGAGCTTGAAAATCACCTAGAGTGATGAAGATTTTAACCTTTGCTACAAGGTTGAAAATGAAAGCCTATAGAGGATGACAAGCTCTTATATGGGTACGAGAAGAACTTTTGAAAAGGTTCAAGATAGAGAATGTTGGTATCCAATGACCCTATAAGGATACAAAAAATATTAGTAGCAGAAGAAGCTACTTGTCAGTCCAGTACACAATGTTTTAATACATAGAGTACAAAAGGCAGAGGGAGAATGATGCTCCACTTCAAAGCGAGTGACTATAGAAGATCTCGAGGTTCGACATGGTATGACAGGATGGACAAATTACCGATGTCTCTAGGATTTATTGAGAGTAAAGCG
The DNA here is from genome assembly GCA_001517045.1 of Pseudotsuga menziesii. NCBI lineage: Eukaryota > Viridiplantae > Streptophyta > Pinopsida > Pinales > Pinaceae > Pseudotsuga > Pseudotsuga menziesii. The sequence goes on from LPNX011192138.1 coordinate 86,538, forward strand.
GATTCCAACCTTTACTTCAAGGTTGAAGGTGGAATACCAATGATGCTCTAGTTATATGTCGATGGCTTGTTCCTGACGAGAAAAGAGGAACTCATTAAAGATGCAAGAAGGAGACTTGCTTCCGAGTTTGAGATGAAAGAATTAGGTATGATGCACTACTTTCTAGGCATGGAGGTGTGGTAGAATGCAGATTGAATCTCCCTGGAACAAGGAAAGTATGTAGTAGAGATCCTGAAGAGGTTCAAGATGATGGACTACAAGGCCATGACCACACCTATGGCATCAAACCTAAAGCTATTGAGTGATGCTTCATCTGATTCAGTTGATGCCATGATGTATCGTCGGATGATTTGGTCCTTGATGTACCTAATGAATACAAGACCAGATATTTGCTCTGCTGCAAACACATTGAGCCAATTCCTGGAGGATCTGTGACATGTTCACCTAATTACTGTAAAGCATATTTTGAGGTACCTGAAGGGTACAATTGACTATGGGCTCAAGTATGAGGCAAATCAGAAGATTAACCTAGAGGGTTATGTGGATTCTAATTAGGTAGGAAATGCCTTTGATAGAAAGATCACTTCAGGGTGATGCTTCAATATGGGATCAGGTGTGATCTCTTGGTTTAGTAGGAAGCTGTCCTGCATGGCACTAAGTACAATTGAAGCAGAGTATGTTGCAGCATGTTTGGATAGTTGTGAGGCAGTGTGGCTCAGGAAGCTACTGTCTGATTGTTTGATATCTAGTTGGATGCTACTTGTATATATTGTGACAACCAGAGTTGTGGGAAGTTGTCAGAGAACCCAGTGTTCCATGACAAGTCGATGCATATCAAGATCATATCACTATATCAGGGATATGGTGCATAGAGGAGCAGTGAAGCTCCTGTATGTTGTGACAGACAAACAGATAGCTGATGTGTTGACCAAGCCATTAGCCAGAGTGAAGTTTGAGTACTTCAAGGAGAAGCTTGGTGTTCTCCAGATTGAGGTTCCTTCCAAGGGGAAGTCATGAGTCCATGAGCCTTTCTAACATGGTGGTAGCATTGGTTCCTCCCATGGTCAGAAGTAATTGTTCTACCTTTTTGACATGGTGGTAAGATTGGTTCCTCCTATGGTCAGATGTAAGTGATGTGCCTTTCTGACATGGTGGTAGCATAGGTTCCTCCCATGGTCAGATGTATGTGTTGTTCCTTTCTGACATGGTGGTAGGATTGATTCCTCCCATGGTCAGATATAAATGCTGAGACCTTCATCTAGCATGAAAAAGGGTTGGCTTTGTAGAACTACATCCAGCATGAAAAAGGGATAGCTTTGTAGAACTACATCCAACATGAAAAAGGGTTGGCTCTGTAGAGGAATACCTTGTAGAGGGCAAGGCCTACATCCATCATGAAAAAGGGATGTCTCTATAAAACTATATCCAGCATGAAAAAGGGTTGGCTTTGTAGAGGAAGACCTTGCAGAGGGCAAGGCCTACATCTAGCATGAAAAAGGGTTGGCTCTATAGAGGAATACCTTGCAGAGGATAAGGCGTACGTCCAGCATGAAAAAGGGTTGGCTCTATAGAGGAATAACGTGCAGAGGGAAAGGACTAAATCCAACATGAAAAAGGGTTGGCTCTGTAGAGGTACATCCAGCATGAAAAAGGGATGGATCTGTAGAACTACATTAGGCATGAAAAAGGGTTGGCTTTGTAGAGGTACATCCAACATGAAAAATGGCTGGCTATGTAGTGGAAATCCTTGTGAGAGGCAAGGTGCTTCATCCAGTATGAAAAAGGACTGGATCTATAGGAGAAGTCCTTGCAAGCACAAGGTAGTACATCCAGCATGAAAAAGGGTTGGATTTGTTGATGAATACCTACATAAAGGCTAGGCCTACAACCAGCATGAAAAATGGTTGGCTCTGTAGAACTTCTTGTGATGATAAGAATTGAGAGATAGCACCATTTGCTTGAGATAGCGGAAGCAACGATGATCCATCTTTGATGATGATTCGATGATGATCTAGCTTTGATGATGATCCATATTTGATGAATGATCCAGTGATGAAGACTTGTGCTAATGAATTGTGTCAAGAGAATACCTTCCTAGTTAAGAGGGAGTGTTGATGTATTTGTAACTTCAGAATGTATTCACTTGTATATTTTATATATTGTATTTCTTTGTACCCCGATGTTCCTATCGGGAGAATCATTAATATAATAAAGTCATGTAAAGTCATAAAGGTTAACCCTCCATTGTAAGTCGGGGGAAAAGTACCCACAGTTGAGGGGCACTAGGGTTATTAGACTCTCTTAGAGAAGTCGGCCTTGGTAAGTAATTTTCAATTCAGAAACTAGTATAAATAGAGAGTGAGCCTCTCTATTTGAGACACACACTCACTCAACTATAGTGCATGAGTGAGAGAGGAGGATCTCGCACAAGTGAGAGAGAGAGATCAGCTGTCGGAGATCATCTTTGTGTTTTTGTGTTTTACTTTTTCCATTGGTGCTCATTCTATCTCTGAGGAAACTGTGGGGTTTTCTCCTTTATGGTTTCCCAAAGGAAAAATCTTTGTGTCTCTTTTCTCTTGTGATTATAGATGTGCATGTTATTCTCTCAGATAAGATCCTAGATCATATTGATAAAATGATAAAAATCTAACATTCTTCCTCCTTGTGCAACGAGAGCTAGAAAAGTATTGCTACATGTTTTTGCAGTTTTTTCTGTGTAACAGAATGGTATCGAACCCTGGTATCTTGTGTACAAGTGAAACCTTGTTTCTCCTATGTTATAGAGTGAGTGGTATGGAACCCTGGTTGTTTGTGTTACAGAGTGGAGCCCTGTCTTGTTGTGTCTCCTTGTGCTTTGTTATTATGTGTCCCCGGTTTGGTTCTAAACTGTATACAAGAATTATGAGTGGAAGAGACGTTGAATTGGCTTGATAAACCTAGTGAAGAGAGGAACCTCAGAAAAATATAGGAGTGGGTGGTGAATCTTCTATACACATCCTGAAGAGCACTAGAAGGGAAATATACCCTGAGGGACTTTGAAGCAGAGAATGGGATACTTTATTGTGTTTGGTGTGTAAGTATTATGGATTCCAGGCCAGATAGATCTTACGGAGGTGTCCCTTGCTCTGTTGATGAGCCACTATATTAGCCATTCTACCTGTCCACTACCTTAGCATCCTGATAAACCCAAACATAGATTGGCTTGGCTGACATCATGATAAACCCAAACATAGATTGGCTTGGCTGACATCCTGATAAACCCAAAGGTCTATTGGCTTGGCTGGGAAGCCTGATAAACCCAATCATATATTGGCTTGGCTAAACAGCCTGATAATTACAATGGTGTGTTGGATTGGTTGTGCCTTGATGTGAATTTGGCCATGGGTGATACTTGGTTGGACATCCGAATAAACCCAACTGTTAGCTGGCTTGGCTGAGTAGCCTGATAAACCCAACAGTGTGATGGCTTGGTTGAGTAGCCTAATAAAATCATCTGGTAGTTGGCTTGGCTGGTCCTCAATATGAATGTTGGCTTGTCTGTCTTCAGTCTGATAAACCAAATTGTTAGGTGGCTTGGATGAGTAGCCTGATAAACCCAGTAGTGTATTGGCTTGTTTTCATGCATCTTGATAAATCCAATTGTGTATTGGCTTGGATGGATAGTTTGACAAACCCAACTATATATTGGTTTGACTGGGTTTGATATGTTCTGGCTATGCGTGAGCCTGTTGTTCCCTAGTTCCTTATGGAAAGCATGCCCAGCTTGGGGGTGGCGGTTGTGTTTAGAGATTGATGAACACAATTGGCCTATGGTTGGGTGGAACATTGCATTGACATAGCTAGTAGCAGGACAATTTCATCTTCAAGATAAGTATTCTATGGTTATTCTTATTTTTGCAATGTATTTGCTTATGAATGTACTGAATATGTTGAATACTTATTTAAGATTTAAGTAGATTTTACTATTGTTAAATGTCATTGCATTTTAAATCTGTATATGCCTTGTGTTTTTCCACTATATTTGGCTTATGATCATGGAGGTTGGATACATGGCCAAAGAGTCAGAGATGCAGTTATCTTAAGGAAAAATGTGTTTTTTTTCCCTTCGGAATCCTCTTGCAGAAGGTAGAAGGAGGAAGGAGGAAAAAATGGAAAAAACATAAGGAAAAAGTTGGATTTTCACACCCTAAGCCCACTACGAAAGGAAGAATTTGGAAGGCATAAATCGGAAAAATAGAAAAAGGTTAAGGAAAAAATTTGGCTTTCCACACCCCAGTATCGCCCCACGGAAAATGAAAAATTCTAAATTCAGAAAGAGGGAAACAAAAAGATAAAGTAGCCATTTCATGGATTTCCCAAGTCCAAAGTCGAAAGTTGAAAAAGCAGAAAAAGAGCCAAAAATCATAAGGTAAAAATGTATTTTTCCGCACCCCGGAATCCGCTGTGCAAGGCAGAAGGAGGGAGGCAGAAATCGGAAAATAGAAAGATAAATGAGACCAAGTGTTGGTTTTTCGTGATCTAAAGTCCACCCGCGGAATGCGAAAGGAAGAAGGCGGAAAGCGGAAGGTGAAAAATTAAAAGAGTCATTTTGTTGAGTTTTCACGATCCAAAGTCCGTAGCAGAATGCAGAAATCAAAATGCGGAAGGTGGATAAATGAATCCATCGTATTTTAAGTTTCGGATTCCTGAAGTGCCCAGCGGAATACAGAAAGAGGAAAGCGAAAAAAGGAAAAGTGAAAGGTAACCATATTAGAATATGAGTTTCCGCCACCCAAAGCGCACAACGAAAAGTGGAAGGTGAGAATTCACAGTGGTGAAATTAAGAGTTCCTCCTGTCACAAGATGCATTGAGGAATGTGGAAGGAGGAAGGCGAAAAAGTCAATTTTAGTGCGGAAATGGATTTTCTAGTTACAGGATGGATCTGTGAGCTACGGAGTTACTATTATAGTGTTTTTTAAGCCTAAGAATGAATGTTAAAGGATGAACATGACCCATGACTGTGTAAAAGAGAAATACATAATAAATTTTAAATTATTATGCATATCAGTCAAGTGTATGGGCACATGGGTATATGTACATTGTGGTATCAGAGCTAAATAGTTGCGCCCTCCCCGAGGGAAAGAGAAGGGGTAGTGACAAAAGACATGCATCTATGGGAGACCTACAAATATATGAAGAATAAGCTATATATGTGAATCCATCCCATGATTTGAATGTTATTCCTCATCCCACCCAAATAAAATAACCCCCAATATTTATATCACCATGTCAAATTAAAAACCCCTTTGACCCCTTAATACAAGGAAATATATTTTTGAGGTTTTTAATAGTATTCAAATCCCCAATATGAATGGACATGATATGGAATTTCCTCACTAGTGAACCCCCCATGGAATCCTTTCCCCCATTGATCCCACAACCCCCACATTTTTCTATAATTTTTCTTGATTGCTACCATTATTGCCCAAAATATGTTATCGATTACAAGGACACCCATATCAATATAAAGTATAAACATAGATGTTGCAGAGCCCATGATGAGAACATAGGGGATAAAAATCAACTAGGTATCTATGGAGGATAAAAATAACTCAAAACATTATCAAATGTATAAACAATCCTTCAACTAGCCACCCCTTGGAATGCATGTACCTTTGCGGGCCTCTTTTGGGCCACAATATTATTTATTCTTCAGTTTCACATCAGGTTGAGCTAAAACTGCCTTCTGCATTTTAGGATCTTTGAAAACTTCTATCCTTGAGGAATGAAAACAAGCTTGAAGTCTAATCATTCACTAAATGAATGATGATCTCAAGTTGTCAAACCTTTTTCTCAGGCCCCTTGGGGAGCACTTAAGCTGGTTGTAATGTCTTTTGAATAAATCTCTTTCAAGCATATGTATAAGGATCTGCACATAGAGGCAAATGCCTTATCCAAATACAGAGTTCATTTGTTTGAAGGTTCTCTGGTGCTAGAGGACTTTAGAGGAGGAAATTATGTCTCCTCTTTTGTTATCCTTTTTATAATATGGTTGTTTCCTATAATGTTCCATCTATCATTTAAATGATTTTAGGAAAATTTGTAAGGGTTCTTTGTTTTTTTCCATTTTTTAGTGAATTTCTTATAGAGAGGATTGAACTTTAATACTAATTACCCAGTGCATAGTTTCTAGGAAAGGGGAGTCTATAATTTTATGGTCCATGTTCTTTAGGAATTAAGGATAAATTAGTTTTTTTTCTTATATTCTAGAGGTTGTAAGGCACATAAAAAATGTAATTTCAGTTCATACTATGAATAGAAAATTGAAATAGCACTTTCTTCTTTGGAAAAAAGGAAAATATACTTGACAATGTTTAGGTATGAAATTCACTGCTTTGGGCATGGATATGCTCTTTCCCATGAGCCATTCATTCAATATTTAACTCTACTCTAAAAGCATAGGGTGTAAAGGATAGCTACAGTTCTGCATATTGATGATGCCCTAGACATGCGTGAATCGACCTGGTGGCCCTTCTGTATAATCAATGCGTGGCCCTTTTAGAAGGATTGCTTGGTCCTCCGCCCGTCCTATCAATGGATTTAGTTTTTCATGTGTGATTTTGAGTAAGTGGTTGACCAAATAAGAAATAACACATCTTGGTTTCTCTTTTTAATGGATGAATAAATGTTTGGCACGATTTTGAGGAAGTTTCATTAGCAAAAATTAGATATCATGTGTTTTTATGTTTCTAAATGTAAACATTATCTTGCGACGCTAGTAACCAGTGAATTAATGCTAAGGAATGCATCCTAAATTCCATCAACCTCAAGCATGTTTAATATCCCAGCTAGATTCCCTCTATAACATCCAAAGTTGCACCCAAGATCGCGCCATGTCAAGGTAGCCTGACCAAGAAAATGTATTTTTTGGGGGGTTCTTTCCCTAGGGCTAATGGTGCCTTATTTAATCTACTTCATCCACTAATACACCCTCTATAGCATCCCAAATTGTTCCCAAATTCACGCCAGGTCAGAACAGCAGGGCTAGAGCATTCCATACTGAAATCCAACATTCAGATTTGAACCCTTCCCTTCCCTTCATCTTTTATCCGCCCTTGCATAATTTGAACCCTTCCCTACCCTATGTGAACCGTTCTACCAATTCCCAATCATTTTTTCTACCCTAAGTTAACCGAGATACCAATTCCCAATCATTTTTCCTACCCTTGTTCAATAGTTTTATTTATCACTTATCTCCCTATTGTTGCTATCCACGGAGCATATCACCATGAGGGGATTATTTTAGTGGTTTCTCATTGGTGTACCTTGGTTAGATTATATGCATTATCATTATTATTTAAATATTATCATGATTTATGACTATCCTATTGGAGAGTTCCATTCATGCATACATTTTATGATGATCTAGTTTTCAAATAGATTCTATTTGTATGGTTTATTATACATTTGCTCGGCAATGGAACGCTTTAGTGGATATTAAATTTGCAGTTTTGTGGCATGCTTTTAGTGGTTGATTAATTCATGGAGTAGATCGATCCACTTGTTTGGCATCTTTAGCACATATTTTGAGGCGGGTAGATTTTCGATGTGATTTCCTTGGTAAAGATTATGAAGATGGTCCACGAATATGGGATGAAGCATGTGCATAAGATATTATAGATGGAGAGAAACCGCAACCTAGTGTTGTTTAAGTAGAAGTTGGTGAGTAAAAGCATGACAATTGTGGTTATTTTTTCAATCATTTACTCTTTAAAATTATTATTTTTCAAAAATATAATAATGAAATTTGCAATTTGACAATGTATATGTTGATTTTCAATAGGTGTTGATGAACGCATTGTGCTTGACAAGTTCGCTCTGTACCACATGGATTGTATGAATAAATGGATTGAAATATATGAAATGAAAAGGGAAGAAGTTTTAGAAGCAAGGAGACAATTTAAGAGATCAAACACAAGGAATATACCACTTCCCATGGATCTGTCTGGGGAATGGGGAAAAGATTGCACATTACAATGGGTTAGTCAACAAATTCTATATCAAATAGATGAAGAAGGAAATGATGAAAACATAAAATAAGATGAGATCAACATGTCTAGAGGATGTGAAATAAAGGTACATTTATAAATCTCACAAAATATTTTTCTACAAAACATTGTTGACATTATAGACTATTTAATAATGCATATATTGTTGTTTTTTCTAGTTGAACTAAAACAAATGGTCTAATATAGCTGAGGATATATTATGCAATGTGGGAATATGGTTGAAACAATCGAGTGGAAAGAGTAGACTTAAAAAGACGCTCCTTTGATTGTGGTGTCATTGTTGATTTCAAGCAATCAAGTCGAGCAAGTTAAAAAGATAAAAATATTATTGAAGGGAATCTTCAGTATGTTGGAAAAATCCAATAAATTATTAAGTTGGATTTTTGGTCTTTCAAATGTTGCATTTTTAAATGTAGATGGTATATGGAATTTGAGAGGACGTGAAGACATGATACCCATAGTGGATTATTTTCTATAGATTCCTTGAGGTACCTACCAGTGGACAAGGTTCCCTATGCCTTACCAATTCATTGTGAGCATGTTTTATTATCAGTATAATATAACTATAATCAAAAGAATCAATGGTTATATAAAATATGTCAATTCATAGTTCATTATGAATATAAATGTCCATATTAATTAAAAATTAAGGTGACATGTCTAATATATGATTATGGTTCATGTGCATGTGTTTTTCTATGAGGATATTCTTGATCCATAGTCGATATTTTTCATACATGATCTAAGATTAAGGAATGTGCTTGATGATGCCTTATTGAATATTGATCAAAACAATGATATCCAAGCAATTCTAGCTGAGAGATTAGAGAAAAATGATGAAATGACCATCCATGGTTATGTTCAAGATGAAGATGTTTAAACACAAGAATATGAAGATGAAGATGTTCAAAAACAACGTGACAACATTTTACATGCCATTAATAAAAATGATCTAGAAATAGATGAGAATCAAGATGGTGAAAATCAATTGGATTATCTGGAGTTAGAAGAATGTGAAGACGAAGATGATTATAATACCACTTTAGCAGGATGGAGTAGAAAGAATAATATAAAAAACTTGAAGGACCATATCAACATTGATAAGGAAACATTGGATGACATATATGCTTATAATAATGTAAATGAAGACTTCTAATTTTACAGGATTTCTAATCCATATTACTTGAATAATTATGATCTTATGTCCAAAGTTTTGAAATTGTTCTTTTATCAGATGGATTTAGTAATTTTGAATTAGTTTCTTTATTTAGAATTTTTCAAAAGGTTGATTCTTAACAACAATACACCTAAATGTACATGGAAATCACTGTTCAAAATAGTCATTTTATCATGGGCTTAGCAAATGTTGTTTTTGTTTCAATTTATTTTAACCACATGTGTTCCCCTTTTTTATTATGCATTGAATAATTAAATGTCAATTATTGTTTAGTTAATACTGCACACACTATTGAATAATTCTATGAACTTATCTGTAGTAGTGTTCCATATTGCACTAATGAACAATGTTGATGAGGTAGAAAACTTGGTTTATCACTAACATTTTTCCAAGTAATGTGGTTATCTATATATAGTAGCTAATATTTTGCAATAAATTTACACATCCAACTTATCATTGAAATGTTGTCGAGGAAAAGTGCCATTAAGGTTACTCAAATCGCATTAAGGTCACTCAACTGTTATCAAGGAAACGTGAATGTCAAATTCAAGTACATCATACATTGCATCATCATCATCATTGATGTCGTCATCATCAACATCAATAAGTACATCATCAACAACACCATGGTCATCATAATCCTCATCAATGACATCATTGTCATCATCATTGATAGGGTCACTCACATTCCATTATGGGTCATCATCAGTCATCACCATTTGGATCCATGTCATGTTCTTACAATCACTCAAATACCATTAAGGCCACTAAAATGTCGTCGACAACAACTAAATGTCATTACAACCATTTAGGTGATATTAATATGTCTCTCATATGTCATCATGAACATTTAATTTCATTAGGATCAGTCAATATCCAAAAGTGTTATGACATGTATCATCATCGTGGACATTGACATTGTCATCATCATCATCATTTCCATATGGTACATCATATTGATCATCATCCTCATTATCATCCTCATCATCAACACTAAGTACATCATCAAGAAAATCATCGGCATCATTGTCATTATGGCCACTCATATGCAATTAGTGTTCTTAATCACTCATCGCCATTTGGATTCATGTCATACAATTGTTAAGGTCATTAATATGTTGTTACAGTCATTTTGATGATATTAGGGTGATTTAGATGTCGTTATAGACATTTAGGTGCCATTAGAATCAATTAGGATCCAAACGTTTTACCACATACATAATCATCATTGACATCGACATCATACAATAAATCAACATCATTGTTGTCGTCATATTCATCATCAATATAATTGTGATAATACTGAGCAAGGAACCCTACTACCTCACAAGAGTAGAAGATATAGTCCTAAAATGATCAAATTATATCCATATGCTCCATCATAATTAGCATAATGCATCATCATCATGTTGTTAGGACCAATCAGATTCCATTAGGATCTATCAAATGTTTTAGGGGACAATCAAATGCCATTAGAGAAATTTAGGTGACATTAATGTCATTTACCCCTCATTAGGATGAATCAATATCCAAAACTTCCATGATTGCAATCATTTAGGTGCCACTATGATAAATCAAGATCCAAAAGTACTATCACATGAATCATTATCATTGAAATTGACATTGACATTGATTAGTGATGTTGACATTGATAAATTTGACGTTATGTCAGACGTTTTCCAAACACAATTCCTATCTCTAAACCTAGTGCAATTTCTAGTGTTATTCCAGACATTTTTTTGGAGGCTATTATGGGCGTTATGTGGAATGTTTTTTGGACGATAATTGGGACATTAATTGGGATGCTAATTGTGATGCTAATTGGGACTATAAATTGGGACATCAATTGGGATTCTAATTATTGTCCAAAATAACTCCAACTTTTAAATTGGGATGCTACGTGGGACACTAATTGGGATGCTACGTGGGACAATAATTGGGATTCTAATTGGGATGCTAATGATCATCCAAAATAGCGCCAACTTTTAAATTGGGACGCTAATTGGAATGCTAATTGGGATGCTAATTGGGATGATAAGTGGGACGCTAATTTGGATGCTAATTGGGATGCTAACTGGGACATTAATTGGGATCCTAATTAGCATCCAAAATAGCACCAAATTTTAAATGGGACACAAATAACGCTATTAAAAGTGCCATCCCATGGAAAAGCATCCACTTTGTCCAAAAAACTATGAAAAATACACTAAAAGCGATAGTGGATGCTAAAAGGTATCTAAAAGAGACGCTAATCACAAGGTTTTGTTGTAGTGGTGAAAGGATCAGTCAACTCTTTCTCAACTGTGGACATGTGGTCAACCATCATCTAGAGGAAGGATCAATCGAAACTTCCTCAACTGTGCGCATGGGGTCAAGAAACATTTAGAGAAGGAATGGTCGACCCTTTATCATATATGCACCCATGGTCAAGCATCATCTTGGGTAAGGTATTTAAATTACACGACCTTTACTCAAATGTGGATTTTTGGTCAAACACCATGCTAAAAGGGATTGGTCAATTATTCCTCACTATGGACAATGGATCATGCATAATTTAGAATTTCAAGGATAGACTAAGCCTTTTTAAAGAAAGGTATCTAGGAAACCTATCATATAGACAAAGGATCGACTGATCATTCCTGAAATAAGGTGGATAGGAATTGCATCATCTAGAGGAAAGATATAGTTTATTAGAATGATTAATCGACCCTTCCTCAAATGTGTACATCGGTTTAAGAATCATCTAGAGGAAGGATCAACCAAACCTTCCTCAAATATAAACCTATATTCAAGCTTAACATAGAGGAAGAAATGTCCCATTGTTTTGTAAATGTGAACTTCCAGTTAAGAATTTTCTAGAGGAAGGTTCAACCTATCCTTCCTCAGATGTGGAGATTCGATCAAGCATCATCGAGAGTAAGGATTATCTAGCCCTTATTCAAATTTGGACTTAGTGTCATGAACCATATTGAAGAAGAATCAGTGACTATTCCTCAATGTAGACCATGGGTCAAGCATAGTATGGAAGAAGGATTGTCTTACCATTTTTCAAATATGGTAGATAGTCAGCCTATCATTTAGAAGAAATATTGATAAATCCTTCCTTAAATGCGATGGAGATGAATTGTATAAGAAATAGGAAGGATTGGCCCACTCTTAATGTAGTAATATATATAGGAAATGTATCATATAGAAGAAGGGTTGACCAACCCTTCTTGATATGTGCACTTGAGGTCAAGCATACTATAGATGAATATTGGGATGAATCTTCCACAAATGTGGGAACCTAGGGTCAAGAATGATGTAGAGAAAGAATCGGTTGACCCATCCCTAAATGTAGTTTCCTCAAGAAACTTGTAAAGGAAGGATCAGTCGACCATCAATGACTCATTATCTAGAGGAAGGGTTGACTGAAAATTCCTCAAATATGTACCTCAATTCAAGAATAATATATAGGAAATATCAGTCAACCTTTCTTCAATCATGGACTTCGAGTAAAGTATTGTGTAGATAAAGGACCAGTGAACCCTTCTTAAAAATTGGACCTCTTCTAGGGCATCATCTTGAAAACGGGTCAACTGACTATTTCTCAAATGTGTACCTTGGTTAAATCGTCATCTTGAGAGATGATCGACCAACCATTCCCCATATGTGGGATTGGGTAAAACATTATTTATATGAATAATCGATTAACCCTTCTTTTATTGTGGACTTTGACCCAAGAAACATATTGAAGAAGGATTGGAAGAACCTTCTTCATTTATGGACCTCTCATCTAAACAAATTATTGATTTCCTTTTCCTAGGATATTGTATCCAATAAAAATTTACACAAGAGGAATGATCTACGAACCATTATTCATTGTTGTTTCTTATAAATGTATCATGTAGAATAAGGATCATCCTTCTCTTTCCTTAATACAGTGCCGCATAAATATATTATCTAAAGGAAGAATCAACCGAGGTTTCTTGAATTATTGTAACTAGTAAATGTATTATATATCTACTGAAAATATTTCTCAACTATTTCTCTAATGTAGTACATGGAAAATACACTTAGAGAAAAGAACATATGGTATTTCCTCCTAAACAGTTTTGATAGTAATCCTATCCTTTAGATGAATGATCCACCAATATTCCCAAAAAACATTGACCAATAATTGTATCACATACAACAATGATCCACATTTTCCAACAAGTTATTTCTCAATTATAGTATCCATTAAATGTATTTTCTACAGTAACAATCAATCATGCCTTCCTCAAATACAGAATCTTAAAAACCTACTATTCAAATGAGGGATCGAATGCCCTTTCCTCAAGTACACTATAGATGCAATTTATCATCTACGGGAATTATCCTGCAACTCTTTTGTAAATACAATTTCTTGAAAACTTATTATCTATATCAAGGATTTACCAGGTTATCCTTGGACATGGTACTGAGGAAACATATCATATAGAGGAATGTTCATGCATTTATTCCTAAATATAGAAACCCATAAATGTATTGATTAGATGAAAGGTTGGTTGATCCATTTCTCAATTGTGGTTCCTATAACATTTATCATCTTGGTGACTTTTTGGTTGACCTTTCATCCAGAGGAATTATCGGGTGTCCTTCCTCAAATACAATATCTAGAAACCTTATTACCTAAGGAAAATATTGGTTTATATTACTCCAATTTGGTACCTAAAAAACATTTTTCTTATACCAATAATCATCAAACCCTACACTTTTAAGATACGGTTGTGAAGAAAGGGTCACTCGACAATTCCTATTTACACTCCCAGGTAATAATACTAGATTTGTGTGAACCCATAAGGGTCAACCAAAACCTCCTCCTAACACTAACAACTAACAATAATATCATTGGTGAAGTGTGTCTTATTTCTATGTTTTATGAAGGATTGCTTCATATTTATTCTTTACCCGCCTCTCCTATTATAATTATATTCAGTATGAAGGGTTCCCCATTTAAAATTCCATCCTTGTATTCACTGTTTTTAGGATTCTCTTCTTCATTGTCATGTAGTAGGTCTATAAATAGATACAAGACTTCTACTTAAAATTAATTATAAAGACATAATCAAATCGATATTAATAATTTATCAACTAGTTATGATATTGTTTTCAGTTTGGACATCAAAATGATTAGATTTTTCCTATGCTAGTATCAATTCTTTTTTTTCATTTAATATTTCTATTATATTGTCGAACAATTGACATACTAATGATTTTGTATTTTTATTGTTGTATGAAGTCATTTTTGGCATATTTTTCGATTTCATAAATGTTTTCCAGAATGCTTGATTTCAAAATGGATCTGGATATCCTTTCCAATGGATTGAAAGTTGTTGAAGGAATAATTTACCTCAATACAAAAAAATTGCACAATAGTGACATCAAATATGGATGTGTAGTTCTAAATGTTACAATGATTTTTATAGAGATATTCAAGTTCCACATGCATGAATTGGTGCAGATGCTTTGCTAGAGGTAAAAGGATCTTTTATTGAATGGGATGCATAAAAAAATTTCTAAGTGGTTTCAACAATATTCAAATTAAGATAGGTTGAATGATACATATGGCATTGGATAGGGAATAGAGAAAAAAATATTCTAGTTGAGAGTTGTTTTTCATTTTTACCCAGAAATGTACAATTTCTTCACAGATGTTCATATCAAAAGGATTGTAATTTATAGGCCTTGTAACAAATGCTTACAAGAATGATTCGTTTGATGGAATATTTTTGGATCCTTATCATTTGATGTTCTTGTGAAGGAGTTACTATTTCTTTAGAATTAAGGACTAGAATCCTTGTATATTAGCCAATGGAAAAGATATGGGATTGCAACATTATGTGTTGCAAAGGATTATCATTTTGATGTATTAGAGAGAACAATTAACCAAAATCACAATATTAAGTTTGTTGGAGAAATGGTAAATTTAATTCACTTGTGTTTTTTTAAACCAAATTATATTCATGGGAAATTGTTTCAGGTGTTTTAGGAAAATAAGTGATGCACTTTGAGTTATTAAATGTTAATGAATTTTGAGATTTAATTCAGTCTTTTTCTGCAATTGTGAAAATTATGTTAGCATGGGATGTTATCTCATTATATGAGATGTAAATTATTTACGTGGCCTCAATAATGCTCCTTTGTTTGTAGTTTTAAGGAGGGATGTAGAAAACAAAATGGTTAACTTCTGGGAGGCATTTGAAACATGTCCTTTTAATAAAATTACTCCTAAAAAGAGACCTTATGATTCTATAACCTGTCAAAATGGAAATGCATCATCTAAATAGAAAGTTGTGTTCAGAGGCAATTGATGATAGTTCATTCCGTGAGAAAATAAACAAGTTATATTGTTGTTCAAAATTGTGTATTTTGAAAGTTTCATTACATTCATAGATGGAAGGCATTAAGATATTTAGAGAACTGAATGATTCGTATTGAATTCTCTGGCAGCTAATGCACCTATTTCAGGTTTAGGAGAACTGAAAAAAGAATATCGTTTACGCTGAAATTTGATACATTTTAAGCGTGTCAAAATGCATGGATAAAGTGTCATATTTAATAAAAAGTACATTTTTTAATTATAAAAGAGTATTTCTATATGGTACTTTGAAGGTAATGAATGGAACTAGTGGATTGCGAAAATCAAGGATACATATTGTGGAAATAGTTTCCACTTTCCAGTATTAATAAAATTGTAAAGAAAAATTTAGATAATATTCCACATTTAACACGTGCAGCTATAAAATTATTGTTATTAAATATGATCCATGGTTGTTTGTAGAAAATGATAAATGATAATATTCAACATATTCGACTTCATGTAGTTTCTTAATCGTCTGTTGTCAGATTAATGAGAGACAATCTTCCAGATGTTTCAATGGCCATTTTTGGCGAGATATAATGGCTGGACATTAGAATCCAACCTTTGTGGATCATCATGCAACATCTTCACCACTCTAACCATGCCATAACTCCACAGTCCCTTCCAATCGATGTGGTGGATACATTGTCACCAAGCATTGGACAGAGTCACCTTCAGTTTGCCGAATTCACTGCAATACTTTGGACATAGTCACCTCCAGTTTGCCGAATTCACTGGAATATTTTGGACAGAGTCACCTCCAGTTTGTCGAATTTACTGGAATACTTTGAACTGTATATAGAAATAGAATCGTTGAGAGTGGAAATAGACTACCACCAATAAATGAATCGACTTGGTTCACATGTTGATTCAAACCGCGCCATTTGTGAGTATGTCCAGATTGATTAGTTCTTTGCTTGAATTATAAATTTACATGGATTTAAGTTCTTTGCTTGATATGCTCTAATACAGTAATCTTTACAGTATAAACAACATTAGATCTCTGCTTATTAGTTATTTGGTTGAAATGTTAAATATATCTCTTCTTCGACAGGAGGAGAATCTAGGAAAAGTACTATACAATAGTAGACCATTCTTACAACGATGGGAACTGTTTATTGAATCTAGTGTTTGAAAATGTAGTGTTGGCCAGCTGCAGCTGGTGTACCTGAGATGATCCCAACTCAAATAAAGTCTAATCATAGTGCTTGAAGAATTTATAGCCTATGTGGGCACTGCAATACAACCAACGACAGTATATAAGTCATTTAGAGTTTGCAGATTGCATTGTTATCACCATGGCTCACATAATAAATTCTGTAACTGATAGAAATATGGTTTTGGCACTCAACAATGACAACAATTGCTCATTCCAAAATATTTATTCATCTAGTAAGCTCACCAGAGCAAAGGCCAAGCCCAGGTAAAATCAAGAACAAACTTGTAATAGAAAACTTACATAAAAAACTTGCATGGAGTTCTTGTTTGATTCAAGTGAAAAACCTCAACATGATTTTCGATAGAATTATAGAACAGAAAGAGATGTAACCACAATGTACTAACTATGAGCCTTTCAAGCTGCCAATCATGATACAACGTGCCTGCAACGTGCCAAGACAAGAATTGAAAAATTGTGCCAAGTAGCGGCTATGCAGGTTTCAACGTATTTGCAATATGTTAACTGCAACGTGCCAAGTCAAGAATTGAAAAATTGTGCCAAGTAGCCGCTATGCAGGTTGCAACTTATCTGCAATATGTTAAGTTTGGTTATTATTGAGAGCCAGTAAGACCTTTGTTTCTTGGTTGGCCCCACAATTCACAATTCCATGCTGAGAGACCTAAGACATTTGTTCCTTCCATGGGCCCACAAATTCCATGCACCCAGGCCACATGGAATTTTCTTCTTACACATATATGAAGGTGTCTTGTGTCCCAAAGAACCAGAATAGAGAACCCTTTGCATTAAGTGTTTATGGCTTATAAAGCCCTCCATTCTGGCTTATTGAGGGTTGCACTATCTACTGAACTTGATACAAAATTGGCTTGTTTTTATACGTTATAAAACCATATGAGAGCGATGGACCCATTATGATTTACCCACTCAGAGGAGACTGAGCAAGTCACCTGGACGACGTGCGCTATATATTCTATCAAATAAGCATGTATCAATGGTGGGATTAAAGTAGAATATTATGACTTATTAATATAAGGTCACTCTTCTTCTGTCTTTTTAGAGTTCTTGAGTTATTGTTTGCCAAAAGTAGTAATGCTTTCCTAGTGAACCCAGTTTGTTAGCAACCAACCAGGTTCAATGACTAAATTTCCAAGTATTTCCAGACCCTATAGTAGCAATCATCAATGGAATAATAAATATCTGCTTCTGGGTTTCGCTTATCAGAAACTGGATGTCGACTACGAACATCAGCGGAATCCCTCTTACGAACTGGATCTCGCTAACGAAGGTCTGTATCTTGGAATTTCTCTCTAAATTAAGCTATCTAGAAAGCAACCTACCTATCTTCATTCTTCTACTTGCCTATATCTTAGGGACTAAGGAACTAGTTACTAAGGTGGGTGGAATAAAGGTCACCTTTCATCTCCATCTTTTTAAGAGAGTTCAAGTGCTTGTTGTTACAGCTGATTTTACCACACATGGTTGATCACACTTTTATGGCCTTCTCTATCCCTCTGCAGACTCTTTGAACCCCATGGACTATTTTTGTATCCTTGATGTTTCCAAGATCATCTCTAAAAACACCTATTATTTGTTGTATGCGACTTTTAATCTCTTTCTCGCGTATATACGTGGATATTACCCTTAAACCCCGCGTACATTAGGATGTGTGCAAAAGGCCAAATATTTTTGGAGTTTTCCTTAATGTGGATCCGAGTCACTTGTCTTTTGGCCTTCCATATGCCTCAAGATCGCTCGGATTTGACCTTCCATTACCCCATTGAAGCATTATATAAGGAACCCTTTGGATACATTGAAGGGGAGGAATTGAAGAGAAAGAAAACTATAGTCCATTGTTGTCGTAGCTTGCTTATACTTGAGTCTGCATCCCTTTGTCCCTTGGAGCACTTTGTGTTCTTCCCAAGCTTTCCTTTGCTTGTGAGCTTGCTATCGAGAGATCAAGGATTGAGGTGGTGGAGGCCCTTGAGGTATTGGCTAGTGCACCCCTAGGGTACTAGTTGTGCTTTCAGGCTTTGGGCTTTGTTACCCTGCCCATATAGTCAATCCCGCCTGCGAATATCTACCTGAGCATTGATTATATTGAGGTGACCTTAGTTTCTTTACGTAGGTTATTGAGGGGGTATTTGTAGAGGTTATTCTGCAGGTGTCCTGTCCAGGTAGGGGTCAAAAAGTATAGTCACTGATATGCGTTGAAGCTGAGAGCCACTATAATTGGTTACGAACCTCCTCTTGTTGTGTATGGGAGTCTCAAGCCTCTCCTAGACGAGACATACCTGCTTCATTCAGGAGCTCACATATCCTACCCTTGGTTTGCTTATGATTTGGATTTACATTTTTAGGTGTATGCTCTGTGCACACTAGTTTTCCTAGGGTTTGCATAATTCGAGTCTTTTTATTTTTTGAGTCATTGTGGATTTGGGCGTGGCACCCCGCCGTTCTCGTCGGTTAGCAAGACTTCCTCCTTCCACGTCTCCTCCTCCTTTGGGAGAGAGAACCAAATAGTTTGGGTGAAATACTTCTCACTTTGATTCACACACCATGGGAGATCATGAGGATGAGATTCCAGAGATGTCTTCTCCACGTCATGAGGTTGGGGAGGAAGATCCTACTAGCACATATGATCCTGTACATGAACAACCTTCACGATTTGGTTATGATCCCTCATTCACAGGTCGCCGGTATTGCTTTCCGGGCGGCGAAACTCACTATGAACCCACAAGCACTAGTAATGTTAGATATGACATACCTAATATTCATAAGTCTGATCCGGCATATCATGTCGAGTCAGAAATTGACCCTGGCACTACGCCTAAGGGAACTCCCACCCTTTTCCATGCGGAGAGGTTTTGGGGAACTAGTCACATTACACCTTCCATCTTGCTGGTGGAGGATTTTCACATGCTCATACTAGTCTTAGCATTAGTAATCGTATTCAGATACCAGGACCGAGATGAGTGAACATTGGGAACACCACTTACATTCCTTCACATGTCCCTTCATCCTCGAACCCTGTTCCTTTGAATGCGTTTTTAACGACTCATCCCCCCCCCTACTTCATGTGGGCATTCAGACTGGAATGTTGCTACTATCCATGTTCATTCTGTGACTGCTAATATGGTTGTATCTTAGAGCTGAGTATCTCATGTTCTGTCAACAGGTCATGTACCTATTTCTGGATCGTCTCATGTTCCACCTCGTGGATCTCCCCATATACCAACCTATGGACCATCTCATGGTACATCCTATGGAACACCTTATGGAGCTTCTCATGGACATTTTTATGGACCACAGTATGGACAAAACTACCAACCCTATGGGTACAGGTATCAACAACCCGCTTACTCTTCTAATTATGGCTTTGTAGCACCTCATAATCAAGGTACCCCACATCACAATGATTCCATGCAACTGTACATGGGTCAAATGGGAGGAGGTTATTATGGCCAAGGCCATGGTATTTATAGCAATCAACCTTACATGAATCAAAACTATTAGGGAGCATGGAACCGACTAGCTCAACCTATGCTCCCTTTCCTTGCGACATTGAACTTACCTGACTTGTCGAGATTGATGAACGATCTTGTGTCTCATGACCTGGCATGGCTGGTAGTCCCTACCAAGATTCCTTCGGACATTCCCAAGTTCGAAGGTAAGTCTGGTGAAGATTCTAGTGAGAATGTCACCACTTTCCACCTTTGGTGCTCTTCCAATTCCTTACATGACGATTCCATTCGTTTGAGGCTATTTCAATGCACCCTAACGGGTCCTACAGAAAAATGGTACATAGAGTTACTAGGGGTGGCTTATACTACATTTGATGTTCTTGCGATGACTTTTCTTAATCATTTCCAGCTACCCGTACGTTATGATGTCGGTACTGAACTCTTGTCGACCTTCCGGTAAGATAAATCCACACACATTTTGGATCATATTCAAGAGTGGCGTAGAATGAAATGGTTAATCAAAAATTTCATACCACCAGATTTTCTTCTTGAGTGGTTCCTCAAATCGTTGTTACCTTACATCACGAAGGATGTTTCTAAATCCGAAGTTCAAAATGAAAAACAAGCTATTTTTAGGGCACAAGAGTTGGATTTGATTTATGATCAATCTCGAATTTTGTATGAGATTATACCTAATGCTCCTAGGTCCAATTTTGACCCCAAGATCAAGCCTAGGCCACATGCCGATGGTATTGTGGGCTCTACAAGTACCAAACCTACAGACTCGATTATGAAACAAGTGAGCCAATTGTCAATTAACCAGTCTACGCTGGGACAAGCTACGGCTTCATCTCAACCTACCCAATCGGTGAATGTACTTTCCATGCAATCATTGAAATCGAAAGGAAACCAACAACCTGGAAGGAATAAGAAAAAAGGAAAAAATAATCGTAAGGGTGGGAACAAGAACAAAAATGCTAATAATAATGACAAGAACACTAATGTTGGGGGGGACAAGTAGTCTAAACATAAGGTGAAGTTTCCTTGCAAATTGTGTAAGGATGACCATCTCACTCACTTGTTCCCTCATATGAAAGATGCCTCAAGGTTCATAGCATAGGGCCCAGCTGTGTTATCTAATATTTTACCCAACAATCAAAATATAAACTCAAGGACCATTGATCCTAGTTGTGCATTGGGGGGGAATCAAAATCTGTCAGAGGCCAATAGTGGTTACGATTGCATCAACATGGTGCATGCTGCTAAAGTTGTGACTCAAGTGAAAGATTATGGTTTGTCACAACCAGACCTTGGGAAAGAACCTTCCCCACCCGAGAGCCCTTTACGAATCGAAAATCCTGCGGATAAACCTGAAGCTCCACCTCACATTCTTAAGGGAGTCTTAAAGCGCCTGGGCCACAATCCTAATTCTTGAGCCACCCAGAACTATTTAGTTTTTAAGGATTCGAGACAGACTCCTTGTGCGATGTCCATGTTAGAAGTGCTTCAAACTTGTCCTCCGTAGAGGAAAGATTTGTTATCTTCTCTTGGGGTTAGTGATGATAATTCTTCTACCATGATCAAATTTGAAACCATAGGAGTGCAACCTTGCTTGCCTTAGTACGTGTCTCTTTTGATTCATGTAGAGTGTCTTAACAACACCGTCAAGTGTACTGTCATTGATGAAGGCACTATTTCTTTCGTGATGTCTTTGTCGTTTTGGAAGGGTTTGGGTTCTTCCATGTTGTCTCAATCTTCCACTATGTTAAAAAATTTCGATGGTAGATCATTTCAGCCACAAGGGATTATTCCTTCTCTAGAGGTCCAACTGGGAGGGAATACCATCGCGATCAAGGTCGAGGTGGTTGATGCGCCCCTTGACTACAATCTTTTACTGGGTAGGAATTGGATGTATAGTATGCAAGCCATAGCTTCTTCCCTCTTTCGAGTGATATGATTTTCGTTTAATGAGAAGATTGTTACGATTGATCAGAAGTTATTCCATAATCTGAGTGTTAATGCATCATCAAGAGCTTCCATCTCGATTATCGATCATTCTCAGCCGACAACTAGGAGTGTGGGCATAGGTACCTTCTCTTATGGGAACCTTTAGTTGTCATGCACCCATTTTCATGATTGAGTCTAGTTTTGGTGGCGTTTCATACTTGTTGAATTCAGTGTCTTTTCACACTACCCATATGGAAGATCCTTGAATTCTTCCTTCACTGAGTACTTCAAGTGTGCCCATTGAGATAGAAGTGCCATTTCCTGCAACAATAGTCGTGTATCAAGCGATTCTTGATCAAGTTGCAAATCCTAGTCCTTCCTCTTCACGGATGGAGGAGGAGGACCCATACGTGCTTCCTGCATGGGCAATAGAGCCATCTCACTCACATGATTTCGTCGATGATGTTTTTCCATTGGATGAAGCTATTCTTGCGGCCATGTCTGGGATTGAGAAACCTTGGGAAGATTTGCATCATCGATCATATTTTCTTCCTAAGCTCGATCGTATGGAGTGTGATGACTTTAGGTAGATTCTTAGCAAGAATATTGGTAGCCCCATGGTTCCATTAATCTCTCCTGGTCAGATGGCTGATGGAAGCATGGCTAATTTATCACCAACCATTCCTATCAATATTTCTCATGATCCTGGCAAGGTTGAGAATGTCTACATTGGGGCAGGTTGTTCCCCCGATGAGATCAAGGAGTATACCGACTTGTTTAAAGAGTTTCGTGACATTTTTGCTTGGTCATATGAACAGATGTCAGGTATTGTTGGGCCCAGAAATGACCCCTTTTTGACCACATTTACCTATTCCTGTTTTCCTTATCTTACTCCATTATATACACCACACAGATGTTTTCCTTTACTTGATCCCTCAATTCATATAGGTATGGTTAATTATTGTCTTATCTTATTAATACTTATGATTGTTGTAATCAGGGCTCTATATCTTGGATTATGCTAACATATGGTGATTTTATAAAGATAATTCAAGATGTAAAGGATACAGGTGTAGCAGGCTGAATGAGTCAAGAGAGAGATGAACATTCATTACTGAGATGATCGCTACCTATTCCATCTCTACACAAAGGACGCAGTCAAAGGTTACTATTCCACGCAAGCTATCCAAGGGTGGCTGCAACAGATTCGAATGCAACAGTGCGTCGCTGCTCGAGGGTAGCTGCAACTGACGGAGCATCTTCTAGATTAATCCTATTATATCATTTCTGGCTTGATAACAACCTTCCTATATTTTCTGCTTCTATCTTGCCCACAGCTGTAACAGCGTATCATAATTGGGGTAGCCTGAAGATCAGACATCTTCATGGCTGCCCAATATTAGTGGGTAGAAGTTATGATTGTGAATGTATAAATATTGGAAACTATTCTGAGCCATGGGTTGGAAATTAATTGATCTTATTGTATAAGCTGTGACAGAGACTGTAGCTTCAGTTTTATTATTTAATACAAGGAGCAAGATTCTTCTGATCTCGACATTTAACATGTGTTAATTTCTGGCGTCTCTATTCGAAGGATGGGCCACCTTCCTACAGAGATTACCGAGTTACTTAGGTATTTATTTCCTCTATTGTGTGGTGTGGATGTTACAGTATATTCATTCTTTTCTAACAACTGCAACAGTAATGATTTATTGTGTGTGCCTTTAATTGATCAGTAATTGCATTCCCTGTGAGCTGCAGTAGAGTACTGTGACAGTCGAATGTGTAAACTAATTTCCTTTATGTAGATTGTGTGCTAGTTGTAACAGCTGATCTCACCCTTAGTTTCTTTCAATTGATGTATTTCTTGAGTTTTGTTAATTAATTCCATTTGTAGTTATAATTGTTAAAGCTCAATTTATGCATTTCTAAATTCTAGATCAAGTTGGATTGAGATAGTTATAATGGATCTTTAGATGGCCTAGTAATTTAGGATTTAACTTTCTGCAAAAGTAAATCTAGATGTTTATTTTCTGAATCTCTTATTTCTAGATTAAGGATTGTAAGAAGGTATTTGTGATTTTGCATTCTTAAGAAGGTAAATTAGATTAAGTTGATCTTGGGATGAGTTGGGTTGAACAGAAAGGTAGGATAATTCATTTACAGTATCAGCTACTTAGTGTTTAGGCATATACAGTGCACATTATCTTTGAAATAAAGACTTCCCTGGGTTGACAATTTATATTGAACACTGTGTATGTTGGCTTTAATTAACTTGCATATAGGGTGCCCAACATTTTTGTGCCATTGTCGAGGAAATATAATTGCTAGACACCATAGTAGTTGTATCCAATAGCTATATCTATTCATTTTTCTTCAGTTTTTAAGTTTGCATGTTTTGGGTTGCATGAATATGAGAAGGGTACAGTGTGACATTCCTATATATCCCAGAACCCCACAAAATACTAACATTGCAGGTGGTCGAGGCCGTGGATGAAATCCAACATTGGGAAGAAGGACATTCATTGACAATCTGGTTGATAGGACCAATTCTTCTACAAGAGCTCGCCATCAGGAATCACCTGTTAGAAGGAGCCCAGTTACCCCTAGAGTGGCATCATCAGTTTGCATAGTGGAGAACATAGAAGAAGCTACAATACCCTCGGGTATCCCTACGGACGAAGATAGAGTTAGTACTGTGGGATCAGCTGACCAAGATTTGATATATCACATTAATGGGAAGGTTGTGATAGAAGCACAAAGAGGATAAAGCATAAGAATACATGAACAACAGACGTGATCCAAAAGATCACAAAGAAGCAATAGGGGAAAATCAACATGAAGAGGATAATTCTCTTCCTGAAGGGATGGTTGCTACACTCCAGTTCCAAATTCAATAGCTAGAGGTGATAGCCCCAATGAGAAATATATCTCCATTGGAATTGCCTCATTTTTATGGAAAAGTAGTAGAGCATCCAGATGAATTTATTTTTGAATTTGACATCCTCTGTCATAGCTATGATTACACCACCAATGAACAGAAGATGAAACTTTTTCTTGCTACTCTAAAGGACAATGCGTTATGTTGGTTCATGATCCTAGGTGGGGGAACTATCACCACCTAGGAATGGATGAAACAGGTGTTCCTAGAGAAATATCAGGAGTACTGTAATACCAAATATAAGAGAGAAGAACTATTTAAAATGGTACAAAGGGATGATGAAATCCTGGAAGATTTTATTGAAAGGATTTTATACAATGTGCAGAGAGTTGGACAGACTAATATGGGGTCAGATGTGCTCAAAATAATCCTACTTCATGGGATTAGGGATGACTATCTAGACATGTTGAACCTGTTAGGAAAGGGGGATATCTTAAATGAGTCATTTGAAAATATTGTTGAACTATGCAATAGGTATTTTAGGGGATCTTCCAGGAATAACAAATGGGACAAAAGGGATAAATTAGAACGAGATGTCATCGACAGAACACAAAATTCATCTAATGGAGGAGCCACTCGGACAAAAATAGGAAATCTTCTCAAAAATTTCAAGACGGAAATGATGAGCTCCATCTCCTTAGAAATAGATGTCCTTAGGGAAAAGCAAAAACAAGTAGTAGAAGGTCTCACACTTGGCATATTACACCCTAAATGCAGGAAGAACCATCATTTGAAGGAGTGCCCACTTGACAAAGTATAAGTGTGTCATATTTGTGAGCTGAACCATGACACAAAAGAATGCCCTTCACTACCTCAAGTGAAGGCAGTTCTACAGGCATCAACTTCATATGTGGAACCAACCTACTTTATTGCATAGAAAAAGCCTTGGCAGCCTCGAAATCAAGGTATGACTCTAGACTCATTTCCATTTTTGAATAACATGAATAATTGGAATAGTATTCATCACATTAATACACAATTCCCTTCATCTTATTCCAACCATCAATGGTATCCTTCTCAACCTCCGATGCAAAATTTTAACTCCTGTAACTCTTGGACACAACCACCAAACCAACATAATTATTGGTCTCCTAGATGGAGGAACTTCCATCCAAGGAACCCGTTTCCCCATAACCAACCTCCTCAATAGTTTCCACATCAAACATTTCCTCATCAACCGTACCCTCCTCAACAATATCCTTAGCCTTATCAGCAATATCAAAAGTCACAGTTGCAACTCTAGAATAATGTTGTCCCCAATGTTCCTATACAACCGCAGTTTCCTACTCAACCTAACCCCAAAACAAAAAATAAAGCATTCCATCAATTTGAGATTGCCAACATACCTGCTTACTCCATTACTCCAGTTCCCTATAACGACATCTGCTTACGATCTAGGAGGGTAGTGGAGCCTTTGGTCATTGAGGATGTTCCATCCTCTGTACCTAAAGAAAGGATGAACCAATAGTATTTATCCAATACAGTGATCCCCATTATTGAGAACATTGAAAATCCTACCAAGATACTAGCTGAAACATAAGAAGAAACATCTATCGACACACAACCTACACAATTGGTTAGGGAACCACCATACCATGAAAGATTAATACTACCGAAGGTAGTGTGACAACCTTAATTTAACCTCTTAGGAGAGTTAAAAAACCTCTATGTCAAAATTCCACTCCTTCGGGCCCTTCACGATGTGCCTATCTATGCCAGAACCATTCGGGATCTGTGTACAAGGAAACCAGGAAGAAAACCCAGGGATCCTCCCACTACTCATGTCCTAGGGAAATTATTTGGATTAATAATGGGAAAAGCCCTCTTAGCCAAATATGACAATCCTGGGAATCTCACTGTCACTCTACAGATTGGGAGCATGCAAATACCCAACATACTAGTAGATTTAGGCACAACAATTAACATCATGACCATTGAAATTGTAAGGAAACTCGGGCTCACTAATCTCAGGCCAACTCCTACCATTTTAGAACTTGCAGATAGCTCCACTATTAAACATGAAGTAATCTTGGATGACCTTGTTATCTCAGTTGATTCGTGGGAATATCCTGATGACTTCTTAGTTTTACAACCCAAGTCGCATCTAGGAGGACACCCACTAATCCTAGGAAGGCCCTGGTTAGCTACAGCTGATGCTTGCATTAGCTGTCAGTCTGGGTCTATGACCATATCGAATGGAACTGAGATAAAGAACCTCACTCTCTATCCTCCGTCTTGGCCAAGTTTAGAAGCTGAAACTCCATTATGGATGGAGCTAGAGGAAGAAGAGGGCGTTTAGCCATTATTAACGATAGGGAAGGCCTTGACTTGTAAAGATGAAACTGAAGACGATGCTATTAGTAATTTCATTAGTGAACCCACTTCTGTCAATAAACAAATTTATCAAATCCTGAATGCTACTCTAGGTGAAGAAGAACAAGAAAATATCAAAGAGGAGACATTAGTCAGTGATACTCACATAGTTCTAGTGTTGAAAAATTCGAAAAGTGTTCTTGTCAAGATAGAGTCTGGAAAAACCCTAAATATCAATCCCAGTCTTGATCCAGATGAAGAGGAACACCTAATCACTCTCTTAAAAAAAATAAGGGGGCATTTTCCTAGGAGTACACAAACATGAAGGACATCCCTTCTAATCTATGCAACCACCACATTTATATCAAAAGTGACTCCTAGCCTATGTGCCAGCCTCAACGAAGAATGAACCCCAATCTTAGCGACATAGTGAAGGAAGAAATTGAAGCACTCTTGGAAGTAGGATTTATATATCCCATCTCAGATAGCGAGTGGGTGTCTCCACTCATGATAGTACCCAAGAAGAATGGTAAATGGAGAGTCTGTGTGGACTATAGAGAGCTGAACAAGGAAACACAGAAAGATCACTTTCCCCTGCCTTTCATCGATCAGGTACTTGACACCTTATCTGGGAAGAAGTTTTTCTCCTTCTCGGATGGGTTTAGTGGGTACAATGAAATCCAGATTGCTCCTAAAGACCAAGATAAAACTACCTTTACCTGTCCTTGGAGAAATTTTGAATACAGGGTGCTTCCCTTTGGCTTATGCAATGCACCAGCCACATTTCAAAGAGCTGTGATTGGCATCCTTTTAGAATTGGTCAATGATAGTATGGAAATTTTCATGTATGATTTTACTCCTTATGGAAAGGACTTTGAAGAAGCATTGAAAAATTGGAAAAGGTTTTAACACGTTGCGAGAAGACCCAACTATCTTTGAGCAATGAAAAGTGCCGTATGATGATGAGTGAAAAGGTAGTGCTAGGGAATTTTATCTCTGCTGATGGAATCTAGGTAGATCCCTCTAAAATCAGGGTAATTGAAAATATACCCACTCCTGGAACTCAGAAAGAGGTAAGTAGTTTCCTAGGGCATGCTGATTATTATAGAAGATTTATAGAAAAATTTTCCAAACTTTCCTCTCCTTCATTTTCTTTGTTAATGAAGGATGTGCAATTTATTTGAAATGAGGCATGCTAGACATCATTTGTTAACTTAAGGAGAAGCTTTCTACATCTCCCATCCTAAGGGGGCCCAATTGGGCCCTACCTTTTCACATTTCTTCATATGCCTCTGACACTACCATTGGAGTAGTTTTAGGACAACAAGATGGTCAAGCACCCTATGCAGTCTATTACATTAGCAAAACCTTGGCCCCTACTGAACTTAATTATACTGTTACCGAGAAGGATTTTTTAGCCATTTTTTACTCCATTAACAAATTTAGACACTACATCACTGGATATCCCACCTTTGTGCACACCGACCACTCATCCATTAAGTATCTAATGAATAAACCTGTTACAAATGCTCGGGTAACTAGATGGTTGTTATTATTACAGGAATTTGATATCATTATTATAGACAGACCTAGAAAAGAAAATGTTGTCGCTGATTTCTTATCTCATTTTACTAATAGTGATGATAATCTTCCTATTGAGGAATCTTTTCCAGATCAACACTTATTTTCAGTTTCAACTTATTCCCCTTGGTTTGCAGATGTCGCTAACTACTTGGCTTCAAGGAATCTTTCGACACATTTTTCAAAATGAGAGAAGAGGAAAATCATTCAACAAAGTGCCAGGTATTGTTGGATAGGTGGTCATCTCTTCTACACAGGCCTTGATCTTGAGACCAGAAGATATGTAAGAGAAGATGAAATATTCCATATTCCGAAGGCCTTCCATGATGAGCCATGTGGGGGACATTTTGCAGATAGGAGGACAGATCATAAGGTGCTGAGAATGGGATACTATTGGCCAACACTTTTCAAGGATGCAAAAAAATATGTCTAGTCTTGTGACAACTTCCAGAGGATGGGCCAACCTAACAGATTTGATCAAATGCCTCTTCAACCACAATTGGTGGTTGAACCTTTTGACAGATGGGCCTTAGATTTTGTTGGCCCTATCAACCCTTATTCTAGGAAGAAATCCTACATATTGGTTTGTACCGACTACATGATGAAATGCGTAGAAGTTGTGGCTTTGGTGAAAGCCAATGACCAAGATGTAATCGATTTCATGTATGGTGAAATATTTACCCGTTTTGGAGTACCAAAGGAAGTGGTTATGGATGGAGGACCTTAGTTTGTGTCACATAAATTTGAAGCTTTGCTACACAAGTACCATATTCAGCACTGGATAGCTTCACTGTACCATCCCTAGGCCAATGGCCAGGTGGAAAAAACTAACAAATTTATTGAATCTATCCTTACCAAAACAGTTAGGAGCCATCGTAAATACTGGGATGATAGACTTCAGGAAACATTGTGGGCATATCGTACTACTTGGTGTAATACTACAGGTCTCTCTCCTTATGACTTGGTGTATGGAAAAGTGTTGTCTTCACCATTGAACTCGAAATCAAGACCTTGAAGAAAACTATGGAGGTAAAGTTAGATGTGATTGAAGCCCAGAGGAGCAGATTGAATCAATTGAATGAACTTGATGAGAAACATTTAGCTGATGTGGCTCAGACAGTATTAATTCAGCAACATATATCCAACTGGAACGATCAATTCATCAAAAAGAAAGTCTTCTGCGAAGGAGACTGGGAATTATTATATGATTCAAGATTCAAAATGGACTTCAAGGGTAAGTTATGCACAAGATGGTTGGGAAGATACCTAGTAGATAGAGTATTTTACAATGGTATAATATGCCTCATTACCATTGATGAGAATCATGCACCATTATTTTCCAATGGTCATAGGCTGCGACTATACCATAAGCCCATTTCGAAGCACGCATTCACTTCATAGATTGCAGCTGATCTGGAATACCAGTTAGAACAAGGGAAGGAATCTTTCTCTGCCCCTGTCAATCTTTAGACATTCGCTTTGATTCGTACATAAATAAATTGATATTTTTATTTTTTCTTTGTGCTTGATCTGTTTTTTCTTAAGAATATGTGTTGGGATGTACCTGAGGAGAAATGGTCATGATCGGGCCTAACGAACAGGGGCGTCCTTTTGTAACTTCCTGCTTCAGAAGAAAACTCCTTAAAAAAAATAATAATAAACAATGAACAGTCAGTCGCAGCTGTGATTCCTATAAAAATTGTCTATTTTATATTTATTTGCAGCTGCAACATCGAAAAAAAATGTCGTTTCCCATTTGGCGCAGCTACAACACCGTAAATACACCCTTTTTCCCGTTCCACATAGTTGCAACACCGTAAAACTTTTCCTATTTTTCCGTGTACCTACAACACCGTAAAACTTTGCCTATTTTTTCGTCTACCTACAACTGCAACACTGTAAAATAATGCCCTTTTTCCCATTCCACACAACTGCAACACCATAAAACCTTACCTATTTTTCCATTTATTAGTAGCTACAACACCATAACCTAATTCATTTTCCCATCCCGCATAGCTGCGACTCCATTTAAATTTTTTCGATTTTTACCTTTTCCAGCGGCTGTGACTCCGTTTAAATTTTGCCCATTTTTACCTTTTTCAGCAACTGCGACTCCATTTGAATTTTGTCCATTTTTACCTTTTTCGGTGGCTTCGACTCCACCAAACTGGCTGATTTTTTTATGGTTCACGACTGCGACTCCACCAAACTGGTTAATTTTTCCATGGCTCGTGGTTGCGACTCCCCTAATATTGGCAGAACTCTTTACAATTTTTGTTCGCGACTCCTCCAAATCTAGCCAAAATTCCCGTTGCCGGCAATTCAGACTTACTTCATAGCATTCATTATTTTTTCGGTAGGATTGACAATATGGTTTTGGCCCTTCGGGAGAAAATATAATGACAGTACGCCTACAATAATGTTCAAATTTAAATGGCTGCACTTCACACACCTTATTATCCTCAAGGATCATGGTTCATAGCATATTTACGAAGGTGTGGTTCTGATTATCTACTTGATTAAGTGTTAACTAGATTTGACAGGATTAATCATGCCTTACTTTTTGCGCCCATTATTACACCCACATACCATTAACTATCCACTCGTACAACTTAATGGCCATTTAAGCTTATCCTATAACCACCACCTGTCCTAATTTGGGATCAATTTTCCCAACATTTTCATGGTCTTAAATTTCCGAATTTACCCAACTACACTCTGAGTTGTTCACACATACTCTGTTATTTAACCTCCATTGTCGGGACCTACAATCTGTTGGGATGATAAATAATTCAAAAGGCAAACAAACATGGCTATCCCAGATCGGCACGAACCTCCAAATACGTGAGAACTGAGAAGAAATGCTGAAGTTTTTGCTATTTTTGAAGCTACGGGATGGACTGAATTCTTCCAATGCCTGAATGGGTTCCAATGAGAGACAGCTCTACAATTTGCTTTAAATATTACAGAAACCCACTCAGAGGTTAGGGGGTTACATATAGAACTTTCTAAATAAATATTGGCTGAAGTCACCGTCCTTCCTTGGGTGGGAAGAGCCTGGTTTGTTTGAAGGACCCCCAATGCTGCCGCAGTATAGGATTTTCTGATAGAGGGGGAACAAATTCGTCAGTCAAGGCAAGGGATAGAGTTACAATCACTGCCTTGACCATGGGATCAAGTAGCATTCTTCCTCAAAAAGTATATCACCTGTGGAGGTAGGTATCAAACTGTTTATTATTCTCAACTTCCTCTACTATCTCATTTACGCCATAGGGCCTTACTAAATATTCCATTTTATCTATTTAAAGACCTACACCATATGGAGAGGTTTGTCAGAACAACCAAGCATCCAAACTCTTCCCTTACCCATCATGGCCTAGTAAAATTAATAATCTTAAGGGCGTTATCTCAAAGGAAACAAACTTGGGAGCAATTCACAGGTCAAACTCACATAAACAAGAACCCACCCTTTTTCCTAGTGTTCCAATAGAGGCAGAAGTAGAAGTACATGTACTCTTGGCGGCTGTTCAAATCCAACATGAGCATGCAAATGTACAGTTGGGGGGAGATGAGGAGAAACAGGAGGACCAGAGTCCCTCCAATTTAGTTCGGGGGGTAGGGGGGGGTGGAGGGGGGGGGAGGATGAGACTGGATCGGATGATCGGTTAGATGACCAAGCAAAAGAGTTCAAGGAAAATGCAAGAGAAAACCATGTGGAAATATTAAATAATGTGGAAGCTCTGACAGCAGAAGTTGAAGCTGGAGCAGAATTGGATGCTATGACAGCTAAAGCTGAGGATGTTAGAGCCATGATAACAAAAGAGAATGCAGAGGTATTCACCATTGAATCTTCCCCTCAATGGGGGGGAACTCTTATTGAAGAAGAAAAGGAGGACGCTGAGATAGAAGACATCCCTTCTACATCAGCTGCAAATATGGAGATTCTTGCACCACAAAAGAAAAGAAGGAGGTCAAAAGAGAAGGTGTAGGCATCACTACCGATAAGAAGAAAAAGAACCAAGTCGGCTACAATAGATAATGCAACACAGGAAAGATGAGAATCCCTAGAAGCACAGATTGAATTCCCCATTTTGAGACCAAAAGAAAATGATGCCCCATAGGAGCTGGCTGTAGAAGAAACTCAAATTGAGGGACTTTTTCATGAAAATGGTATACTGAAAGAGGAATTACATACACTTTGGAAAGAACTAGAAATATGGAAGGAAGCATGCATGATGTAGGTAGAAACAAACCTACACAAACTGGTTGAAGCTGCAGTCTGATTAGAAGGATCACCTCCTACTGAGGATGGTGAGGAGGAAGAGAGAGTTGTATGCCCTATGTGTGGGGAAATATTTAACCAATCAGAGTACAAAGTCATAGTTCATGCATTTGTGACACAACAACAATTACTAGTAGCTGTGGAAGAAGAAGGACAAGAAGAACCTAAGGTGGAAGTGATGGATGCAAAATAAATGGAAATAGAAATGATCCCTGGCATAGAAAAGGGAGAAAATGAACAATTACAGTCACAACTAGCAGAAGAAATAGAAGTGTTCTTGGGACACTCTGATTGGAAGGAAAATGAAGCTCCCTAAGAGAAACCTCAGCAAATGGAAGCAATAGATAAATAGGGTGCTGATACACAAGAACCAACATCCCCGAACATTCTTGTTGAAGTTGCCACCCGAATTGTGGCAGATGAAGCAGAGACTGAAAACATTCCTGATTTTAACGAAGAAGTCTATGTTGTGACTCCTGAACCGTCTCGAGGCACGAAATTAATAGAGATGGAACCTCAACAGTAGGATAATGATGAAGTTGACCAAGATGTTTTCACACAAGAACCAACATCCCCAGAAATTTCTGTTGAGATTCTCATGCAGCAAGAAGAAATCAATCCCAAGGTAGACATAATTCCTGATTTGGATCTAGGAGAGGATGAAAAAATGCAATCACAGTCCTCGGGGGACACTAAAATTATCGAAGAAGAGCTCCATATTATAGAGGACATGGAAGTAACTCAAGAACAACCCCAATAGCATGAAGAAATAGAAGGGCAGGGCTCTAATACAAAAGAACCAGTAGCCTTGCATCTCTTTGTCAAAGCTACAGCTGACAATCAGGTAGATGTGGATATTGAAATTTAGGAATAGCTTGCCACACAAGAACCAACACCTTCACAATTGGTTGTTGAGGTTGTTGTAAGATAAATCCAACGAGAGGATGCTGTTACAAAATAACCATCATTCCCATAAGTTGTTTCATAGGCACCTATACCAGTTGAGGTTGCTGTAGGAGAACTCCAAGGAGAGGATGTTGTTACACAAGAACCAACATCCACAGAAGTTGTTTCAAAGGAACCTATACCAGTTGAAGTTGCTGTAGGAGAAATTCAAAGAGGGAATGATGTTACACAAGAACCAGCATCCCCAGAATTTATTGCAGAAGTACCCATACAAGCAGTGTAGAATGTTCAAGCTAAAGCATCAGGTTGCCAGGTATGGACTCAACTTTCACAAAATTTTGTCAATCTGGATTCTAATAGTGAAGATCATGCTAAAGATGAAGGGATCCAGAGGCTGACCCAAGAGCTCTCACTCCTAAGAATATAAGTGAGGAAGTGGAAGAGTCGGGTGCAGAGGTATCAAGAAGGAATGGTTCCCCTTGATGAACATAGGAAGACCATCAGGGAATTGAAGGAAAGATGGGCAGAAGAACTAATGTTCCATGAATTTCGTTGGGAAGAGATACAAAAAGAGATGAAGGAGATGAAAAAGTTCAAATCCATGCAAGTGGAAAAATACCAGCTGTACACCCTCTCCCAGGAACTAATAGGTACTGGAGCACCATCTTCCTCTTACCCTATGTTTTTATTTGAGCAGTTCATTTGGTTTAAACTGAAGGCTGTAAAAGAAGGGAGACCTTATGAAATAGCAACCTCAGCTAAATTCCTAGAAACATTTCTGGAAAGTGATTTTGTTGAGAAGAACTTGCTTTCTGAGATTTATTTACATGAGTTGGCTTGTCCCTTGGACCTCCATTCGAATCCTACCCCTTTCTTAGGTGATGTTTAGCTAAGGGATTTTTCCTCCTTTGTTAGCAATCATGTTCAATGGGAAAGATCCTTCCGATTTTTTTCTCATAATGAGTCCCACTCTAACCTTTGGGTTCAAAGTGAACCTCAAACCCCTCATATTCTCCTTGCTCGTCAGAAGCGTAGACTCGCATGTCCCATCCAAACATAGTGGATGATGGAACTTCAAGAAAAGGTTATCTCTACCCGTGTCAGCCAAATTTCCAAGTATCAACAATTGGCTTTGGAAGGTAGCCAGCATAGATGGCAGGATGCCTCTTCAACCTTGAGAAATAGAGATCCCTACTGTTACAGGATTTTTAAACATGCACTTTCCAAGGTTGAGGGATATGTGGGATGCATGAAGGAATGTGGATTTAATTGGTTGGGACTCAAATTCAAATTCCCTCTCATCTGGTGGCCAGTAAAACCATACATGGAAGACTTCTCATTGACAAAGGCAGAAGAGAAGAAGTGTTGGAGATATTGGCTGGTCTATAATGAATTCTTGGAAAAATAGGCAACACTTGAACTCCCATATAACTTTTTCTCTCTCCATGAACGAAGTACAATGCAAGATTCAGATTCAGACTAATGGAGGTTTTTGCATAGGGACATGCAACAAGACAGTTGGGGGTACACTACTACATTTTGACCAAAAATCCGACGGCCGTCATGTCGGATTTTCGACACTTTTCTGTCGCATGTACGACACTTTGAATTTTTTTTAAGCGTCGGAAACGTGTCGTCGATTAGATGACACTTAAATAACCGTCGCTTAAGCGACACCTCTGTAACCGTCGCTTAAATGTCAAGTGTCGCTTAAGCGACAGAATATTTTCGACGGTAGAAAAAAAAAATTTAAAAAAAGCTTTCATAACCGTCGCTTAAGCGACGAATATCAACGTACGGCGTCGGATATACGACACCTACAACCGTCGGATAAGCGACGGAGATCCAAAAAGGCGTCGGAAAAGCAACGGTTAGTTAATATTTTTTTTTTTTTAAACTACATAAAAGCTTGAAAAACCGTCGGACAAGCGACGGATATAACCATTAACTGTCGCTTAAGCGACAAGTAGAACCGTCGCTTAAGCGACGCTTGTTAAAAAAAAATTTAAAAGAAATTAAAATTCATTGAAAACATGAAAATACAGATTGGAGGACAGGTGCGGGAATCAATCTCTTTTCTTCTTCGCTCTCTCTGCTATCTAGCTCTATAGCTATTAAGGGGCAGATACCAAAAAGGCTTTCTCTGCTCGGCAAGATGACTGGCGGTAATCCATTTCTTTTCTTTTCTGCTCTCTCTGCAGATCACTTTGTGTATCTTCCTATATCTCCACAGCAGCGGAAGGGAATGACTGGGTTTTTTTATCGTTCGTTCTATATCTCGACAGCAGCTGTAGGTAATATCCGTAATCATAGCCAACACCAATTAGCATAGATCATCTATCCAGGTTGGTAATGAAGAGAACAGCGAGGGGCGGATTAGTTTACATACTCTTCTTCTAGATCGTTCTTTCTCTCCTTGGTAGCCAGCCAGACATAGAATCCTTCCTTCTGACCAGACCCATTAGCTTGACTTATGACCATACCCGTGCGTGACAAGCAATACCCGTGATGCAGAGCGAGGGAAGAATAGAGAGGGATGAATCTATAACCTTTCACTAACATCGTAATTCCTTGGTTCTGTAATTTTCTGTAGCATGAAAAATGTTATTTCACTAACACATTTCTTGAATAAACCCCACCCACTCTTAGTAAAATAAAATGCTCAAACTAGAGAATTAAAAAATCATTAGCGTGTAGACTGGCACATACTTCATTTTTCTCAAACCTTGAATCAATTGCCTCAGTAGCTTTGCGGCCAATTTCGTTGAGAAAGGGGGTCAGAGCCATTGACAAAACCACAACTATGATGAGAAGCCTGTTCAACTCAAGGGGCAGGACTCCAAGCCTGTGAAGAAAAATATTGTCATGGCTCCAAACTTTATAGCATTACATAAAACATTAAAAGATTGCAATTATGGCTCCTGCATGCAAGACATTGTTGACTAAAATAAATATTAGATTACTCACCTATTTTCCAGAGAAAACACCACAAAAGCAAATTCTCCACCTTGTGAAAGAAGGAATCCTA
The DNA here is from genome assembly GCA_001517045.1 of Pseudotsuga menziesii. Taxonomy (NCBI): domain Eukaryota; kingdom Viridiplantae; phylum Streptophyta; class Pinopsida; order Pinales; family Pinaceae; genus Pseudotsuga; species Pseudotsuga menziesii. Next base: position 123,785 of record LPNX011192138.1, read on the forward strand.
TCTGTACACTTTCTTGTAAGGAAAGTCCAACACGAGGGCCAATGGCAGTTATGATCAATGTCTTGATAAATATTAACCCTCCCAGTAGAGTTAGAACATTAGGCCACTCTCGTAATAGGAGCTATACAACATAGAACACAAGCAGAAAGGTCATTCATAAATCCAAACTCGTCAGATTCTTGAAACTTGAGGAATGGATATGTTGCCTCATAAATAGTTTCTCAGACACATTTTTCTCATAAGGATATTCTTGTCAGTCATCTTATGTTCCACATACTCCTGCCTTCCATTTGTTCCCAAAGAAGTCCCGTTTCCAATGACCAACCAACTCTGCTCCAGCTTGAAAAGAATTTATATTTGCATGAAAAATTCAAGGGTTTTTTTGAAACAGACAGTATATATACAAATAGATTCTACTGACTGAATAGGTTAATTACAAAGAATAATTTTATATACATCTTGCAAAGAAAAAAACACCTCATTAATTTCAGCTCATGTTGCTGAACAGATCATCCAATGCAGTGTATAAAGGTGCAGCTGCCCTTGGACTTTCGACAGAACCAAGTAGAATGTCTATAGGTTTAAGATTTGGTTCTCCATAGAAACACAAATTTGTATCAGCTCGAGTCGATACAATGTTTCCCTCAAGTGACAGTCCAATAAATGCACCTGCACTCAAACAGGAAATGGATTGTAGAACCATCAAAATCAGAAAGTGATAAAAGAATGCATCCAAAATCATGATGCAGAAAATGTACAAGATAACTTAGATTACTGCTAGACTTTGGCAAGATACTCTGAGGGTAGGAGAATAATTCATTTAATATACAAGCAAGGAATCAAATCTCCACAACATATGATTTAGAATTTCACAGATTACAGTCCAAAACGCTGCTCTCAATTTAGACTCTTTTCAGGGTAATTGAAGTTGCATAACAAATATCCTCTAAAATGTGTTATTGATATTGCTACTCTCAATTTAGACTCTTTTCAGGGTAATTGAAGTTGCATAACAAATATCCTCTAAAATGTGTTATAGATGAAGAATAAAGCCAAATAAAAAATCAAACCTTTGCTACAGCTGTATGTGTAACAGGCAGCGAATCCAGCATTACCAGCTCGAAGATCTGCTTCTGCAGCTCTTCCCAAAAATCCAGCTGCTGCGCTTAAACCGGCACCAAAAGACAAATGTATTCGACTACTAAAAGCTCTGACTGCTTGATAATTGCGAAGCACAATAACAAAATCAGTAAGCTCTCCACCCATCTGTATGTAACCAATACAATAACGAAGTCAACTACCTCTTCAAAGCTGAGCCATGTTACAAAATGACATTCTATTGCAACAACATAAAAAGCATCAGACCCTTAAAGTTCAAGTAAAACTTACAATGGGTTACAACTTACAATGGGTTACAACTTACAAGTTGCAATTTACAATGCATTGAGCAATATTTTCTAGATTTAAACCTAACCATGTCCAATGCAGGGTATGTAAGTCTCCAGACCAGGGTTTCACCCAGTGCTATACATTTCTATTATGACCACCACAAGATTGGGATGAAT
>LPNX011192155.1:4857-17772 GCA_001517045.1 Pseudotsuga menziesii
CAGCGTGTCCAGCGTGTCATAGTCCATCCAGAGTGATATCAGTAATTGAATTAAGAATTAGCTAATTGGAAGAGTCACTCATAGATTAAGCAAAGCTTAAAAAATGATTCTTGCCAAATTTAGAATGAATGTGTTTTATGCAAACATTTTCCCTAAGATTCTAGACATTTATAATGAATTTACAAAACCAAAAATTCGACCAAAAGAAAATACATATTTTCTTTCTTACTAATAAGGTAGTTCTTGCCAAATTTGGATGGAATCTATTTTATACAAACATTCTCCTAATATTTTAGATATTTATATTGAATTTCCTAAGATTATAGATATTTATATTGAATTTCTTTTTCCGAAGGTTGTGTTGGAGACATTTACCACCATACACACTCTTTTGGTCAAATTGAACTAGTTAAACCACTATCCTAAGTATAGCTGATATTAATTGACATCAGTGGAGCATTAATTAACATCATTGAGTCACACCCACACCTACCTACAGTCAAGGAGGCTAACTTAGCCTTCTCCTATAGTCAAGGAGGCTAGCTTGATCACTCCGGGGGTGATCTGAGTGATATTAATGCACCTAATTGTTAACTGGTTGTTACAATCAGGTCAACCAGTGAGTTAAGGCGCCTCCTCTCATTAAATATATGATTTAATGATTAGTTATTATTGTTTAATGATATAGAGTCAAGAGGGGTGCCTCCACAAACTTCTGATGATCAGTTCAGCTTTGGTTAACCTCATCGGGGTTCATTGAAGTCATGGAGCACTACCACTTGATGGTTGGATTGCTATGACATGTGTTTGATCTCCTTCGGTTGAGATTCAGTCATTTATTGCACTCTAACTTCAGTTAGGGTTTGGTGAGTCAATTAGGGTTTTGGTCAAGTGTTTAAGTGAGTGTGAATTAATGGCTTACAGATAGTTAAGCCATACTCACTCATTTATTTCGAATTGCCTCCTTAGGTATTCGAATTCCTCATTGATTGAAGCTATTGCTTGACATTGTTATTGTAACCATTCGTTGTTTATTAAATATACACAAAGGAAACCAATTCTGGTTCCGAATAACACCATTTCTAAGTTATTTGTTGATTATATCTTGGTGAGATTGATTATTTGTTCCTAGATCAATGTGCAAGAATAATAGGTTGGACAAAAATAAAATACATATTTTTTTTTACTAATAAGGAAGTTTATTCGAGGTGAAGCTGTTTGAAATAGAGCGAGGATGGAGCAAAGCAATGAAACACGTCCATCAAAACAAAAGGGAAATCCCTATTCCATTGTACCTCTCAAGTACGTGAGCACATTAGTTGATTCTACCCAATGCACTTGTTAATTCTATTTTAAAAGCTATCCTCAACTAGGAATCGAGAGCTCCTATGACTAAGGTTTTCTCACCATACATGCATAGATAGTTGGGTATTGATCCCTCGCATTGAATCCTACCTGGTTTTTTGAAATCCATTATGCTCATTTGATTTTAAATTTAAAGAAAAACTGTCAAAATTGAGAAGATTGTGAGCCATAGCTATGTCGTATTCTAACAATGTTAGAATTCACATTCTATGACACTATTGGTTGGGCTGCGTTGATTTCAGAAACTTTAGTGAGTGGGGACTCTCAAAATAAAGGGCTCCTCTAACTTGATATTTATCCTCTAATTTGATATATTTAAGAACTTTAAATTAAATGAATAGAACTGTCTATGAAACTCAAGCCTCGAACTGAAGTTGGATGCAAGTATCACTGAGAGGCCTAGAACTAAACACTACTACTACAAGGATTCCTTATTATTATCAACCTATTCTTTATCTTCCTAATTGATGTACAGCCTAACGCAGCAAAAGAAGACTCTCAAGAAATAGTTTCTATAATAATTTGAGCCATTTTCTTGTGATGTTATACCTCAGTAAAAAACAATCATCTGTGGCCCAGCATTGTCTATAGAACAAGCTCATCAAAAGATTTTGTGTACAATTAATAACAAGAGTCTCCTTCCATAGGATCTACAAGGTCTCCTATTATGATGGCAAATCTTTTAGGTCTGTTGTGTAGCACAACCATGCGTCAAAGAATTTCGATTAAAAATTTAAACTTTAGCATGAACCTAAGAAACTTAAAGTATAGTTTGAAAAAATAAAGCATTAAAATTCGTTTCCTGGAGAAGGGGAGAATTGCAGAAGGCTTCTCTTTTCAAAACAAGGTGCTTTTGGAAAAAATAAACAACATTTTGGAAGCAACGTTTGATTTAATTCCACAAAAATTCAGAATACAAACAATAAAACCATAAATTAATGGAGATGGATGATTACACCGTATGGATGTCACACATCACCACTTTCTTGATGTTCTTGTGCATTAATACCTCCCTTGTTGTGCACTTTGTTGACGTTCTTGTGCCGTAATACCTCCTTGGCTATAGAGCCTTCGCTCCCTCACATGATGAAATCACATATGAGGCTAAAATCACACATCTTGACTACAAATTAGGATCACGAGAACCCAAAAATATCCTTTCAAAAGTAATAAGTCACATGCTCATTCTATGAACTGTCCTCTTGGACAAACACCATAAAAATGTGGACTTGGATGCGACATGACAAAGACAGAAGTATTTACTGTAGTTCGAAGGAATCAGCAATGGGGTTTACATCAACACTATTAGGAGGTTTATGGGTTGTTCTATAAAACCATCATAGTTCAATATTAGAGTTCAAAGCGTTTAGTCAAATAGGTCTTTTCTAACATTTATTTAAACAGATACATCTCAGGGATATTATGATATGCAAATTACTTAATTACTTACTTTGGTTGGAAGGAAAGCAAGACTTATTGATGTTGAGGGAAAAGATAATTCACAATCCTTATGTTATATATTTTTAGATAGTGTATTATGTATATTTACCTTGTCGAATGGTTCTGTATCGAGCAGCATTATATCCAGCAAGTAATTGCTGACTCCGATATGAAGAATGCTGCGAAGACAACACTTTGCAACTTTCTGTCTATAACAAGCGCTTGTTCACAAGAGAAAGCATGATTTACTAACGTTGAGAGAAAATGTAATTCACAATATTTATTTTATATATTTCTAGATAGTGTACTTAGTATATTTACCTTTTCAAATGGTGCGTATATTTCCCAAGGGTTCTGTATCGAGCACTATATCTAAATGGTTCACTTGAATGGTCTTCCTCTTCACTGTACTTTAAAACCCTCTTTCCCCTCAAAACATCATGACCACTAGAAGAAGAAAAATCACAAAATGGTGCAACATTTTAAAGTGGAGATTGATAGATTTAAATTTTTAATTCAGTTCTCACGGATAAACTAAATTGGACAAAGGACGATGAGCTTCTTACAGAATGAGAGTGTGCATGGAAGGAGGATGGTAAAACATTTATTTCTTCAAATTAATTTCAACACTATTGAAGAAAGTCTACTCGATCCCTAATAAAGCAAGGGGATCCACTTCATCCACTGTAAGGACCTCCCCATATAGTTGTATAACAATATTGTGAATATTGGGAATATTGTTCATTTTACAACTTATAAGGTGCAATAGAATTGTCTGAAAGTCTACCATGTTTTCTACTAGTGTAGTATCCTTAACATTAGATATGACTTCGAAGAGAAAAAATAGTTTTTTGAATTAACACGAAGACCTTGGTTGTGGGTAAAAGTTATGATAGGTAAAAGATATGGTTTTAATTTGACTTGACATGAAGGCATACGGTGTTGGCTAAAATTCTAGACCTACACTACGTCGCCCAACTTTGAATGTGGGAAGTAAAGATTGAGATGCTAACCTAAGAAACCAAATACTAGTCAACATTCAAATAATTGTATTATTTTAATTACATTTAATAAAAAATATTACAAACACTAGTAAATTTAATTTTTATGTTGAGATGAATGAATACTCATGAGCCATTCATATATATCACCTTTGGTGACATAATTCTTCTCCATTCTTGATAGATGTACACTGAATATATATTAGATATGATTCATCATAAAGTTTTCTATATATAAATGACTTATTAATGTATATAACTACTTCAAATCTATCCCAAAGACTTGTAAAAACAGTGGATCCCATGTCCCATCGTGGTCCATGGAGGTCACCTCTTAGAAAAACCTATATGATGGATTTCCCAAGTATGTTTTTCAGTTGTTTGAGATGAAGAAAAAAAATGAGATCCATAAATAAAGGACATTTTCTTTATATATTTCTAGAACATTCAATGACTATATCTAAGAGGTACCTATCCCTTTTTGCTGCGATACCAGGCTTTTTGTATAGTTCTAGGTTTTAGGGATTTTTGTATATAGGCTTTTGTATCCTATTATGTTTTCATGCGTTTTGTGTTGTTCAGGATTTTTGTATATTTCTTTTGTATCATGCTAGGTTTTCAGGCTTTTTGTATCCTACTATGTTTTCATGCGTTTTGTGTCATTCACGATTTTTGTATATTGCTTTTGTATCGTGCTAGTTTTTCACGCTTTTTGTATGATGCTTTTGTATCGTGCTATGTTTTCATGCTTTTTGTATTCGACCATGATGGCTGCTCCTTGTCATCGGATTCCCAATTGCATAATTGAACAGCGTTTTCTTCCGCAGATTTTAATAAATTCAATTCTGGTTTGCACAATCTTGTGGGTCGAGCACAACAGACATAGAAGAATACAGATTCTGTTTCCATGGAATCCTTCCTTCTTATGTCCAGGATCTAGATTTTCTAGGATTTATCCTCTGTCTCGAATCCGTTGTAGATGCAGAGGCTTTTTGTCACGACTACGTTGGCATTTATGTATCTTGGTAAAATGTGTGCATGTCTTTTATCAAGATTTCAACATTGCATGCACCATGTCTATTCAAATAATTTCCTAAGTTATATCTTGACTACAAATATGCTCAAATAATTTGCAAGATACTTGTAACAGCTCTACTTTTGGGCTTTTCAAGCAATTAGACAAATGCAGGGCTCAAGTACTCCATGGAGTTTCTTTCAAAATAGGATGCAAACAAAAACTTTCTCATGATACAATGTGATACCTAAAGTGAAAGGCAAGCCTAGAAAGAGAATAATCTTGTAGATATGATGGCATATGTGTTGCAAACTTGAAATTAGTTAGCATTTCAGGTTTTCTTCAGCATCCCTACTGCTTGTGTTCTTCATTTTCTTTTCATTGCCAGATTCCTAGGAGCTGGATTCAAAACAAATGCACACAATCTTTGGAGATTTCGTGTTACAAGATAAAAATGCACATAGATGAAGGTTACAAATGGAGATGTAGTGGACAATCGGTAAATATCAAATGCATAATAGTTTTTGAACTCATCTCAAATTGGGTCCACTATATTTTGGTTGATGCACAGCAAATTAGCTCCATCATCACGTGTTATAGGTTAAATCATTTACATTTCGGATACTCTGTCCATCATCATAATCGGAGTGAATTCAGAGATGCAGAAACTTTTTGTCAAGAAGAAGAGTGATGGATGGCTCTCTCTTCCTGGCAAAAGTTTCTGCATATCTAGATTCATTATGATCTTGATGATGAACTGCCTATGTCTGGTCCAGTAATTACTCAACTGGAACTTCTAAGCAATTTAATTTTCCTATTTGTCCACTAATATATCATCTAAAGAAAGCTTAGTGCTTAGTTTGGAAATTTAGTTAAGGACCAATTTAGTTGCAACTACCTCTCACACAATCTTCCAGAACAAGAAAATTATGAAAATGAAGCCATGTCACTATGAGAGTATTGAGGCATTCAATAAATAGAAGCACCTACTGTCACTAAATTTAAAGATTTATTATTGTAATGTCAACCCCTCCACTAATATATGTTGAATTATTGAAAATTGGCAATGATATTAAGAAAGTGTGAGCATGAAAAGGAACATAATCATATAAAGTAGTTGAAAAATTGAATATATAAAATATTTACCAGTTGCCACATCAGGATCTGAGATATCTCTATTCTGAAGATAAGACTTTAAATCTTAGTTGAATAGATGCAGTACTTATAATCTAATGAAATAAGACAAATTAAGATGTGATACTATAACTACAAACTAGTTAGATGCAAATACATAACAATTTGTCAACAGCACATAAAAATTTTAAAAAATAAGATAAGGTCTGATAATATTCAAAGTTCTGTGTCATATGCGTGATAATGTAAAGGAACAAGATAATTTATTTTTGAAAACCTTCATGATATGATCTCTTTCTTTCATCTATTACTGCTTCAAAATTCAATAGAAACAGCAGTCTCCCTTTGAATATAGATGCAGTAAAGACAACACTATGGTGTTAGCAATTTGCTATATTGATGGGATTTGTTAGACAGACTACGATCATGAGACAATGAGTTTAAATATTAAGTAATCTTCAGAAAATTCCTATGTTATTTAGTCAAAATATTTTTAGCTTATCTACTTCTTAAATATCGCTTTCTTTATATGCCTGCCACATGATCAGGTCATCACCCCTCTTATTCCCTAATAGTGATTTTTAAGCGCAAGGTTGGCAAACCTGTTAATATAAGGTGATCACTTTCTGGCAAATGAGTAAAAGAAAACCTTTCTAAAAAACTCCACCTTTGATCAAAGTAGTTCTTAGGAGGAGCAAAGGACCCTCTTTGGGGTCTACATTGACCAACTGGAATCGTTCATCCACAAGCACATTAAGGTTGGAAATGGCTGCCTGTTGCCTTCTATATCAAGTGTTGATTTCCCTGCTCCTTTCACTAATGACTTAATCTTTATGGCCTCTGCTCTTGGGGATCTACAAAGAAAAAGTAATACCCTAGCCAGTTTTTGCGACCATCAAAAGTTGAGGATCAACCTAGGCAAAACAAGGTCATGATCTTCAATGAATTGAGGAGATTTCTCTCTAACCTACAGTTCTAATTTTTGGGGGTAGAGATTGAGATTGCAAGAGCTTATGCCTACATGGGTGTCCACTTCATGGGGCCTCGTTTAGCATGTGACAACCTCTCTAGCCTTGAATCGACAAAGGGTACAACTCCGTAGCCCTCATCAAGAAACTGTGTTTTGAGAATCAATTCAGGACATTCAATCTAAACTTTACCCATGGTACTCTACGGTTCAAAGATCTAGGGAATGTAATACCCCCATGACATTATTTTTATTTTTCACGTTTTCAATGATAGGAATATTTTGCTATAGTATGTATATATACTAAAGTGAAGAAATAATGTTAAGAATGTATTTTATTGTGAAGTGAAAACTTTACTAACACAAAATATGTATTTATCTTATGCAACAAATTGTATTGATTTTGTTACAGTGCTTATTTATACTTATAAAAAGAAAGAAATGTGTTAGATACTAAGCTTCATTCGACATGTACCCTAGTGTGGGATTGGTATATTATTATTATTAGCAGTGTAGATGATGATGATTATGTTTTATATTATGGGTATGATCTTTGGGTTCGTTACATGTGGTATCAGAGCGCAAGTTACGACACTAGGCCCTATGGTGTCTACACGCGTATTTATAAAAACTAATAGTTGTAACTTTTTGTTCTTATGTCTTGTATAGCAGAAAAACTATCTTACTAAGACTGCAGGAAGATATGGCCGGAAGACGATCCCCTACCCCACGTGCTCGGGTTGAACTTAATAATGATGATCCCCCTAATAACAACGTTGTTAATTTTGAGATTCTACAAATAGTGAGAGACTTACAAGAAGAAATTATGAACTTTAAGACTGAACATGAAAGGGTTCTGAAAACCCAAGAAGACTTAAATGAAGCCCTACTTTTTAAAATGCATGAGATAACTAATGAAAAGAAAAAGAGGAAACGTAGACAAGAAAACTCATCCTCTGATTGTCCTTACTCCGACGGAATCCATCTATCTAGTGAATTAGAGTATTCTAGTGACAGTTCTGAGGGTAGACATAGGAAGAAAAGAAAATTTAAAGACGAATTAAAAGGAGAATTCAAAAAAATAAAACCTCCTACCTTTGACGGCAAAGTAAAAAATGGAGAAGAAGCTGAGGCTTGGCTCTCAGGGATGAAGAAGTACTTCTCTATGTACAATTACTCCAACTCCATGAAGGGAAAAATGGCCATCTTCAATCTCGTCGGAAAGGCGGAGATTTGGTGGCAAGACTTAAAAAGAGCAAAACGAGTAAATGATAGGAAATTAAGTTGGAACTGGTTTAAGAAAGAATTTAGAAAGGAATACCTCTCAGAATATCACTACGAAGGAAAAGCTAAAGAATTTTATGAGCTAAGATTAGGATCCATGTCCATGCATGAGTTTTGTACTAAATTCTTATCCCTTTTAAGATATGTTCCGTACTAAAATGAAGAAAAACCTAAAATACAAAGGTTTCTAGGTTGCTTGCCTAATTTCTATAAAGACAAACTCGAGTTTGATGAACCGAAAACTCTGTATGAAGCCATGAGGAAGGCCAAACTAACGTATGACCAGTCGAAGAGTAAAAGTGAAAATCCCTTTAATTTTAAGAGAAGAGATGGAAATGGTTTTAAGAAAAGAGAGTTTAAACCTTTTAACAATAAACATAAAAATTTCCAGAAAAATACCTTTAAGGACAAACAACCAACACTAAGAATGGAATATAAACAACCTATGAGAACTACTAAGTATAAGGATACTACTTTTAATAAGAAAAATGAAGAAATAAAAAGAGAACCCTTGCAGTGTTGGGGTTGTGGGGGGAGTCATTTCTATCGGGATTGTCCTCATAAAAAGGATAATCAAAATATTCATACAGTTCGAGAAGCAGCTACAGTGGGGGAAGTTGCTCGGAACATACCGCGGATTAGCGCAGCACTAGAAAATCATCAAGCGGATTTTCAGCCCTCCATGATTGAGGTAGAAGGTAAGATCCTTGACAAACCTGTTTCTATATTAATCGATTCTGGTTCTACCCTAAGTTATATATCTCCTAAGTTAGTAGATTTGTGTAAAATGAGAAAGTATGATTTTGAAAAATCGTGGTTAGTGCAGTTAGCCACTGGAACGAAAAGAAAGGTAACCAGATTTATTTCGAGTTGTGAAGTTCATATGCAAGATTTGATTACAAAAGTAGATTTGAATGTTTTACCATTAGGATCTTACGATGTACTGATTGGCATGGATTGTCTAGAAAAACATAAAGTGGTGCTAAATCGTTTTGATAAAACTTTTGATTGTATTGATGAAAATGGTGAAAGTAAAATGGTTAGAGGAATTCCAAAGAAGATTCTTACTAGGAAAATTTCTACCTTGCAATTGAAAAAATGTGCTAGAAAAGGATGTAGGGTTTTTGCGGTACACATCGCAGAAACTAATGTTAAAGAAACAAAACCTAAGTTAGAGGATCTTCCCTTTTTAAATGATTTTAAAGAAGTCTTCCCAGAAGAGATACCGGGACTACCTCCGAGGAGAGATATTGACTTTACCATTGAATTGGTACCTGGAGCAGTACCTGCCTCGAAGGCCCCTTATCCTTTGAACACGCCTGAATTTGTAGAATTAAAATTGCAATTACAGGAATTAATAGATAAAGAATATATTAGACCAAGCGTGTCTCCATGGGGAGCACCTGTTTTGTTTGTTAAAAAGAAGGATGGCACATTGAGGCTATGTGTCGATTACAGACAATTAAATAAAATGACAATTAAGAATAGATACCCTCTCCCCCGCATTGATGACTTGTTTGACCAAGTACGAGGAGCGGCGGTATTCTCTAAAATCGACTTAAGGTCTCGATACCATCAAGTAAGAATTAAGGACGAGGATGTCCATAAAACTGCTTTTAGAACAAGGTACGGGCATTACAAGTTCTTGGTCATACCATTTGGCTTGACCAATGCCCCAGCCACGTTCATGTGTTTAATGAACAATGTTCTTCACAAATATCTAGATAAATTTGTAATAATATTTATTGACGATATACTAATATACTCAAAAAATGAAGAAGAGCATAAAGAACATTTAAAACTAGTCTTGTAAACCTTAAGAGAACATAAACTTTATGCAAAGTTTAGCAAGTGTGAATTCTTTCAAGATAAATTCAGTACCTAGGTCATGTAATAACTAAGGAAGGCATTTCAGTGGACCCAGATAAAATCAAGGCAATCAATGATTGGCCAGTTCCTAAGGATGTAACTAGGATTCGATCCTTTATGGGAATCACAGGTTACTATCGTAGGTTCATTGAGGGGTTCTCCAAAATTGCTTATCCAATAACCTCACTTCAAAAGAAAGGAACTAAATTTATATGGTCTAATAAATGTCAAGAAAGCTTTCAAAAACTTAAACACTCATTAAAAACCACACCTATTCTAAGGATTGCATATCCTTACAAGGACTTCGTTGTATGTACGGATGCATGTTTAGAAGGATTAGGTGGTGTGTTATTACAAGAGGATTATGTAATAAGTTATGAATCAAGAAAACTTAAAATACATGAAGGAAATTATGCAACACATGAATTGGAGTTAGCTGCTATAATACATGCTTTAAAGATGTGGAGACATTACTTAATAGGAAGAAAATTTACCTTAATGTCGGATAATATAAGCTTAAAATATTTATTTGATCAACAAAGCTTAAATGCTCGTCAAGCAAGATGGCTAGCGTTTTTGAGCGAGTATGATTTCGAAATTAAACACATTAAAGGAAAAGAGAACAAGGTGGTAGATGCCCTGAGTAGAAATGCCATTCCACTTTGTTCAACTGCCTTCAGTAGTTATAAAACAAATCTTGAAGTTTTAATAAAAGAAGAAGCTAAAAATGATGAAGAGTACTTAAAGATTAAAGAACAATTGGAAACAGATGATAAGGGAAGTTATTTATCTTATTCTATAAGCTTCGAAGACTTGTTAGTCTATAAAAACCGATTATACATACCAGATTCTGAAGAAGTAAAACTCCTAATTCTTAATGAACTACATAAGAAACCATATTTCGGACATCCGGGATACCAAAAGATGATAACTAAGTTAAGAAAAAGCTATTATTGGCCTAACATGAAGAATGATGTTGTAAATTACCTAGCGAGGTGTATTGAATGTCAACAAGTAAAAACTGAACATCAACACCCTGCTGGGCTACTACAACCCTTACCTATTCCAGAATGGAAATGGGAGATAATAAGCTTAGATTTTATAACACGTTTACCTAAAACAATTAAGCAACATGACTCAATAATGGTAGTTGTGGATAAGTTAAGTAAATTTGCTCACTTCATACCTGTAAAGTCTAATTTCAAAGCCATTAATATAGCTGATATTTTTATGAAGGAAATATTTCGGTTGCATGGTATTCCAAAGGTTGTGATTTCTGATAGAGATGTGAAATTTACTGGTAACTTTTGGAAATCCTTGTTTAAAGGTCTAGATACAGAACTAAATTTTAGCACTGCTTATCATCCTCAAACGGATGGACAAACTGAAAGGACTAATCAAGTGTTAGAAGATATGCTGCGAATGTACGTAATGGATAAACCAGGTAAATGGGAAGAGTATTTGCATTTAGTAGAATTTGCTGATAATAATGGGTATCAAGCTTCTTTAAAAATGAGTCCTTTTGAAGTTTTGTATGGCCGGAAATGCCGCACTCCTGTGTCTTGGGATAACCCTACTGACAGGATTGTTCTAGGACCAGACATGTTAAAAGAAATGGAACAAATGGTGAAAGAGGTACAAAAAAACTTAAAAATTGCCCAGGATCGGCAAAAAAGTTATGCAGATTTAAAATGAACTCCAAGAGAGTTCAATGTTGGGGATCACGTATATTTAAAGGTAAAGCCAAAGAAGAGCTCTTTGAGTTTGGGAAAATGTTTCAAGCTGGCACCAAGGTATTGTGGACCTTTTGAAGTGTTAGCAAAGGTAGGGCCAGTAGCCTATCAGCTGGCACTTCCACCTATTATAAAAGTGCACGATATATTTCATGTTTCGTTGTTAAAAAAAATATATACATGATGCTACTCATATAATTGACTTGGATGTGATTCAGGTAGAACCCGAGGGCGAGTTCCAGACCGAACCTTTCCGCATTCTAGACAGGAAGGAACGTATGCTCCAGAATCAAGCCATCATTCAAATAAAAGTGCAATGGAAGCACTTCAGCCCTGAAGAGGCAACTTGGGAAATGGAGGATAAAATGCGGGAAGCATATCCCTCCATGTTCCAGAATGAGAAAGAGAGCTCAGAATAAAAAGATCACCGAGGATGGTGTTAAAAATAAGGGGAGGAGAAATGTAATACCCCCATGACATTATTTTTATTTTTCACGTTTTCAAAAATTATTATTATTATTTTTTATATTGTAATGAGTTATAAAACTCAAAGACTGAAATAACATTTGCACAAATAAACATTTTATTTATTTATTAATAAAGAGAAAGACACTTGGAGAACTCAACAACATGAGGGGACACCAACCATGGAACCAATGGACATGTGTAAGCAAGCTAAGAGTGATTGACACCAATCAAATCTAGTCCAAAGCTCAACAACCAGACAAGATCCTAAATCATAGGGATTTAGGGATCTGATTGGGGATGGCATAAGACCTGGGCAAATTTATTTATACGAGTGCACTGGAATAGCATGGGATGCTGTGTTGTGCATGGGAGGAATGATTGTTGAGCATTCTTCTGTTTTTTGTTTATAAGTCCATCGTAAGAACTTGTTACGAACCCGAGGTTGAGTGCCGCGAGGAAGTGTCTTGCTGTTCGGGTGCATGGTTGGTGATCCAGCTTGGGGGTGGAGCGGAGCAAACTGTTGAGTTACTGCCTCCTATGGTTGGGAGGAGTTGAATCTCCAAGTTGTTATTTTTCCAAGTAAGTATTGAAAATTTTCAAATTCTTCCATGCGATTTGTACTATACATTTAGATTTGAA
>LPNX011192155.1:27525-54178 GCA_001517045.1 Pseudotsuga menziesii
TACAGGGACCCAGCTTGCTACTAACTAACTAGACCCGAATGGAGAGAGCTTAAACCATGCTCCTCAAGCATAACATCTGATGCAAAAGGATAGTTCCCCAACCCATTATTAAAGTGGAGTTCAAAGTCCACCCTTTTTGCCTAGAGGTCATCTTTCATCTAGTCTCTTACATAGAGCCAGGACCTTCAATGACTATGGCTTTGGGAGAGAGAGGTACCCTTACCTTGCAATCTACTCCTCGAAGGCCCTTGCTTCAAATTGCACACTGACTAGAACTGTGTTTGATATTTTAATTTGATACACTAGCAACCAACCGTCACATGTAGGTATCAGATCTGTGGAATGTATACATAAGAAATTGTACATTGTAGATTCATATTTGATGAGATGGCCAGAATGAGTTTCCATATCTCCACTTTTACAAAACTCAGTGAAATGTGAATGTGTGGGGAACACTAGGCCATTCATTCCCCCAATGCTTTGAAATCAGAGACACCTGGGTGCTCATTTTTTAAATAATTTGTAAGAAATAAATGAAACACAAAATACATTGGACAAGGGAATAAAGGTGACATTACCTTGTATAGAGTTCATCTTTTCACAGATATTGTTGCCATCATCCTGCCTCAAAGGTTTCATGCAATTTGTATTCTCCTGCATTGAGTCAACAGGCTTACAGGCAGTGAGAGTAATTGATTTCACTTCCCCTTGAAATTTGTTGCTAGGGATGTCTAATTTTAACCGACAACTAGGAGACTTGCCATCAGTTTTCTTCCTAAACTTTTTCTGCGAGAATCTCCCTTCTGGGTAGTTACGGGTTCTCTCTTGCGTTTTTGTTCCACCGATTCTTCTTCTTCGAAACTCTCATTTTCTTCGCTCTCATTGTCATCGACACCAATCACATTCTTCACATTTTTACCACAATCTTCATCAGAGTCGTCCTCCCCTGAACTTTCATCCCCAATCTTCATCAGAGTCGGTCAAGAAAACTAACAGAGAACCGATTGTTTGAAAGGACGTTGAATAAACTGATTGAGGAAGATTCATAACACCATTGAAGCAGAATTTCGAGGGAGATCCCGGCGAGGGTTGTCGAGATTGTGACTAGAGGCGTAGCAACCTGATGACAAAACCCTGATATTACTGGGGCTAACTTCTTGTGGATGAATTTTGGCGGGAAGCACTATTGGTCGATAAAAGATTAATTTTCTTATTTTCATAGAGAATGGTGTATTTGTATGGAGAAAAAAGTACTAAAATAATTATCTAAATTGATAATATAATATTGAAGGTTCATGATCTATATTTTTCTTTGGATGTAAGGTATCTCATAAGAGAATTTATGATAAGCTTTGTCATGTTTGAAAAAAAATATAATAATACAAAACTAGTAAATGTTTTTTATTGTTTCAAAAATAATTCAATAAATAGTGTGACCTTCTATTTGTCCTAACTAATTTATTGATACCTTATCTATTTTTAATCAATTTAATTGTACTATATCTACTATATTTCAATTGTACTAGTTCCATGAGTATTTTTCCTCGTCTTGGCCTCTCTCTTGATTCTTCCTCCATTTCTCTAATATCATTATTAATAGGCCATGACATTCTTGCATTCCTTTTGCATGTCACTCACAATGACAAACCCCTCTTCACAAGTCTGAAACTTCACAAATATCATATCGATTTAGGTGACTGTGGTTCTCCATATCATTGGCCCAAAACCAAGGATCCTCTATAATGATTGAAAATTCCTTTGAAATCCCCAACGCATCATCAAAACCAAGGTATCTCATGCAGATTGAGAAAGGGAAGGGTCCTCTACAGTTACTATTCAGCTAGCAACAAAGATGAGCCCTAAACAACAAACACAAAGTAAACAAAGAATTCGAGCAGCATTAGATATAACCAAGCTCTACAAATAAATATCCCCATGATACATCAAGTTGACACCTAAATTACTAAATTAATCCCACTTCCATTTTGGTCTCGCATCTCTGTTGCAAATAAATCAAATCCTTGAAGTGCGAGGTGAAGAGGTGCCATGGTTGATGTGAATCTTAAAGGGCTCGACTCCACAATTCTCTACGGTCACCACTTGTCTTGAATTCAATTATGCATTTCAACCTTCGATTAAATATTATGACTCGTGGGGGGTGACTAAAGATTAGTCCCCCCCCCCCCCTTTTTCTTTGATTTTTATTTTTCCAAGTGAGGTGCAAGATTCACCTACAAATTTGCCATGGTATTTTTTTTGTTCAAAACATAATAGTAAGATATTGTTTCAAAGCATTTTTTCAATAATTACGTTCATTGGACTAGTCTAAGGAGAGTAGGATCTCTAAAACTTGAGTTGTGAAACAAGTGGTTAATAATTATGGTTGAATCTCCTATAACTATATGAGTGTGTGTAGCAAATGAACCTAAGCGTCGGATATGCGACGACGCTTTCCATGTTAAATCGTTGTCTAATTAAAGGAGTCGTCGCTTAAGCGACGCTTACTAATGCGCCGTCGCTTAACCGATGGTTATGAGAATAGCCACCTCTTCATAGACGCTTGTGGCCACATTTACAAAAAAAAAATGTATCCTTGTGATTTTTGGTAAGCTTAAAAAGAGAAATCCACGCGTCGTCATATTTTTCTGACGGATTTTGGATCGAAATGTAGTAGTGAAATCATGCTAAATCAATGTATTTCCTCCTCACATCGACAGAGAATACTTTCAAGGCACATAAAAAAACAAGGGCAGAGGAAACAGGGAATTTACTAACCTAAGAAGGAGAAGTAGATTTGAATTTTGTGCCTGCAAATCCCTCGTCAGCCTCTTTAGGAACCTCCACGTTCTGTCATGTGTCGTTGTGTCTTTTTCAATGACAACAAGATATATAAAAAATTTCCCAAACCCCAAACACATTCTCTAACACGCTTGAGTTATTGAATCGCCCCTCAAACCCAAATGCCCTATCCTTCTACCAAAGCCAAAAAATTGGCGCCATTCGAGCCAAATCGTTACATAGAGGAGTAGATTATGCCATATTATTATGGATTTCACTGTCATCATAAAACCCTCACCGAAAATTTGGTGCCAATCGAGCCATGGCCAAAAATTGACACCCTCGCCGAAAATTTGGTGCCAATTGAGCCATGGCAAAAAATTGACACAATGGATTTCACTGCCATCATAAAACCCTCTCCGAAAATTCGGTGCCAATCAATCCATGGCAAAAAATTTGACACAATGGATTTCGCTACCATCATAAAACCCTTGCCGAAAATTTAGTGCCAATCGATCCGTGGCCAAGATTTTGACACCAATGGATTTCCCTCACTACCATCATAAAACCCTCGCCGAAAATTTGGTGCCAATCGAGCCATGGCCAAAATGTTGACACCAATGGAGTCAAATCTCTGTGTAGTGGAGCAGATAGAGACTTTTCACGACCATCATAAAAAACAAAATTGGCGCCAATGGAGCCAAACATCTATGTAGTGAAGTAGATAGAGACATATTGTTATGGGTTTCGTGGCCATCATCATTAAACCACACTCTAGAACTCTAGCGGGCGA
This sequence comes from Pseudotsuga menziesii, assembly GCA_001517045.1. Lineage (NCBI taxonomy): Eukaryota > Viridiplantae > Streptophyta > Pinopsida > Pinales > Pinaceae > Pseudotsuga > Pseudotsuga menziesii. The sequence continues at coordinate 31,097 of LPNX011192155.1, forward strand.
CCAAATTATGGGATTTCACCTGGAGTGTTCCCCAATAGCTGGGTATACCAATTCTTCCACCTCGCTTGTGGGAAGAGCATTTTAGGCTTGGTGAACCACCTAGAATGGGATAATCATTGGGGTCTTTCATATCCAACATTTGTCAAAGGGATATTTATCATGGCTAGGGTGTGTATTAACATTTTTTTAATGATTTTGTCTTTTATTTACAATATTATATTATAAATATGTTATTCAACTTTGGTTTTAATTTATATATGTGAATATGTTAATGTTTTGTTTATATATGAAATTTTATATTTATATATTAATGTTTTTTTAATAATATTATATTTTAAATGTGTTTTAGTATAACATAGACTTTGATTTTAGTTTATAATTGTGAATTTAAATATTAATGTTTGTTTATATATGAAGTTTTATATTTATATATTAATGTTTTATATGTTAATGATGATAGTTTTTTTTTTAAGAAAACAAAATCATTAGTACTCTTTTTCAAGCCCAGAGAAACCAACTGCATGTTGTCTAGTATTTTGAGAATGAATTATAACGATAAATTGTTGATGTATTTATGAAGGGAATGATATTATGATAGTACATTATTTATTTACTAAATTCTAACACTGCAGATGGATTCAGAGACCCTTCTCTAAATCCATATACAGTGTACGGGCCTCTGAATCCATCTATAGTGTTAGAATTTCATAAAATGTACAAATTCATTGTCAAATTTGTAATTTTTTCCATTGCTGAAGTAACACAACTAAAAACGACCAAATAAATGACCAATTGTATCTGGTCATTTGTAGTCTAGATATCCCGTGATCAAATTTGGTCATTTATCTTGGTCTTTTTTAGTTGGTTTTTATCCCGTGACAAAAAGTGGTCATTTATCTTGGTCATTTTTAGTTAGTTAACTTAGAATTATCAATTTTGGTCATTTATCCCTTTAAAAAAACTGTGTTGACCAAAATTTTTGGTCTCGTGGTCACTAAACTCTCATTTTCCACTAGTGAATGTTATAGACCATCATAGATCCATCTTAAACCCGGATCTACAATGCACCAAGAGGGATCAAATTTCTTGGGAATCGGCATTAAAAGAGCTTCCATCCAATGAAGAGCAGGGTATCAGCCACACATCCATAACTTTAGTTTCTTCGTTCCGTTACTGTAGTTTGTGGAAGGAAAACTTAAGATTTTTTTATTTTTATTATTTTTTAAATTTTATATTAAAAATTACAGTTAGATAAATATAAATAGTTTTTGTATTGTGTTGATTAATAATAATTCAATTTATACATTAAAGTTTTAATTAAAAATATATGTTGATAAATAATAATTACATTTTGATTTTTTTTCTTTCAATTCAATATTTGTTATATAAATAACCATATCACATTAATTGTCTATTTATTTATGGGATTTATCAAATCTCATTTTTTCTTATATTTGTTTGTGGTGTTGTAGATCTTTCAATAATTACTAGTAGGGTCTCATCTTCTACATTTTTTCAACATTTTTATGTGTTCAATACTTTTAGGTGTTCAAAATATATATATATATATATCAATAAACATACTTCCTAGCTATATGTAACTTGCATTTTTTACATTTTGCATGTGTATGTGTGTTTGTTAAAATTGTATAATGTTATTTTTTTATAGGTTTGTTATGTCATGTATTATAATTATTTTCTATTTGATATTTTCTCCTTGTTTTGAATCTCAATGTACATTTTTATATTTGTTTTTTTAATTGTGTTTGATGTATATATGTATATGCAATTTAATTCTATGGTATATGTGTGTGCCATTTTGTATGTTATTGTATTTCTAATAATATTATGTATGGTTTTGATAAATTTGTATTTTAAATGAGATAATGGATATGTGATATAAAATAAGCCTCATCCTTAATATGTGCATAATGCTTTTGTTGCTACATTCTAAATTTAGCCAAAGTGTTATTCTCATTTTATATAATATTGGCCTTAAATACTTTAGACCTCAGAAAAATGGGAATTGGAAATATTGTATCCACAAACTCTGTCTCCCTGAATCAAACTGAATCGGATTAATTGCAGGTCTTGCATGGTGACGACCAACTTTTTCGTGATTGTAAGAAATTGGATAATAGCTATGTTGCACATGTGCATGTAGGGTGTGTCCCCAAACTGGCGTCTTGGGCGTCCCCTGAAAAACCTTAGACACGGTGCCAACGTGTAATGTCCTCTTCTTCTTAGGCATTGAGGATCGACCCACTAACCTATGTGACTCCTATAGGTTCGAGCGGGTACTGACAATCAGGGAATCAACTGAAGACTGATTCCATATACAAAAAATCTAGGGCATCAATATTTTATCATCATCGGGTAGAAGAGGGCCACCAGAGCCAAAGGCCACATGCATGCATGACATCTAGGCATTATTTAATGATGCATGCACCCGATTGAGTCTCCATGCACCTGCATGCAAGTCAACTGCAAATTAGAAGTTAAAGTGACCTAATTAGGTCAAAAGTTAGGTTATTCACAGTTGAAAGTTATAAAAGAAAGATAATGTGAATGGAGAGGACACTTATGATTATTATTGATTTGGAGCTTTTGAGTAGCAACACAGCGTGTAGCCACGACAATTGGGGTTGAAGGCAACGTCTTCAGCTAATGAGATTTTGGTAGTGAAATATTTGCCCTAGTCTCCTTCAGGGTAGACCATCCAGGTCCACCATCCGCTCTTCATCTTATTCATCCCTATATAGTTTTTCGGTACCATCAAAAGATTGTCTGCAAGGACATGTGTGCAGCCATAGGGGGGTTTCAGCTAGAAAACCCCAAAGCATTCGTTGGGTCCTCAGATCTCATTTATCTTCGGAATAATAGCACCATTCTCATCATCAGTATCATCCTTCAGTACCAGGTGATTATCAGCTTCCATATTGCTCATCCAGAGTAGTTCTCGTTATTTTTGGGGTTACTGGGGGCATGAGCAGCTAACCGGAAAATCAATTCGCTAGCCTGCTTAGAGAGCTCATAACTTCTACATGCTTTAGACAATCTCTCTGGCACAGGAAGACTATCATTCCTGCAAATTCTCATCTACATCAGACAATTCCTTCACTGAAAACGTCATCTTTAGCTGATTGAGGGGTTCATGCTGCTGGGGTAACACCGAAGGCAAGGAGCACCAGTTCTTCACCAGATCAGTTCTTGATGCATGTGTATTATATATGGAGCATTACCAGCTGGATTATCAGCGGTAAGTGTTGATCTATCACCATAAAATTCGCTGCACTAGTTAGCTATAAAATAGGGCCATTTTCCTAGCACTTTGCATGCAAGTTTATTTTTAGTATTATTGTAAATCAGGAAGCTTAAGCAAGCCCTAGTATAGAGAACAGTGGAATATCTACATGTGGTATATTACAGTGGTATCAGAGCTATTTTCCTTGGCAGCTATGGGCATGCAAAATTATAAATGAATTCAAAACACCCATACAATATTACTAACGAAGACATAGGTGTAGAGACAGAGAAGAGGAGTTAGAGGACATAGATTTGGGAAACATAGAGTATCAGTTTGGAAAGGGAAAACAAACAATGGGCGAGGATGATAAAACAACTTTCAATAGTCTTATTTTAGCCATAAAATAACTCACTACTGGGAAAAAGAAAATGATGAGTACCTTCAGGAAAATGACTGAGAAAAATGGGCCCACCCTGCACAGTCCCTTATTTCCCAACAATGATAGGGTATCCACCAGCAGTAGTAGAGAGCACTTACATACCAACATGCAGATCCATCCCCATATATACAAGCCTTTCCGACCCACTATACCTCAATTCTTAGATAGTCCAGCTGCGGTGCCTCACCAGAAGAATCCATGAGTGCCTATCTGAGACAATATAGAGCTTTAAGAGAGGACTTCCATTCAACCGTGGTCTTCACTAACTTCTGCCACTTTAAAAGTAAGAACAAACCCAAAGCTTACAATAGGTCATTCACCCAGAACTATGAGTTACAACACACCGTAGGGAAACTGGCTACCTTTGAAGGCACCCGAGGTGGCCCAGCCTGGAATTGGGTGCATAAGTTGGATACCATTAGAGGAATTTTGGGGTCTAAAATGGGCCTCCTAAGGAAAATAATAAAATAATAGTTAAAATAATAAAATAATATTGATTAATTTTGGAGGAAGAAAGAAAAAAACTACTTTTTGTGTTCGTATTTTAGACATATCTCCCTGTGTTTTTACTCAAATTTCGATCGGGAGAGCTCGTTGGATGCGGAATTTGATTCCGCATCCAAAAAGTAACCACACTGCATACTTTTTACGGACCCCACTACCCCAAAAACAAGAAATACCTTAAAAAACGTGATGATGATGTCATCATCACATTTTTTCAGGTATTTCTTGTTTTTTGGGTAGCGGGGTCCATCAAAAGTATGCATTGTGGGTACTAATTGGATGCGGAATCAAATTCCACATCCAACGAGCTCTCCTGATTGAAATTTGAGTAAAAACACAATGAGATATGTCGAAAATACGAACAAAAAAAGTAGTTTTTTTTAATGACAAATATGTCAATTCAACCATTATGGTTGACTTATTTTATTGAAATTCTATTGGTTCTTGAATTCCAACTCACAAAAACTTATTTTGGCACGTTTTCTTATAAGGCCCATTTTAGACCCCAAATTTCCTCTAATATACTTCCAGCTCTACCCCATGATTGAGACAAATGCCATTAAATTGGCTACTTTGCATTTGGACGGAGAAGCACATGAGTGGTGGTACCACAGGTTAGTGACACTAGGTCACAACACCATCACATTATACCCATATTTTACAGAAAGGTTCATTGAGCAGTTTGATCGAAAGGATCCTGAGGTACACTTTAGAGAGTTGACACAGCTCAAGCAGGGAGGTAGTGCAGATACATTTATTCTAGATTTTTATAGGATAGGAGTCATGGTGATAGATATATCAGAGAGCAGGTTGATTATGTTGTTCACTGCGGCTCTCATTGAATCCTTACGGGGATGGGTCAAGTCTTATAGGCCCACCACCCTAGCATATTCCATCATCCGTACTAGAGATTTGCAGGATGCAGTGCCCAAAAACAGGTTTCCTCCCTAGACCAATTTTCCTATTAAAGATAAAGAGAGGAAACCCTTCCAGAAAGAATGGATGGACAATGATACTCGATAGGACCTTAGAAGAAAAAATTTATGTTTCACTTGCAAGGAACCATGGGTACCAGGTCATAGATGTTCAGAAAAATCAAAGGCCTACTACATAGAGGCCTATTCCGAAAGTGGGGAGGATGAGGATTACCAAGATCAGAAGCAAGGAGAGACACCAGAGATAGTTGCTGAGGGACAAGCCTCAGGAGGCACCATTGCTACCATGACAGGGGTTCCTAGATTCCACACTCTCCATATCAGAGTTACTGTACAGGGCCACGGAGTGGGAGTACTGATAGATGGTGGGGCATCCCACAACTTTATTGATGTTGCATGGGTTAAAAAGAGAGACATCCAGACTGAGAGTTTTGATGGGTTTTTAGTAGCAGCAGCACGTCACACCATGGAGTGTAGTCAAAGGATTCCTAAATTAAAAGTAACACTTGGGAATTATACAATGATAGAGACATTCTATGTGGTAGATGTACCTGACATGAATGTGGTACTAGGAGTTCAGTGGTTGTATTCCATAGGGAAGTATTCCACAAACTACTAGACCATGGAGATGGAGTTTACAGGAGCAGAGGGACTGAAGGTAGTATTCAGAGGGATGAATACCTACCCTCCCACAGCAGTGACATCACACAAGATGGAGGCAGTACTCCGACAGGGAGATATTAAGTGGGCTACAGAGTGTATAGCTCCCTTCAGGAAACCACCAGATGAGGCCACACAATATCCAGTAGATATAGAGGCCTTACTACAGAAGCACAAGGCAGTATTCAGAGACCTTCCAGCAGGTCGACCTCCAGACAGGGTATTTTAGCACATTATTGAGTTAAAGGAGGGGACCCAAGCAGTTATCACCACTCCTTATAGACATCCCAAGAGGTATAAATATGAGATAGAGAGTACAATGAAAGAACTACTCAAGCTAGGGTACATCAAACCTAGTTCTAGTCCCTTTGCATCTTCAGTAGTGCTAGTGAAGAAAAAAGATGGAACCCTACGCATGTGCATTGATTACAGGGAACTCAACAAGAAGACCATAAAGAGCAGGTATCCCATCCCTAGGATTGATGAGTTGATGAATGAACTACAAGGGGAAAAGTAATTTTCCAAAATTGATCTCGAGTCAGGGTACCATTAGATTTGGGTCAGGGAACAGGTTGTCCCAAGGACCGCTTTTCGTTGCCACTATGGACATTATGAGTTTCTAGTGATGCCATTCGGGCTCACTAATGGACCAGCTACTTTCCAGTCATGCATGAACCATATCTTTAGAACACAGTTACGAAAATATATTATGGTATTATTCGACGACATATTGATATACACTAGAACTTGAGAAGAGCATCTGAGACATCTAGATGAAGTACTTGGCATTCTACAGGAGTAGTCACTATATGCCAAAATATCCAAGTGTGAGTTCGGCATGTAGGAGATGTTATACCTAGGGCATGTGATAGGGGCCAACAGGGTCGAGGTGGACTTAGAGAATATTCAAGCAATTTTGGATTGGCCTACACCTAAAAATGTGACAGAACTGGAGGGCGTTTTGGGCCTTTGCACCTAGTACAGGAGGTATGTCAGTGGATTCTCATAGATGACCTCACCCCTCACAGATCTTACTAAGAAGGGGGCATTTAGTTGGTCAGAGACAACACAACAGACATTTGAGAAAATGAAAAAGGTAATGAGTTCATGCCCAGTACTAGCTTTACCATACTTTTCTCAATCCTTCGTGTTAGAATGTGATGCTTCAAGAGATTGAATTGAGGTAGTTTTGATGCAGAACAACCACCCCATTGCATTTGAGAGCAGGAAGCTCAAAGACTATGAGAGCCACTATTCGATATATGACAAAGAGATGTTAGCCATTCTCCGTGCACTAACCAAGTTCAGGAAGTACTTAGTGGGTGGTATATTCAAGGTTAAGATAGACCACAACAACTTGAAATAATTCCTAGAGTAGAAAGAGCTAAAAGAGAGACAACAAAAATGGGTAGGAAGAATTCATGCCTATGACTTCAAGAATGAGTACATAAAGAGAAAGAACAATTTAGTGGTCGATGCACTTTCCAGATGACCAGCTACTTTATCCCTTATGAGCATCTCATCAGATTGGAGATCTAATCTTTTGGTTGCATACTCCAAAGATAAGTTTTCTTGTGAGCTATTGGATGGATAGATTCAGGATGATAGGTACAGCGTAATTGATGACATCATACACTACAAAAATAGGATCTTCTTGGTTCTATAGTCTCCCCTCAAGAAGAAAATTTTACAGGCATCGCACGATTCACCATTAGCAGGGCATCAGGGGTTTCTCAAGACCTACATATAAATTAGAGAAAGGTTCTAATCGAAGGGCCTCAAGAATGATGTGATACCACATGTGAGAGAGTGCAGCTTGTGCCAACAAAACAAAATAGAGCACACCCACCCGGCTGGTTTACTACATCCCTTACCTATTCTCGAGTGAAAATGGGAGAGCATCTCTATCGACTTTATTACTGGGTTTCCCAAGGTTCGAGGCAGAGACTACTTGTACGTAGTTATGGATAGATTGACCAAGTTTTCTCACTTCTTTGCCATTTCTTCAAATTATTCAGCAGCACAGGTAGCAGAACTATTTTACAGAGAGGTATTTAGACTCCACGGGTTACCCAAGACCATTATCAGTGACAGGGACAACAAATTCACAAGATCCTTTTGGCAAGATATTTTCTGGTTAGTGGGGACTGAGTTAGCCATGAGCACAAGTTATCGTCCACAAAGTGACTGGAAGACAGATATTGTCAACAAGTGGATTGAGGGATACTTGAGAAATTAAGTAGCAGGTCAGTAGAAGACATGGATCAAATGGCTACACTTATGTGAACATTGTTACAACACCACCCACCATATGACCATTGGACGACCCCTTTCCAAGCTCTGTATGGGTATGATGCTTCCACTTTTGCAAACCGGATATTTGGCGATAGCAGGGCCCCCAAGGACAAAGAGTGGATTTAGGAGGGTCAGGATATCCTCAAGATACTCAGGGAGAACATACAAGCTGCTTAGAATCAACATAATATATATTTAAACAAGCACATGGTTGAGCACAATTTTGAGGTAGGAGGCTTCGTTTATTTATGCCTCCAAACTTACCAACAGTCATCTCTTGGAAAGAAAGGAGCGGAAAAACTCAAACCTCGCTTCTATGGACCATACAAGATAATCCGAAAGGTTGGAGAGGTAGCAGATGAGCTAGAACTACCCCAAGAGAGCATTATTTACAACATATGTCATGTCTCCAACCTCAAGAAGGAAATCGGCTAGCAGATTGTTACATCTTTCGAGCTAACCCCCCTTGATGATGAGGGGCAATTGATTCTTATTCCAGAGCGTATCCTAGAGGTGCGAGAGCGGAAACTAAGCAACAGAATCATCAAAGACAACTTAGTTCAATGGAAAGATCTGCCTATAGAGGAGGCCACTTGGGAGGTAGAATAGGTATTACAACACCCATCTTTACAGTCACTTGAGGACAAGCAAATTCGAGCGGGGAGAAATGTAATGTCCTCTTCTTCTTAGGCATTAAGGACCGGCCCACTAACCTATGTGATTTCTGTAGGTTTGAGCGGGTATTGACAGTGAGGGAATCAGTTGAAAACTCATGCCATATACATAAGTTCTAGGGCATCAATATTTTATCATCATCGGGTAGAAGAGGGCCACTAGAGCCAAATGCCACCTGCATAGTAATACCCCCATGACATTGCTTTTATTTTCATGTGTTGAAAATAATTTTTATTATGTAATGAGTTATGAAACTCAAGAAAAAACTCAAATGACATTTGCACAACAAATTTTTTTATTTTTTTATTATATAAATAAAATGACACTTGGAGAACTCAACTACATGAGGGGACACCAACCATGGCACCAAAGAACATGTGTAAGCAAGCTAGAGTGATTGATACCAATCAAATACAATCCAAAACTCAACAATTAGACAAGATCCTAAATCATAGGGATTTAGGGATCTGATTGGGATGGCATAAGACCTGGGCAAAGATATTTATATGAGTGCACTAGAATAGTACAGGACGTCGTTTTGTGCATGGGGAAAACAATTGCTAAGTGCATGTGTTGAGCGTTTTTCTATTTTATAAGTCCATCATGAAAACTTGTCACGAACTCGAGGATTGAGTGCCGCGAGGAAGTTACTTGCTATTATGGTGCATGGTTGGTTATCCAGCTCGGGGGTGGAGCGGAGCAAACCGTTGAGTTGTTGCCTCCTATGGTTGGGAGGATTTGATTCTCCAAGTGTGTTTTTCCCTGGATTCTAGTAAGTAGATCTGATTTATTTTCTCATATACTTCAGCGTGACTTATGGTTGTTTTCTTACCAATGAAATGAACTGTAAATGGGCTATTGATAGATCTTCAAATTGTACTCTATGAAACTACAATCTATGTGTATTTTGTCAAAATCAAGTATCTAGTAGCTACATGTTTTCTTTAAATCTAAAGAAACTTTTTGGACATTCTGCTTATACTCTATCTAAAATTTCTTTTGCATAATCAATAAAATATCTTGACAGCCAAAACAAACCCCTTGTTTGTGTCTCTTTGATCAATTAGAATTTTTCCGTATGTATTGTTTATGGGGATGTTACATATGGTATCAGAGCCAAGGTTCAAACATTGGACCTTAAGGCCTCTTCACGTGTCTTCCCAATCTATGTTCCGAATCTATGAAATTTATTTATGAGTCTATTGTATATCATGACAAAGAATTACTGAGCTAAATTATTAAAAAAAATATCCCAAACTCTGCATATGATTCCTTATGTGCGATTTACACTGGTTTGACTGTGTTTTACTACGATTCACAAATGTATCTTTGCATACTAGTTTAATCATTTTACACTAGTTTGAGTACGATTTACATCTGGAAGTATATCTGTGAGGGTAAATAAGGAGGAAATGCCTTGGAAAATTCAGATTATGATAATGAAATCTAAGGAGTGTTGAATCATAATACATATGAATCAAAGAAATGAAGGAACAAATTGGTTGGAAAAAGATAATAAGATGTGGATTCAATACTCTCATGTGATGTAATTTTACAAATTTAGTTTGTTCTCTTTGATTGCGTAGACTCAACTTACCTAACCCCTGCTTACAATTTCCTTACCTTGGCGTCAATTTTGGTTTTTGTTTTTTTTGTTACTGTTTGATCTATGGAAAGTACACATAGTTCTATTTCCCAACATGGCGATTTTTATTATCAATTTTTTTTAAACCTTCGATGTTTTCTAGATTCCGTACCATCTTTGGGACTCTGTCTCCCTCCAACTAGCTGGTTAGTAAATATATGCTTAAATCTCTAAACTAACTATTGATAGCCGATCATTTTTCCTATTTTTAAGCGCATCTCTTAAATATGCTGAATAGAATCCTAGGAAACGCCGATTTCAATCTCGGTAATCCAATCTACATTATTTTTTATTATTTATTTTCGACCTGTACATTCCTGGTATGAGCTTCTAAGATCGGCTGCATTCTCATCTATGATCAATTCAGCGTTTTTTAACCATGGAGTGGATTGGTATGCTACAAGATAACAAGCGGAAGCAGTGTTGAAAATAGGGAGTGGAAATGGCATCGACCTTCATTTTCTGTTTAACATCCTAGTGGCCATGGCTGCCGCTCTTTTCTGTGATCTTCAGTTTCTTTGAAGGAAATATGATACTATCTTTTGGTTATTTTAGAAATCGTTGTTTCTATGTAAAAATGGCTTTAGATTTTTGGTTTCTTTTTAAGAGGAGTTTAATTTCTGGGGTTGAGATAGCGACTGGTGTCATGTTTGCGATTTCATGGTTTTATCGGTCATTTCTTTGTGGTTTATGAGTAAAGTTTCATCGCAGGTGACATGTGCACATTTAAAGTTTGGTTCTTGTTCTTAAAGATTTGATCTTAACGGTCGTGCTAGTAAATTTGATTTGATAATTGAGTTCTCATGTGCTTTCTGCTATTTCGGCTCTGTTTTGAATTTATTTAGAAGAAGCTTTATGCTATTTCGATTTCAATCCTGGGTCTGCTTTTAAAGAAAAAATAAATGACGTAAATGACATTAATAAGAGGTGTTTAAATTCCTTTTATCAGGCATTTCTTTGTGGATTATGTGTAACTTTTGTTGTCAGTGATGCCTGTGCTTTAAAGATTTGGTTCTTGCTATGGATATTTGATCTGCATTGTCGTGCTAGTGATTTGACTCGATATTTGAGATTGCACATTCTTTCCGCCCCTATTTGTTGACAATTTTGAGGTTCTCTTTCATAATGAAAGATGTTATGGCGCATGTGTTTTTGTACATATCTTGCGAGCAATCCTTATGCTCAATTCAGCCGGCTTCATCGCGTTATCTGTGATTTTTGTTTACATTTGGGATTATATTTGAGCCTTTTGTATACTACGTATTGATTCTTTCTAAAACTAATTGTGGGGGCGAGCTGGTCATGCCCTTTAATTGATGACGTGATATGCTCTTTGATTTTATATATATATATATATATATATATATATATATATATCGAGTTCATCTTAGAGACCGGCGATCATACTCCTTTTGGAAGTTAGTTTTTTTTGTTTTGTTTTGTTTTATAAACTAGATAGATTATGAAGTAGACATATTTGGTTTTTGAAAATGATGAAATATGTTTGGTTTATGAAATGCACGGTGGTAGTATTTTTTTTTTCTTCTAGTTTGACTTGACTGTCTTGTTTTTGCATGTCATCTCTCACTTTGTGGAGATCCCTATGGATGTTCGGGATGAGAGCCCCTCTGTTAATTTTTTTCCACACCGTCATTTCCTGTGAATCTTCCTCACCATCCATTTCCAAGAAATCACAGATAGCATAGATCATCAACTGCTTTTGAAGCTATGGTAGAGGGACAAGGAAGTCGGTTAGACAAACCACCAATACCCATGCAATCATAAAGCTGGGTTGCTTTCTCCACAGTCATCAATCACTGCCTGTTGAACTGAAACGTGTGGGATTTTCTTGCTTGAGGTTTTAAGGCCAGAAACAAGATAGGATCGTGGAGTTTCACTAATAGTTACCAACTTACCACACTCTAAAAAAAAGTTTAACGCTAATCCCAAACTGTGTGGTTACCAAAAATTTAAACTCAGATCTACTAAGCCAAGCATGTGCTGTTGGTTTTGTTTTCTTCTTAGAACAATACAGATCAGTGATAATTTGAGCCTACGATTGACTCGTATTTTTTTTATTTTAGTTTGTTCCGAACTTTACTCTGCTTACAATTCTCGTTTGATTTCCCATTTTTCGTTTTATATTTGAGCACATGATTCCTTTGCACTTTTGTACATTCCAAAGGATTTATTTGATTATATATATAAAATCATATAATGGAAAAAGAAAAGTTGGAACAGCGTGAATAGCTTAAGATGTAGTAATTTTTTTTACTGGTCCTAACAAAGTAAAAAGTCACCTCTCACGTAAACGAAATAACCTTCGTAAATAATGTGGAGGTTATTATTATTTTTGTTTTACAAGTATTCAGCGTTCTCACTTCATTAATGAAAAGTCAAAGTTGTTGGAATATGTATGATTTACTAGGTTTAAATAGTTTTATTATACTCAAATTCGTTTATGAGTTTGGTTTATGCATGTCGTAAAGTTTATATTATGGGATAGAATGTTATATAAAACAAATGATTATAATAGTGGGAAATTATAAATAAAATATGTTTGGGCTTGGTTACAATGGATCTTTATGGCTTATTTAGTAGGTAGGTTACATTTTATGCATTATAGTAAAGTATTTAAAAGCTTAGTTTTATTGTTATGATTAATGAAATAAGTTTAAATTGGGTTAAAAATGATAGAATTATTGAGAGTAGCTCTATGCCGAAGAAAAATATCTTGATTAAAAGTAGCTCATCGTATATGTTTAAACATTCTTTGCTATTGTATCATTTACCATAATAAGATATTAGGTTGTTTGGTATTCTCAAATTTTTATTTATGTATAGACACTTACAAATAATGAGGGAAGTTTCTTAATAGAAATGCTAATATCAATACAAATATGGTTGTTAAGAATAATTTTTTTTATTGTTATGAAATATGATGGTGGATTGTATGGTTGTTGTAGATTAGATTAATTAATTTGTGAGTATAATTTGGGGTTGTTACATTGTGGTATAGTTTTAAATTTGATGTGTAAATGTTTTTCTCTTGATCAAAATTTCATTCCTTATATCATAGGATGAGTGTGGACTAAGCATGTTAAAACTCACTAAAATATATTTTATAAAACATTCAAAATTTTGTATGTAAAAGTTTAAAGAGGTGCACACTAGAGCAACCGGAATGCATAATTCTCCGTAGAACTCATTTTATCTCCAAAAAGAATTCATTCCATGTATTTCCCTCATTTGTACAGAGAAAATAGCAAATAAAAGATTGGTCACTACTGGAATCAAAGTATGCCCAATCTCATAATATGTCAAGTCTTTCAGTTGATTTTGGGGATGGGTTATTTGGTTACCTTAAAATATGATTTAATTCCATGATGTAAGTTCAAAACTATGTATTTTTGTTGGATAAGTTTTGATGCTGCTTGAACAAGCTTGTAGATGAGTGTACAACCTTGCAGATGCTTTTATTTTTGGACAACTTTTATGATGCTTGTGAAGTTTTTGAAAAATGTTTTTAAAAAAAAATCCCTATAATAGTATTTTGAAGACTATTAAAGACAAATTTTATGATACTTGTGAAGTTTTCGAAAATGTCGTTTAGTTGTATTATGATGATTGGGAGGTTGTCGAAAATGTCTTTTAGCTGTATCATGAAGACCATATGGAAGCTGGATGGTTAGAATTAGAAATGCCAAATTCCTTTGGTAGGTACCAAAGTTTATTTTCACAATCGATCCCACTCTTCTTCATAAAGTGCTTTTTCAGTACTAGAAAACTTAAGGCAATTTAACATGTATTGTTGGCTTCAATTCATTTACTATGCAATTGTGTTCGTACTAAATACTCTGCAAAGCATTCACACTTGCGCTAGGCATGAATTTTACAAGTGTGAAGAACATCATCCCTAAATCCAATAGAAAGAAACTCTGAGTTTATTATGTATGTGCTAATATAAAATAATAAAATTTCAAATTTTATTGGATTTAACACACATAGACTCAGGTTTGTATGTGTAATAATTTACTTTACAAGTATTTATTACAGACTTCAGATTTGGAATGTAATATCTCGATTTTGGACCCCTATTGCATTAAAATTGTACACAATGTAAATATCATTATTTAATCATGGTGAGGAGCTCAAGGCAAAGGGCCAACCATGGATTCAACATTTTAAGTATCGACAATTAAAATCAATGTCGATGGTATCATGCTAGCTATGCATAGTAAAAATTGAGACATCATGTAAATATGTAATTAATAAAAATACCCACAACTAGCCATGTCACTGCATCATTTCACCCAATTGGGTATGCCAGGTTAATAGCAGTTCGACCTAATGAACTTGCATACACACATGTATATTCTACTCTGTGAAGTATTGATTATTTGAATACAAAATTTTGTGTTTGCGTATAGCTTATAGTTTAAATAGCATGATCGTCGAGGTACACAAACTAGTATTAGTAGATTCATAAGTTTGAATGCATGTAAGCTACTTTACATAATTATAAATGCTTAAATAAATGCATGAAAAGTGGATTTTCTTTTAAAGATAGGAAATGTGATATATTTGTTTTTTACCTCCCAATATATAAGGGTTAAACATAGTAATAACTAGTGAATTCCTGTAACATGTAATTGGAATGGACATTGTAATAATACTTAACTGAGTTGTAGTTGGAACCTATAATGATATGAAGAAGACATAATAAGCATGTTCCTGATATTGGTAAGATGTCGATATCTGCTTGGGGTGATATGTAAAATGTTTAGAAACTTCAGATAATGATTAACATGTTTATCTTCTTGTATGTGGAAGAGGAAAAAGTATGGTTACAAGAAAACATGTATGCATTGAAGCATTGCTTGATTGCACTACCAAAAAATATTGTCAATGAAGTGCAACCAAGTTTAAAAGTTGCCCAAGATCGGCAGAAACGTTACACGGATTTAAAACTAACTCCAAGAGAATTCAACGTTTGGTGATCATGTGTATCTAAACGTAAAATTGAAGAAGAGTTCCTTGAGTTTGGGAAGGTGTTACAAACTGGAGACAAGGTATTGTGGATCTTTTAAAGTGTTAGATAAGATAGGGCTAGTAGCCTATCAACTTGCACTTCCACCTAATATAAAAGTACACGATGTATTTCATGTTTCATTTAAAAAATATATATACATGATACTACTCATATAATTGACTCGGATGTGATTCAGATAGAACTTGAGGGTGAGTTCTAGACCGAAGCTTTCTGCATCCTAGACAGGAGGAAACGTATGCTCCAGAATCGATCCATCATCAAATAAAAGTGCAATGGAAGCACTTCGTCCTTGAAGAGGCAACTTGGGAAATGGAGGATAAAATGTGGGAAGCATATCCCTCCATATTCTAGAATGAGCAAGGGATCTCAAAATAAAAAGAACACAGAGGACGGTGTTAAGCATAAAGGGGGAAGAAATGTAATACCCCCATGACATTGCTTTTATTTTCATGTGTTGAAAATAATTTTTATTATGTAATGAGTTATGAAACTCAAGAAAAAACTCAAATGACATTTGCACAACAAAAATTTTTATTTATTTATTATATAAATAAAATGACACTTGGAGAACTCAACTACATGAGGGGAAACCAACCATGGCACCAAAGAACATAAGTAAACAAGCTAGAGTGATTGATACCAATCAAATCCAATCCAAAAATCAACAACCAGACAAGATCCTAAATCATAGCGATTTAGGGATCTGATTGGAGATTTGATTGAGATGGCATAAGACCTGAGCAAAGATATTTATATGAGTGCACTGGAATAGCACGGAACACCGTGTTGTGCATGGGGAAAACGATTGTTGAGTGCATGTGTTGAGCATTTTTCTATTTTATAAGTCCATCATGAAAACTTGTTACGGACTCGAGGATTGAGTGCTGCGAGGAAGTTACTTGTTGTTATGGTGCATGGTTGGTGATCCAAATCGGGGGTGGAGTGGAGCAAACCATTGAGTTGTTGCCTCCTATGGTTGGGAGCAGTTGATTCGCCAAGTGTGTTTTTCCCTGGATTCTAGTAAGTAGATCTGATTTATTTTCCCATATACTTCAGCTTGACTTATGGTTGTTTGCTTACCAATGAAATGAACCGTAAATGGGCTATTTATAGATCTCAAATTGTATTCTATGAAACTATCATCTATTTGTATTTTGTCAAAATCAAGTATCTAGTAGCTACACGTTTTCTTTAAATCTAAAGAAACTTTGTGGACATCCTTCGTCTGCTTATACTCTTTCTAAAATTTCTTTTGCATAATCAATAAAATATCTTGACAGCCAAAACAAACCCCTTGTTTGTGTCTCTTTGATTAATTAGAATTTTTCTGGATGTATTGTTGATGGGGTTGTCACAATTTCTCTAAAAATGTTACTTGATATGTTTTTTTCAACCATGAAACTTTACAAGCACTAGGATGTCATGTACATTTCAAATGTAGCCTCTCCGTCACTTTGGTAGAAACCAAGTTTTATGTTCTACCACTATCAATAATCAAAGAACACCTTTTACCTCCCTCCTTGTAAATGATTATGAATACATTCTTTAGTTGTCAAAGCTCCTAATATTTATGAAAATTCTCTAATTTCAACATAACTCTTTGAAACATAAGATTCTCTCCTTACTCTCAATGAAATTCGAAGACATTATCCTCCACAACTATTTTTATTGCTCGAGTCATGAGTTCTAGGATCTTATCATAATCCTCCATTCATATTACATGAGGATACACTTGATCTATTCCCTCTTACACCACACTTGAAGCATGTGCACATAAATTTTACTTTGCTTTTTCCATATCTGCATCCTTTATCAACATTGTAACCTCTTGCAAACCTCTCATTTTTATATCTTGCACTATCCTCTTTTTTCCTTTTCTTGTTGCAAATTGCTTTCCTCTTCTTCTTGTGATTTTACTTCTTGTTCCTTCTTTCCCTTTGGGAAATCTACCTAGAACCCTAAATCCAAGTGATAAGCCTTCAACGTTGACCAAACATCCATCAAATGTATTCCATCTTGTGTGTTAAATCTCGAGGCATTAATATACTTTTCAATTGGATTGAACACTCTAAATGCTTTGCCATAATCTATAGAATTATTTGTTGTGTGCTTGAACATTCTTTTCTCTCTATTTGAGCAATTGTCTCAACACATACAATGCAATATCAACATGCAAGAGTTTATATTTAGTTTGGACACCATCAAAACCCATGTTTGGATTTTTTCCTAGTCATTTTGTTGTCTCTCCATCGCAAAGTGTCCCACAATAGTGAAGCATGCTCTCTCAATTTGGTAATGACAAAACTTAATTGTTATTGATATTTAATTTTCTCAAACTCCAATAACATTTCCATCTCAAAAATATGTTGAGGCCTCAACTAGCCCTAAGTCGAGTGCATTACGAACCACCCTTTAATTTTTTAACCGATCCTCGTCAAATAGACTCTGCTCCCTTGGATTTTTTGCTTTGATTTAATGATTATGGGTTTTTGGCTAGAGTTATATTCATTGAATGTATGCTTGATCTTTATATTTTTTAACACAACCATGATATTTGGTGGCATTTTAATTGTCAAGTTGGTTTTCCTTGCAATTTTTCTCTTCCCACATTCGTTGCATTGCATATACCCAATTTTTTTTCTCTTGCTGCACCTCTTTTATTTGACTTTGCTCAAATAAAATCACATTGTCTAGTGTCATGACCAAGTCTTGGGTTAACAGGAACAAAAGCGCATTTAAACTCTTCTCGCTTTTGCCCAAGTTTTATAATTTGTGATCATATCTGAAGGGTTTATGTTTTAATTTGCCCAAATTTTAGAATTTGTGATCAAATTTGAAGGGTTTATGTTTTAATTTGGATTTTCCCTCCGGGTATTTTATTAGTCACATTCAACATCCCCATGACCTTGAACCTTTTTAATTTTTTAGCCTACCCTAATTGTACAAGGGCATTATGACATTTGTTCTATAATTTTACCCAAATGATAATTTTTAGTCTCACTACTAGTTCATGCAATTAAATCGCTTTTGGTTCTAAACTATATTTTTAGCCTCACTGTAATTGTTACCTCCACCATAAGAAATATGCCAACAAAAATTTCTTAATGATCATATAGTACCTTCATTGTTTCCCTTTTTAGCTCATTGCCTCCCTTTCTATCAATTTCATAAAAAAGATATACTACTACATCCCACTTACATGCTTAACCCCTCCTCTCCACCCCCCTACTCTCCCATGCCACAACAAACTCTACCCAACCATAATTCCCCTAATAATAGAGCCTCCCCTAATTTGGTGATGGAATTCGCATCCCAAAAGTGAGGCATATTGTTATCTACTACTACGTCAAGAAGATAGCCATTAATATACACCTAGAATTAAATACCATACAACACTCAACCATAGTTCCCTTGGGGCATGATCTTTGTCTAATGAAATCTTCTAATGGCTTCAAGTGCTTCTCAAGTATCTACATTGACCCTCTGTATACAAGTCCACATATTTCAATCTCCTTGCTTTGGTGTAAGAGGTAGTATCATCAATAGGAATTCACATAACAACATCTTCAGTTCTGTTCAGTTCATGGTAATCCATAAATTGTGTTATGATTTTGCAACTACACAATCATTAGAAATGTAAAATTATGCAAATAGAACCTTGAATAACACCTTATTTTTTACTCGATTGGTTAAATATAGCCTTCATAATACCTAAAGTCATCACTTTATTTCCTCATTGTCTACAACCAAAAACCTTATTTTCTTCCTTCCCAATTTGTAAAGTGTTTATCTTTCTATTGTGAGTGGCATTCTTATCAGATTTCCGAGGTCTTCTTAATGAAATATGGCGAGCTTCCGAATGGTCAAGGCATCACAATAATTCCCAATACAAAAAATAATTAGACATTTATTTAAAAATGTTACTTGATATGCTTTTCACAACCATGAAACTTTACAAGAACTAGGATATCATGTACATTTCAAATGTAACTTCTTCATCACTTTGATAGAAACCAAGTTTTATGTTCTACCACTATCAATAATCAAAGAACGTCCTTTCATTAGAGGAAATTTGGGGTCTAAAATGGGCCTTATAAGAAAACGTGCCAAAATAAGTTTTTGTGAGTTGGAATTCAAGAACCAATAGAATTTCAATAAAATAAGTCAACCATAATGGTTGAATTGACATATTTGTCATTAAAAAAAACTACTTTTTTTGTTCGTATTTTCGACATATCTCATTGTGCTTTTAATCAAATTTCGATCAGGAGAGCTCATTGGATGCGGAACTTGATTCCACATCCAACGAGTACCCACACTACATACTTTTGACGGACCCCGCTACCCCAAAAAAAAGAAATACCTGAAAAATGTGATGATGATGTCATCATCATGTTTTTTCAGGTATTTCTTTTTTGGGGGTAGTGGGGTCCGTCAAAAGTATGCAGTGTGGGTACTCGTTGGATGCAGAATCAAATTCCGCATCCAACGATCTCTCTCGATTGAAATTTGAGTAAAAACAAAGGGAGATATGTCGAAAATACGAACACAAAAAGTAGTTTTTTTCTTTCTTCATCCAAAATTAATCAATATTATTTTATTATTTTAACTATTATTTTATTATTTTCCTTAGGAGGCCCATTTCCTTGTAAATAATTACGAAGATATTATTTTGTTGTCAAGGCTCCCAATCTTCATGCAAATTCTCTAGTTTCAACATAACACTTTGAAACATAAGTTTCTCTCCTAACTCTCAAATAAATGCAAGGACATTATCCTCCACAACAATTTTAGTTTCTCGAGTCATGAGTTCTAGGCTCTTCCATTCATATTACATGAGCATACACTTGATCTATGCCCTTGTACAACACACATTAACATGTCACATAAATTTTACTTTGCTTTACCCATATCCACATCCTCTGTAATACCCCCATGACATTGTTTTTATTTTCATGTTTTGAAAATAAATTTTTTTATGTAATGAGTTATGAAACTTAAAAACTAAAATGACATTTGCACAAAAAACTTATTTATTTATTTATTAATAAGAAAATAACACTCGGAGAACTCAACTACATGAGGGGACACCAACCATGGCACCAAAGAACATGTGTAAGCAAGCTAGAGTGATTGATACCCATCAAATCCAATCCAAAACTCAACAACCAGACATTAGAGGAAATTTGGGGTCTAAAATGGGCCTTATAAGAAAACGTGCCAAAATAATTTTTTTTGAGTTGGAATTCAAGAACCAATAGAATTTCAATAAAATAAGTCAACCATAATGGTTGAATTGACATATTTGTCATTAAAAAAAACTACTTTTTTGTTCATATTTTCGACATATCTCATTGTATTTTTACTCAAATTTCGATTGGGAGAGATCGTTGGATGCGGAATTTGATTCCGTATCCAACGAGTACCCACACTGCATACTTTTGATGGACCCCGCTACCCCAAAAACAAGAAATACCTGAAAAAACGTGATGATGGCATCATCATCACGTTTTTTCAAGAATTTCTTGTTTTTTGGGTAGCGGGGTCCGTCAAAAGTATGCAGTGTGGGTACTCTATGGAGGTGGAATTTGATTCCACATCCAATGAGCTCTCCCGATCAAAATTTGAGTAAAACACAAGGAGATATGTCGAAAATAAGAACACAAAAAGTAGTTTTTTTCTTTCTTCCTCCAAAATTAATCAATATTATTTTATTATTTTAACAATTATTTTATTATTTTAACTATTATTTTATTATTTTTCTTAGGAGGCCCATTTTAGACCCCAAAATTCCTCTAATGCAAGATCCTGAATCATAGGGATTGAAGGATTTGGTTGGATATTTGACTGGGATGGCATAAGGGCCTGGGAAAATATATTTATATGAGTGCACTGCAATAGCACAGAATGACGTGGTGTGCATGGGGAAAAAGATTGTTGATTGCATGTGCTGAGCGTTTTCTATTTTATAAGCCCATCATGAAAAAACTTGTTACGGACTCGAGGATTGAGTGTCGCGAGGAAGTTACTTGCTGTTCTAGTGCGTGGTTGGTGATCCAGCTCGAGGGTGGAGCAGAGAAAACCGTTGAGTTGTTGTCTCATATGGTTGGGAGGAGTTGATTCTCTAAGTGTGTTTTTGTTGTGTCTCATTCAAGTAAGTAGTTATGATACCCTTCTTGTTCATGGATCGGTAAATTTGCACTTTATCAAAATTATAATTCGATATTGCTTGGTAATCAATGGTGTATTTAAAATGTAATTGAATGGAAATATTATTATTTCCAAATGCAAAAGTTTCGTCGAAGCAAGTAAAACTCATAAACCTCCTCACTCTCAGATTTGTGAATCATCTACATTTTTTTTGTGAAATTTATGATTAAGAGAGAGAAAGTACAAGCGCATTGTATTAGACTTGCGATCTAAACCAAAACGTTTGATAGGGATGTTAATATACTTGTGTTAAGAGTTAATGTTGTTAAATACATATATGTCAGTATAGATATGAAATCGTTTTGGGCTACCTGCGTTGGATCTTATTTATTGCTGGATATATATTTATTTCTCAATTGAGATATGAAACAGATGTTAAATAACATGTCTAGTTTCTTATTTTAAAATCTCTGTTGCATGTTAATTT
The DNA here is from genome assembly GCA_001517045.1 of Pseudotsuga menziesii. Classification (NCBI taxonomy): domain Eukaryota; kingdom Viridiplantae; phylum Streptophyta; class Pinopsida; order Pinales; family Pinaceae; genus Pseudotsuga; species Pseudotsuga menziesii. Next base: position 53,187 of record LPNX011192155.1, read on the forward strand.
CTTTTATGCCTGTGTTTTGGATCTGGAGAATACCTCCATCAATCCCCTAACAATTCAAGATTTTCTTCTAACAAATCTTTCCTCTTTGGTGTTAGGCGGGCATGATTTCCTTTTAGCCTACGTGTGGATCAAAATTTTTACCCATGCCTTTTTTTATTAGTGACTGTGCCTTTTAATTACTGCATAGAAAGGGTGTCTATGTTGGGCTGGGCGATCTCCCTTTTTTTTATGGACAAATCGACCCCTGTTTCCCTTGGTTTTTATTGTTGATTGTTACTGTAATTTTTTTATAGATCATGGCTCCATTGGTTGTGCAGTATTCCTTTACGCCCCCATTTCTATTTCTTTGGTTAATAAAAAGCTACGTCGTTAAAATGGATTGGTAATGGGTGTTTTTATTTTAAACTTGGATTTGTTTCATTTGCAAAATATCCTTGTCTTTGTTGGCGTTTTTGTTTATCTGCTTATCATAAATCTTACCAGAGCTGGAAAGATACGTTTCCTTGATCTTTTCGATCGGATAACTTTCTGGTTTGAGCTTTTACCGGGCTGTGAATTAACCTTTGAACATATCAATGAACTCGTTTTTTTGTTCCTCCCTTTGGATACCTTAACCATAATTTGCATCTTGACCTGGTATTTGATTGTATTTTTTGGTTTTCTTATAGTTGTGAGTGCATGGTTTGTATAGTACCTGTCAATACATCTCAGCCTGGGAATATCGTGTCGACCGAGGTGTTGAAATCTGTGATCGATCTTCATTTTAGTTCATCAATTGTGCTTCAAACCATGTTACCAATCTAACCATCCCTGGATTTGATTCCACGTAATACACCAAATTCATGATACGATCGCAGATTTTGACTCTTAGTTAATCCATGATACGATCGTAGAGTTTGACTCTTAGTTACCTTTCCGTCATCGTTAAACCATTTTCTGTCCTTCTTCCTGTAATGTAGGATGAGAGATATCTATCTAAATGGGTCAATCGC
>LPNX011192157.1:5154-18862 GCA_001517045.1 Pseudotsuga menziesii
TGTTCTTTTGACTATGGAATGTGTTAAAAAGTGAATGGATTATGCTGTGGAAATAAAGATTCATGTTATAGGATATATCTAGATAGAAATTAAAATGACAACATATAAATTCATTAAGAAAGAGTCATTACACCAACATATCCTTTATTACTCAGTACTAACCCTGTGGGTATGATCTCACTATACTTCTTTTTCTTTCTGTATTGGCTATCCTAATTACCACTCACAGGATGAAAAATATAAATGATAGATCAGGGAGCTAGGACACTGTCATCATAGCTCTTTTGAACTACATAAAAATTTACATATTATACAATATACGAAATACTAGAGGACTGTTAGTCATCTATGACCATCTTTCCTGAAGCTACTGTATTAAAATCCCTTTGATCTTCTCCTTTCTGTATAATGTTTGTGTCTTTTATTCTTTTCATTCCTTTTGTTGCTGGATTCTCAAGTCTTTTGCAATATGGATTTTGCTGCTTGTGTCGATTTGCTTGTAGTTTTGTGTATCATCACAAATTGGTGTCACGGAATTTTTGTGTTTCAACAACTGTTAGCATTGCAGTCCTCTGAGGGCTTCCTGCATCCTGGGATTGTAATCATTTGGGGTCTATGTGGTTAAGTCTTGTGGATTTTTCTACCTTATGGTCGGGTTCCTCTATCAGACACTACACTACCTTGTGCCCAAGATTGTAAGAACAAGAAAAATGGGGTCTTGCACAACTTACAAGAGGAACCAAAGGTAGAGGACATAGATAGAACACCACGAATTTATGCAGCCTTTGATGGCCAACAGGAAGACCATCAACCTACCATGATTGAAATAGAAGGTAATATCTTGAACAATTCTATTTCAATACTGATTGACCCCGGTGCTTGTTGGAGCTATGTATCGCATAACATTGTTGATGTATGTAAAATAGGAAAAGTAAAACATCATAAACCTTGGCTAGTACAATTAGCCACAAGTATGAAATGGAAGGTTTTGGAAATAGTTAAATATTGTGAGGTAAACCTGAATGGTTTTACTACGAAAGTAAACCTAGACATCCTACCTTTAGGGTCATATGATATACTTATCGGTATGGACTGGTTGTAACAACACCATGTCATGCTCGATTTCTTACACAGGTTGATCTTGTGTACAGATAGCCAAGGGGATCAAGTGAAGATTCAAGGTGTACCAAAGAAAGTTTCTGTAAGGCAGATATCTACCTTACAAGAAAAGAAGTGCATTAGGAAAGGGTACAAGTTGTTTGTAGTAAATATCCGAGGCATAGAGGCCAGGAGAGAACATCAAATAGAGGAATTCCCAGTTCTTGTAGAATTCAAGGGTGTATTTCCTGAGGATATCCCAGGATTACCTCCAAAACAAGACCTAGAGTTCTTCATAGAACTGACATGAGGATCAGTACCGGATTCAAAATCCCCTTACCATATGAGTGCACCATAGTTGGTGGAACTCAAATTGTAGTTGTAGGAATTGATAGAGAAAGGATATATCCGATCAACTGTGTCAGCTTGGAGAGAACTGATACTTTTCATGAAAAAGAAGGGTGGTATGATGCGGATATGCATCGATTACCGTCAGCTTAACAAAATGACTATCAAAAACTGATACCCACTCCCTAGGATTGATGACTTGTTCGAGCAAGTAGGAGGATCCAAGATCTTTTCAAATATCAACCTACGATCTGAGTACCATCAGGTACAAATTCATGATGAATATATTCACAACATTGCCTTTCTTACAAGGTACAGGAACTACGAGTTTGTAGTAATGTCGTTCGGGTTGACCAATGCAGCCGTGAACTTTATGTGTATGATGGACAATATATTCATTAAATATTTGGATAAATTTGTTTTGTTCTTTATAGACGACGTCGTCGTTTACTCTAAGAGTAAATAGGAGCACGATGAACACCTTCACATAGTTCTACGGGTGTTACGAGAACACCAGCTCTATGCCAAGTTTAGTAAATGTGATTTTTGAAAACCACATATACAGTACTTGGGTCACATCATCTCTGAGACAGGGATAGTTGTGGACCCAGAAAAGAATAGAGCCATAAAATATTGGACTACCCCTACTAGTGTCACTGACATTAGGTTCTTTTGGGATTAGTCGAATATTATCGAAATTTCATTGAGAACTTCTCTAGAATAGCTTGTCCCATAACCACTTTGCAAAAGAAGGAAAATAAGTTCTTATGGATGACCAAGTGCGAGGAAAGCTTTCAAAAGCTTAAGAATCTTTTGACGACCACACTGATACTATGAATTGTGGATCCCGATGGGGATTTCATTGTTTGCATGGATGCAAACAAGGAAGAGCTCGAAGGATTCCTCTTGCAGAACGATTATGCGATCTGTTATGAATCACGAAAGTTGAAAGAACATGAGAAGAACTACCCCACACATGATCTTGAGTTATCTATCATCATTCACTCTTTGAATATGTGGAGGCACTACCTCATGGGAAGGAAACTCCTTCTAAATACAAACAATATGATTCTGAAGTATTTATTTGAGTAGCCAAATTTGAATGCTAGGCAATCCAGATGGTTGGATTTCTTTAGCGAGTACCATTTCGAGCTAAAGCATATTAAGGGAAAATAGAACAAGATTGTTGATGCTTTGAGTCGATGAACTCATATGATATATGAGGTGACTTTAAGTCAAACTGATTTGGATTTACATGAGAGGATTAGAACGGCCAACAGAGTTGACCCTTTCTATGTAGAAATCCTCAAGAAATTCCAAGAGGATAGGTTGTTTTAACAACGAAAAGAATACAAGGTAGAAAAAACATGAATGCTATGGTCTAAGGAGAGATTGTACGTTCTAGAAGGAGGGGGCATTCGGTCTAGCATCGTCACAGAATTTCATCGAACACCCTACTCGAGGCATCCGGGATATCAAAAGATGATATCCACCGTTAAGAGACACTTTTTCTGGCCTAAGTTAAAGGCCGACATTGCGTTGTTTATTGTGAAATGTCATGAATGTCAGCTGGTTAAATATGAGCATCATCATCCATCAAGATTGCTGCAGCCATTACCCATTCTGAAATGGATGTGGGAAGTCATTAGTATGGATTTTTATCACCCATCTACCTAAGCATAAGAAACAAAATGATTCTATCCTTGTAGTAGTTGACAAATTGTCAAAAGAATCACACTTCATTCCAGTGAAGTCGAACTACAACGCACTACACATTACCGATATATTCTTGAAGGAGACATTTAGATTGCATGGGATACTGAAGGAAATCATCTCGGATTGAGATACTAAGTTTACAAAAAAAAAATTGAGATATTTATTCTCCGAACTAGAGACGCAGTTGAACTTTAGTACTGTATATCACCCACAGAAAGACGGGCAGACAGAAAGGGTAAACCAGATTGTTGAGGAAATGCTTAGGATGTATGTGATGAATAACCCCACCAAGTGGGAATATTACATGCATCTTGGAGAGTTTTCCTATAACAACGGTTACTAGACTTCTGCCAAGATGAGTCCCATTGAGGTACTCTATGGACGAAAGTGTAGAACACTGGTTACTTGGGATAGGCTAGTGGATCAGCTCATGTTAGGGCCTGACTTGTTAAAATACTTGAAACATTTGGTTACCAAGGTCTAGGTGAACCTTAAAGAAGCATAAGACTACCAGAAAATCTATGCGGATAAGAAAATAAAAGATAAATATTATCAAATAGGCGACCATGTCTACTTGAAAGTAAAAGAAAAAAGGAGCTCGTTGAGCTTGGGAAGGTGTGGTATGTTAGCACCTACGTTTTTTGGACCCTTTGAAATACTGGCCAAGAGAGGGCCAGTAGCATATGAACTAGCACTACCCACACACATAAGAGTCCATAATGCTTTCCATGCAACATTATTAAAGAAATATGTTTATGATACTAAAAATTTGATTGATTGGTCCTTATTATAGGTGAACCTGAAGGGGAGTTTTCCCCTGAACCTCTTCATATATTGGAGAAGAGAGAGGTGTAGCTCAGGAACTGCACCATAGTCCAGTTGAAAGTGCAATGGAAGCACTTCGAATCCAATGAGGCTACTTGGGATAATGAAGCCACCATGAGAAAGGCTTACCCCTCCTTTTTTCATGATCTCATTCCGAGTCCCTAGAACACCTGGGATGGTGTTTTTCTAAGTGGTGAGGGATTTAATATCCCGAATTTTGGACCTAACACTTATGGGCATGAGACCCATTGCATATGAACATGATGATTTGTTTGATATATTTGGCATAAGCCAATTCCATGTGATATATATATATATATATATATATATATATATATATATATATGTTTGNCCCCATCAAAGTTGTTTCTCTTCGTAGTGGCAACTCTCCCTCCCCTAATCCATTAAATCCACCTTTCCAGCATTCTTCCTCCCTTCATGCCCTCGCAACCATCCATTACATTTCTCCAGCAAATTGCATTTGTTTCCATCCAAGCTTCCAATCATTGTTCTCCACACCAATGCAGGTGCCCATTCCTCGCGGTCATTCCTCATGCGGCTCCCTTTACTCCCTTGCTGGGCTGCTCTCTCCTCCTTCATTGGTCAAGCCTTCATGCCCACCTGTTATCATTTTTACATGGTCTAAAGTGGACGTAATAGTTTGGTAAATACGCTTATACATGTTATCATTTCCATAACCATGTTAAAATAATGATATCATTATCAGAAGGTGGGTAAATTTGTGCATTCAGCAAGGTGCCACATTCCAATACTCATTATTGACATTCATTGTTTTATTGTTTACCAATTGCACATATACAAACTGCTAATGATAATATTAGTTCAAATATGGTTTCAATCTGCGTATGTTTTTCTAGAAAATATTGGTGATAATAAGAAATTTTTAGCTTTCTTCAATATGGAATACGATTGGTAAAACAAGCATGTTGCTTTTAGCTTATTTTCACCTCTGAGTTAATTGTCGTTTACTTATTATTAGATAACTGCATGCTTATAGTTAAAATTTATAATATTACTCTTTACACAGTAATTGGCTAATAGTGTGATGACATTTCTTTACTTATTGTTTAATAAGTTACATCTTCTTCTTACTCATGCTTGACACTACGAACTCACTCTTATATTTGACTCCATTAGGCATTGATATTTAGTCTCGAAAGAGAATACTTCATTTAAGTGTATTTGCAAGGTCAAAATAGGGCTCTCCCCTAGGAGGTTTCAACTTCTGAAGAAGTTACGGAAAGTGACTAAGGTGACAGTGGTCACTTTGTCCACATATTCTTGTTGGTGGCTTGGACTTCCATTTCAATCGGTAACATTTTTGCATTGTTGTCGGGGGCCCTCAAATTCGTTGAGGTGATTTACCCAAGCAAGAACGACACTTTGGTAAGCCCTAGATTCTTAATTGTATATCATTGCATACATTTTTAAGGACTAACTTGTAGGCATATTTGGAAACTCCATAAAGAGATCAACCCATCCCATCTATCATGTACGCCCTTTTTTTATTTAGTACTATGGTGAGATTTTATTTACTAACTTGGCATGTTTCTCCTTGTGACACCACTGGAAGAAAAATAAAATAAGAACTTTATAAATACAGGGAATCCTGACGATATGGAATCCAATTATGAATTGTGGATGGAGATATTGTGCTTCTCATGCATTCCAGGTTTCCCACCCAAGTACACCATTCAATATGGTGGGAAGGAACTTTTACCATTGTTACAATAGTATAAGAACCATGCAGCATACCATGTAAAATCATTTGTGCAATTCATACGGGAAAGTAACATCATGCATGAAGACATCAGGCTGAGGTTATTTGTGTTATCTCTCCATGTAGAGGACAATTTTTCAGTCATAAATTGGTATGAGTGTTTTCCTCGCAAACCTTTTTCTTCACTCAGGAAATTCATTAATGCACACACCATGGATTGGGATTGTGGTATCGATGAACAAGAAAGAAATGCCATGATCGACAGAATATGGGAAGAAACCTTGGGAAAAATATGCACTCACGATGATGCATGAGAAGGAACCAAATATTATAGTCCATTCGAGTTTGAAGATCCTGGTAATCTGAATTATAAAGAAAGGGAAATTGGTTTTGCTTCTATTGATCTATCAACTTTCCCAGGTTGTTTAGATGATTTACCGAAGGTATTATGGAATTCGTTCAAGGATGACCATGATAATGTCATGCATCATGTGGAATGGTTTATGACAATGGCTTCAGAATATGGTATCAAAAAAGAAGAATATGTTTACATGCAATTATTTTTCCTTCACCTGGGAGGCGAGGACCTTTCTTGGTTTGCAGGCCTAGATAAATGAATGATATCATCATTTGTAGAATTGGTGGAAACGTTCTGTAACCATTGGGATTTAGGGTGTCATGGAAACTGAATACCTCATGTCAAGCATGTGAAGTATTTGTTCAGTAAGGAATACCAAAGCAAAGATCAGTATGAAGCAGCCATTGTTTAAGGTCCATTGATGATATCTTAAGAATGATAGGTGAAGCTCCCCAAGTAGGTGAATATGATGATAGTCCTATATACGATGATCCAAAGTCCTAGTTGAAGGATTTGAAGAAAAAAAAGATAGGACAAGTTCTACCTTCCAACATGCAGAAGCTTCTTATGACCTATTTTACCTATGGGAACATAATGATGGGAATTCTAAGGATGATGGTTAATGGAAATTTATGGGTCCACCTCTCTATGATTCCTTGAGATAAGGTACTATTGTCTGCATACGTTGTAGAGATAAAAAGAATCTTGATGAAGTTATCGAGGAAGAGCTAGAACTTGACACTATTTGGGATGAGGAACTCTCAGTAACCTCTAGCAAGGATGTTGAAGACATAACTTATGAAGACCCTGTTGAAAGATATACGATCATTCCTTCCCTTTATGAGGATGATGACGAAGAGTGGATCAACCCTTTTTCCACCATGATTGAAAATGGAACATTTCCAGACTTTGCAAATAGTTTTTATATGAAGATCGGCCATTATGATGAAAATTTCAAAGTCTTGGAACCATGTATCTCTAGTGATTATTCCATGATGTCATCATCATACTCATCTTGCAGTAGGGAAGTTTGTCGCACAAAGGATTATATTTTCAGATGTTCAACATATGATGAGCCTAGGTTATAACTCTCAGTTGTGCCCTCAAGAAGCACAGAAGAAGTTTTTTAACCTGCTCTACCCTACATCGATAAGCCCTTGATGATACGTCTCAACAAGATCGAGGAGGGTAGGTGGACATGTATGGTTTTCATCCCTTAGTTTCATAATATTTATTATTTATATTTTCATTTGAAGCATGAAGGTATGGATTATATTGTTGACAATTTTAAAATTTGAAAGGTTATTGGGATTACTAACATGTTTTCAGAAAAGATAATAAATATACCGGTATGTACAAGAAAATATTGAGTAAATGCAGAGACAAGTTGCGACTCACATGTGAATATTTGCAAATTCCAACTCCACAGAAAACCTCCCAAATTCAGAATTCATGGGTGAGTTTTAGGAAAATAAATTATGGAGAATGTATGATGGATGTATTCCATACATAATTCCACTAGAAGAATGGATCAACAAATCCTGTCAAAGTGGCACTTCTCCATGGCACTGGTTTCAAGTTTTCCAAGTTCTTAAGAAGGTCTGCTTTCCTGCACTCATCAAGACAAAGATCCTAGTACAAACTCAACATATCATAAATGAGGTATTGTCCTAGACCATGCTAAAGGATAAAGGTAATATGAGACGTGTGAATTTATTACTTAAATAGTGACATTGGTGGTATGATTTCACTTAACCTATTTTGGATAACGAGTTTAGGTTAATTGCTTTAGGAATATTTCTATGCATTGCATTTGACCTCTTCTCATTATCTTTTTGGTTTTCATTGTTCTTAGTTTGTCTCCCTCATTTTGCGAACAAGGAAGGATGGAAGTGTCTTCCTCTAGATGCTTGTAATCTCTCGAGCATTCGATATGTGTGTAGGTCTACAAGTACCAGCATATTCATAGTTTCTTGAGCACTCCCGGGAAGAGCACTCATCTTGTAGTTGGAGCCAGTGTTGCCATGTTCTTGTACCCAATGCACGTTTAGGTGTATCCCAGGGAGAGAGGGCCATTGATTTTCAACTAAGAGGGATTTTATTGAGTGATGGAGGTCATGCCTGGACCCTTTCATCATCCTTTATGGGTAATATGCCTTAATGGAACTGTAGAGTTCCCTCTAAAGAGGTTTTAAACCTAAGGGTTGGTGTCCAGGTACCTTATGTTAGAAAAACAGGACCGCAGAGCAATAACAATTATACAGTTAAATAAATAAACAAGATGCAAAAACACATTAAACATTACAGAGAGACACAGATATAACGTGGTTCACCCAAATGATGGGCTACGTCCACAAACAAATTTGCCAGTCCTTTTATTTCAGTCCAGAAAGATGAAGGGATATGCCCTGCAGAAAAACCGCTGCACTTCCTCTTCACTCTCTCACAGTCTCTCTTCCAGCACAATACAATGCCCACATCCAGTACAATATAGTACACATATCCAGTACCATACAGTACTCACATCCAGTACAATATAGTACACATATCCAGTACAATTATAATGCCCACATCCAGTATAATACAGTACACATATCCAGTACCATACAGTACTCACATCTAGTACAATTACAATGGAGCCTCCTCAAGCCTTATAAAGGCTTAATCACATGCAATACCATGGGACAATACCATGGGCTACAACAAACCATGTTCCCAAACCGTGTGCTAGACCTAACCACCTTTGACTCAATCTCAAGTCAAGGTTAACCCTAACAATCCCCCCTTTAAACTTGACTTGGAGTAATCACCAACTCCCCTCAAGTATTTACCAAGGAATATTACATACACCCCCCTATCACCTAGGTCTATCTCCTGAATTTACTGGTGAGTTACCAAGGGTATGCATGCCTTACCAGGTCTTACAGCCATATGCCCATTTAGATGCAAACCGCTCCATTACATTTTTATGTGCCTTCATGGTGACTAATCACAGCAACTCTACCGCTGATGCACTTGCTGGACCTTGGACTTGGCAAATTTATTCTTTTCACCTTCATGCTTTAAGGCCAACAGAAACCAAGCAGGAACTTAGTTTCTCTCTGGTTACTCCCTTTGTCAACATGTATGCAGGATTCTGGCTAGTGTGAATCTTTTCCAGTTTTAACAGTTCTTCATCTAGAACAGATCTTATGAATTGGTACTTGAGTTCTATATGTTTAGTCCTTGAATGAAAGACTGAGTTATTTGCAAGATGAATGGCACTCTGGCTGTCACTGTATAGCCTACTATTCTCCTGTTTCTTACCCAATTCTTCCATGAACCTCTGCAACCAAACCATCTCCTTACTAGCCTCTGTAGCAGCAACATACTCTGCTTCCATTGTTGAAAGTGAAACAACCTATTGTAGTTTTGAAATCCAACTTACTGCTGTTCCACCTACAGTGAACACATACCCTGTGGTGCTCCTCCTATTGTATTTATCACCGGCCATATCTGCATCAACATATCCCTGTAGAACAGTGTCTGAACCTCCAAAACATAATGCATGAGAAGTGGTACCTCTCAAATACCTGAGAATCCACTGTACTGCTTTCCAATGCTCTTTACCTGGATTATTCATATACATGCTCACAACTCCCACTGCATGTGCAATATCTGGTCTTGTGCACACCATGGCATACATCAAGCTCCCAACTGCTGATGAATAGGGAATCTTGGACATGTAATCTATCTCTTCCTGTGTCTCTAAACACATATGCTTGCTTAGTTTGAAATGGCTTGCCAAAAGTGTGCTGACTAGTTTTGCATTCTACATTCTAAACCTCTGCAACACCTTTTCTATGTACTCACCTTGAGACAATGTCAATTTGCGATTTTTCCCGTCTCTTGTTATTCTCATACCAAGGATTTGCTTTGCAGCACCCAAATCCTTCATCACAAATGATTTAGCTAGTTTTCTTTTGAGCACATTTATATCCTGCATGTTAGACCCTGCAACAAGCATGTCATCCACATACAATAAAAAGATAATATATCTTCTATTATCTAGCCTCTTGAAATAAACACAGTGGTCAAAATGACATCTATCATAACCTTGTTCTGTCATAAACTTATCAAATTTTAAATATCACTGCCTTGGAGCTTGCTTCAGGCCATACAAGCTCTTCTTCAACCTACAAACCAAATTCTCCTTCCCTTTGAACTCATACCCTTGTGGTTGCTGCATATAAATCTCTTCCTCCAAATCCCCATGGAGAAAGGTCGTTTTTACATCTAATTGTTCAAGATGCAAATCTTCTACCACCACTAGACTTAAAATAGTTCTAATTGAAGTCATCTTAACAATAGGAGAAAATATTTCATCAAAGTCTATACCTTTCTTTTGTGCAATCCCCTTTACAACAAGTCTAGACTTGTACCGCTTCTTTCCTCCATATTCTTCCTTCAACCTGTAAACCCATTTATTCTGCAATACCCTTTTGCCTACAGGCAACTTAACCAGATCCCAAATCTGGTTTCTTACCAATGAGTCCATCTCCTCATCCATGCCTTGCCCCCACTTCTTTCTAGTTTCTACCTGCATTGCTTCTTCAAAACATTCTAGCTCACCAAAATCAGTCATCAATAAATAATACAGTGAAGGAGAGAATCATTCAGGGGGTCTACTTAACCTGGTAGACCTTCTTACAGTTGCAGGAGTTTTAGGTACCTGCTGCTGCTCTTGATTTTCCAGTGCTTTTGGAACTTCATTTTCTTTGATTTAATCAAGCACTGTGTACTCTGTGTTTTCCGTTTCTTCTTTCTTTCCCTGCAACTGATCTTTGTACATGACCTTTTCATTGAATACTACATCTCTACTCCTAATGATTTTGCAATTTTTAAGATCCCATAAGCGATAACCAAAATCATCAACCCCGTATCCAATAAAGGTACATTTCTTGGATTTAGCCTCAAGCTTTGTTCTATCATCTTTATCAATATGGAAAAATGCTTCACAACCAAAATTTCTCAGAAATGAGTATTTTACCTGTTTACCTGTCCATGCCTCCTCTGGAATTCCACCATCCAAAGTGCTTGAAGTCCCTCTGTTTATTAAATAAATAGCAGTGTTTACAACATCAGCCCAAAACTGTAATGGCAACCCTGCATGCAATCTCATACACCTTGCACGCTCCATGATCGTTCTGTTCATCCTTTCTGACACGCCATTTTCTTGGGGTGTTCCAGGGACTATATTATTTGTGCGAATCCCATTGTGTGAATAGTAACTGTTAAACTCCTTGCTGCAGTACTCGCCTCAATTATCAGATCTGAGACATTTCAACCTTTTTCTTGTCTCATTCTCAGCCAAATCTTTCCACTTCTTAAAAGAATCAAACACATCAGATTTCTATCTAATGCAATAAACCCAAGTTTTTCTAGTTGCATCATCAATAAAAGTAACATAATAACAAGAGCCACCACGAGATTGTACCTGAGCTGGTCCCCATACATCTGTATGGACAAGCTCTAACTTTTCACTCTTCTTTTTTTTCCCAACCCTGAGAAATCTAACTCTCTTCTGTTTTCCATAAACACAGTTCTCACAAAATTCCAAACTTACCTGCTTCAGATCTGGAAGCAGTTTCCTTAAGTGGAGAATCTGCATCCCCTTCTCACTCATGTGGCCAAGCCTATGATGCCACAACGCTGCACCTATTTCTATGGAAGCTACAAAAATAGAATAATCAGTGTTATGAGGACATAAATATAACGTACCTATCCTATTTCCTTTTGCAATTACCATTGATCCTTTAGTGACCTTCCACCACGTTTCTCCAAACGTAGACAAACAGCCTCCATCACCCAACTGCCCTGTTGATATCAGATTTCTTTTCATAGCAGGAATGTGCCTTACATCCTTTAGCAACCAGTCATTTCCATTATTTAGTTTAATTTGTACCTTACCCTTTCCAAAAATTTTACATGGTTCATCATCCCCCAATAACACATGCCAAAAATCACCTTGAACATAATCATAAAAGAATTTCCTATGGGGTGTAGCATGACATGAAGCCCCTGAATCTACTACCCAGTAATCACTAGTATTATCTAATGCAAGAATCAAAGCATCTTGTAACACATCACCTGCTACATTTGCTTCCTGGGTAGTCTCTTGCTGCCTCTCACCTTTCTTCTTTGGTGCTTTGAAGTCTTTCTTTAGATGTCCTTTCTTACCACAGTTCCAGCATTCTATTTTTCCGAATATGGACTTGGATCTTCCCTTTTTAGACTTGCCGTGATTTCCTGGGCTCCTTCCTCTCTCTTTTTGTCTCCCTCTGCTCTCCATGGTCAACGCATTACCTGATGTCTCACCTATGCTTTTCCTTCACATTTCCTCGCTAAGAATAACACTAACAACATCATCAAACTTAAGAGTGCTTGAACTAGGGACAGAGTTACTTACAACCATGACCAAGCTATTCCAGCTTTTTGGCAATGAGCACAAGATTAGAAGAGCCCTAACCTCATCATCAAAGTTCACTTTTACATAACTTAACTGACTGGTAAGTGTATTAAACTCATTTAAATCTGTTAGAATAATCAAACCCATAGTATTACCCACTTAGACATTAATTCATTTATTTTTGTCTTATTTTCCTAGTTCATGAGTCCCACCATGTGCAAGTTGCTAATTGCCTATCCATAGAGGTCAAACTTGCCATCTTTGACTCATGTAGCACTTGGGAAAGCCTTAGGAATCAAATCTACTTTATTCCTGGCCTCCTAGGCGCCCTTCTGCTTTTTCTGCTTTATTGCCTGCTTTTTCAGTGTTTTAAGGCACATAGGAAAGCAAGACTAGGTGAGGTGAACTTGTTTTTTTGCCCCTTTCATCCTCCACTCTTTCCTCCATGCAAAAGCATGTATGAGCTGCCATTTCACCACTCATTAGATTGCCCATGCACCCTTGCCAATTCGTGAGCCTCATGACAGATTTGGGATCAGCTTTTTACACCTATGGGGGATTTGCCTATTTTGGGTAAGCCCGCTTTATGCTAGTTTTGGATGCCTCCTTATGCATTCGACCTATTGATGTATTCTATATATTCATCAACCTATGTTATTACAGGGTTGGCTATTGTACATTGAGTTAATATAATTTTGTGTTACAACTCCATATTCAGTCTCCATTGTTGACAATTTTACATGATCAATTGTAATTTGTTGTGAGTGAAATTAATCTATTGCTAGTCAGAATTTCTACATGGTATCAGAGCCATTGTAGGTTATTACTCTTCTTCAAAAATTGTTTTGCAGGTTCGACATCAAGACTGGGAGCCTTCTACTGACAACCGGGACAGATTTTCTAAAGCTATGGATTCACAGAAAACTATCTTGACTCCCTTCAACTATTTTGAATGGAAAGCAGAGATGGAGATCTTGTTGAGAGCGAAAGGCCTCTACAGGGTGACTAGGGCAATGGAAGCAGAGCCCAATGCAGCTGCAAAGAAGATCAAATGGCACAATCAGAGAGATGAGGGTTATGGCCTCCTATGTCTCAGTATTTCCCGAGACCTCCTTTTCCATCTCGATGGATTAACTTCACCGGATCAAGTATGGGAGAAGCTGTCTGAGCTTTT
>LPNX011192159.1:0-63536 GCA_001517045.1 Pseudotsuga menziesii
CCTGCTTTTTCAGTGTTTTAAGGCACATAGGAAAGCAAGACTAGGTGAGGTGAATCATCTTTGTTGCCTCTTCCTCCTCCACTCTTTCCTCCATGAAAAAACATGTATGAGCTGCCATTTGACCACTCTTTATCTTTCCCATGCGCCCTTGCTAATTCGTGGGGTCCTTGATAGATTTGGGATCAACTTTTTACACCTATGGGGGATTTGCCTATTTTGGGTAAGCCTGCTTTATGCTAGATTTGGATGCTTCCTCATGCATTCGATTTGGTCATGTATTCTATATATTCAGTAGCCTATGTTATTACAGGGTTGGCTATTGTACATTCAGTTAATATAATTTTGTGTTACAGCTCCATATTCAGTCTCCATTGTTGATAATTTGCATGATCAATTGTTAATTGCTGTGAGTGAAATTAATCTACTGCAGGCCTGAATTTATACATTCTTGTTAATATAAATTGTAAAAGATTAGGGCTTGGTTAAGCCCAATCTTTACATTTATTGTCTTTGCAAGTCCAACATATCCAACCACAACTCATAACCAAATCTAGTGTTGAAAGAGTTCATCTCATGGCCACTATAGTATATAATGTGCACAATGTGTTGATATAATAAAGAACACACATGTATGTAAAAAAAAGTTTAGACATTCCCACAATCAATGTGGGATAGAGATATAAAGGGTGTCAAAGGAAATATGAAGCCTAAAGATTAATGTGCATCGAAAAGTAAAAATTTTGGGAGCTTGATGATAGGATCAACAACAATGTTTTAGAGATGCAACGAGAGAGGCATCAAGGGCTTATCCTCTAGGTGATATAATTGTTGATATTGTGATAGAGCATCATTCATCGACAACCAAATCTAGTCTATGAGGCCTATACACATAAATTGGAAATTTCATAGCTCAATTATGTTGCTCATTTTTAGATCTAGGTCTTGAGACCAATTCTCCACGTGTCCTTGAATGAATCTTTTATACAAGTTAAAGCTCATCGCAAAATCAAATCCAAGGCTCAGATTGATCTTTATGTGAATTTAATCTTACATTTAGTTGTAATTTTTTTGTTACAAATGGGCATGCTTCCTTTATGAGTGAATGAAGAATTAGTTTGGTTATGGGTGAGTGGTTCTTTTGAAACTTGGCTCCTTTGTATGGCCTTCCAATGGCTAGGGGAAACCACTATAAATCGAAAAACAAAGGAAAAATTTCCCAAATGCACTTTGGGTTACTTCATCGGGGTCCATGGGCTCAAACCTTCCATAACCATATATGATTTCTATATAGGTGATCTCTTTAGTCAACACTGGCCCCATGTTTCCTTTTATAAATTACTTATTTCAAAGAGAAAATTAAGCCATCACACTCAATTCCTTTTATACTTTCATATTTTTAATATGACACATGGACCATGCTTTACCCATTTGCATTCATGTCAGAGACTGGATACGTAGGCTAGGTTATGCTATTGTATGCACTTGGGGGTTATTATTAAGACATGTAGATGGCCCTTTAGACTTTGATCCGATTATTCCCCCCAAGAAGAGTACGATCAATTTTCAATACCCATGTGGGCCTTCAAGTCCCTCAACTCACAATATTTCTCAATGGACCACTTTCCAAGGGATCTGTTGTAATCTCACAGATCACATAAGGTTACCAATAATACATACTAAAACATAGATAAATATAAGACAAAGACAAGAACTGAACTGAGTTCTCATTTGGCTCAACAGCCTAATATATACAATTTACAAACAGTTACAAAATAACTACCTATTGGTTCAGTGAACCAACATGACTTTTAGTTAGTCGACCTAATCTTCTAGTTTAGTCGGCCGACTGACTTAGTCGACTGATCGACTAAGTCGGCCCATCGACTTAGTCGGTCCGCATTCAAGTCGACTTGTGTTGAATTGCTCCTTCTACATCTCCCTCATGAACAAAATGTTTCTTCATCCCGAAGAAACAGGGAGGTACAAAAAATATGTTTTTGTCGGACTCTTCCAAAATGCTATTGTGGAGGACTGTGTAGACGAATGTTTGGCCTTTTCTGGATGCAAATATCGACAATGGCCGGAGCTGTGATAGCAAGGTGATGCTGGAAATATGTCCAACTTTGCAAAGATTTCTTGATGTCAATAGTTAATGTAGTTAAGCTTGACAGGACCGACATCTTCTCTGATAAAGGGACTTGCGCAATCTTTTCCATGTTGGGGCCCAAGAACTGGTTCTGCTCTTCTGCTGTGTTGATGAGTCTTTTCATCTGTGGGTAGATGATGTCGACTTTATCTAGTTTGGGAAGAGCTTGTTGTACCCACTGGTGTGCTTCTCTTGCCATCCTCTGTAGTTTAATGGTTTCCAATACTATCTATTCTTCTATTGTCTGCTTGAGTGCTGCCTCTGTCATCTTCCTACTCTCCAAAGCCTCAATGCCTTGATGAGTCTGCCATGTTTGCTGGTAGACCTGCCCATAGTGCATAGGCCAGTATCTTAAGACTTCTTCAGCGACAACAGACTCCTGCATATGGTCCTGTAGCACTTTGTATGCTTCTGAGAAAGCAGTGTGCTGTGCCAGTAGTAGTCGGGCAGTCTCTTCCTTCTGCTCTTCCTTGGTTTGTTGGGGATGTTCCTGGATGGTCGACACCATGCTCTCGAAAATATGATATGCTCTTTCAAGCGGTCTGTCTGTGTCGAATTCGATGGGTCCTAGAATGATAGATTGAGCTAAAGCCCTACACTTGTCAAGAAACTTGACCTGTTCTGTGTTTTTCTCAGTGAGCTCTTTAGTCCTTTGTGCAGTCCTTGTGTTTGCTTCCTTTACCAGAGTCTTGAGAAGTTGGCTGACTTCTATGTCGATCAAGGAAATTGCATCCCTTAAACTGATTCGAAGGCTGGAAGTTTTTGTATGATGCTTTTTCTTCTTCGTTTGTTTTTCTATCTCTTTTTCCTGGGTACCTGCAACACTTGAGGGGGTGCCCGTGGTTTTTGGAATGGAAGTCGCTGGTTTTTCTGGCTGGGTGGTTGGTATGGTTGCTTCTAGTTGTGAGGATGTAGTTGGTTGGGATAGATCTGTATGAGAATCAGGGGGTGGCGGAGGTGGTGGGGATGATGATGGTGAGGGTGGAGATGATGGAGGCGGTGGTGATGGAGTGGGGAAATGGTTGGGGGTGATGGATTTGCTGGAAGTTGGTTGCAAACCTACCTCGAACAGTGGATCTATTTCTGGCGGGTTGAGGAAGTTGTCCTGGGTTTCGGGGTTGATGTGTTCAATGGTAGATCAGACATGGCCGATCATGTCTCCTTCTTGGTCAGTTCGGGTGAAATTCGACGTAAGGTGTCCAAAAATCCTGCTGCCAATATAGAGGGGAGCCTTGGTTTGAATTTTCTGAGCTGACTGAAATAGCTTAGGCAGCATCTCAAAGAAAGATTTGAGCTCGGTGTCCTTGTCGCACTTTTATTTCACCAACTCCAGTATCTTGTACAAGTCGAGGGGGCTGGCCGACTATTGTGCCGGTGTTTACTCCTCGACTACTGGTGTCAGTGATGGAGGTGGGGGGGTCGACACAAGATCGATGACGTCTTCAGGTGTCGTTGTTGTTTTTTCCTTCTTTGGTCGTCCTTCCATAGCCCCTGCTTCAAGGAACCGTTGAAGTTGAGTTTCAACTGGTACTTTGTTGGTGGTCACATCTTCTATAATGTCCAGGGCGGTAGTTGCTAGTTCTTCTTCATCATCAGATGACTCAATAAGAAGCTTGCGCTTACCTTTTCCTTGTTGTATTTTTTGTGCTCTAAGTTTCCTTCTGGCGGTGGCTATCTCCTTGGCTAATTTCTGAATGATGCATTTTGATAAAGCAAACTCAGGGTTGTTGTGCTCGACTCCATTCATCGGTACCTGAGTTGGGGTGATGCTTGCTGGAGCTGGAAGGGTTGCTTGTTGTTGTATAGCCATGATTCTATGTTCTTCCAGCTTGCTAAGTTGAAATAGTCGGTCCTTTCTTGCATGTTCGACATCGACATGTAATAGTTGTGCAATAATAGGTGTCTGCTGTCGAAAATGTAGGGGTGCGACTGCTTCTTGTTCGTACACTAGTCGAAAGGGGGTTTGGTCGGTTGACTGCTTATAGGTTGTCCTGTATGCCCATAAGACTACCAGGATTTTCTTGTCCTAGTCGTCCTTGTTGGTACTGCATATTTTGGTTAACCCTTTTGTCAATGTTTTGTTGAAAGCTTCAATTGCGCCGTTCGACTGAGGGTGATATGCGGTGCTTCGTTGGTGGTCGATGTGAAATTGGTCGGTCAAATTTTTTATGGTTTCATTGATAAAGTGTGATCCTTGGTCGCTGATTAATGTAAATGGGCATCCGAATCTAGTGATGATGTTTTCGTAGATAAACTTAGCGGCTACCTCACTTGAACATGTATCGACAGCTTCAGCTTCTACCCATTTAGTGACATATTCTACTGCCGTGATAATATATCTTGCACCTGATCGTTTGGCTGGGACAAGAAATGGTCCTATGAAGTCTATATCCCAGATTTCAAATGTGAGACTGGGATTTATGGATATCAAGGGAATTTCTGTACTCGACAGAGGTCGACCAAGTCATGGACATCTGTCACATCGACTAACAAAACTTTTGCAATCTCTGTGGATTGTCGGCCACCATAATCCCGACTGTTGGATTTTCTTTGCAGTTGTTTTTGCTTGGAAATGTCCTCCTGCAGGTCCATAGTGTGCTTCATTCATGATTTGGTCTCGCTCATGTTCGATTACACACCTTCTGAGAATGTCGTCTAATCCCATTTTGTATAAAAATCCATTAATGAGGCTGTAAGGGGCAGCCTTCATAGCTAGGATTTGTTTTTTCTTAGTGTTCATACCTTCTGGTGCCTGACCTGTCTCTAAGAACTAAGCTATTTCTTTTAGTTCTTGTGGTACTACTTCTATGCGAAATAATTGTGCATCCGGCAAGTCGTCGTCGACTCTGATCGGTTCCTCCCCTGTGTCTATGCGGGATAGGTGGTCGGGCCCGACATTTATCTTTCCTGGGCGAACCACGACTTCAAACTCAAATTCTTGAAAAATAAGTAACCATCGACAAATTCTCCCATGATGAAGTGGTTTGTTGACAAGGTACTTCAAGGCTTGATGGTCGGTATAGAATGTGAAGGCGTTGGCTAAAAGGTAATGTCGATACTTTTGAAGGGAAAAGACCATACCTAGGGCTTCCCTTTTGGTGGTCGAATAGTTCCTTTCAGCCTTATTTAATTTTCGACTGCTATAAACTATAGGGTAATCCATCCCGTTATCCCCTGGTTGAGTCAGGATTGCTCCGATTGCTATTCCTGATGCATCGATATGCACATGAAATTTGGTCGACTAGTTTGGAAATTTTAGGATGGGGGCTTCGACTAGTTTCCTTTTCAATTTGTCGAAGGATATTTGGCATTCCTCTGACCACTTAAACTCTTGATCTTCCTTTAGTAGTTCTTCTAGAGGGTAGGTCATGTCTGAATAGTGTCTTATGAACTTTCTATAATATCCTGTATGGACGAGTAATACCCTGACTTGTTTGGGGTTTATTGGTGGTTTCAGGTCGAGGATGATTTTAATTTTGGCAAAGTCGACCTTGATACCATCTTTACAGACAATATGCCCTAAGAGTATTCCTATGGGGGTCATAAATATACATTTCGTAATGTTCATGGAGTGTTGAATCTGTCGACATCTCTCCAACATGAGTCAGAGCCATGTGCAGTGATCTTTTAAGGTGGAGTATATTGTCCTATCGTTGAAGTATACTGCCATGGTATTATATATGTATTCTTGGAAATTCTTGACAACAATTTGGGAAAACACTACAGGTGCATTATTTAACCCAAAAGGCATAACTCTATAAGCAAAGGAACCGAATTCACAAACAAATGTTGTCTTCTTTTGATCTTCTTTTGCTATGGGTACTTGGTTATATCCTGAGAATCCATCTGTTAATGAGTAGCATTCACGGCCTGCAACTTCATTCAAGATTTCATCAGCATAGGGGGTTGGGAATGGATCTGTTAATGTTACTTTGTTGAGCTCCCTAAAGTCGACACAAATTTTTAACCTTGTCGGGTCATGTTTCTTAGGCTGTACGACCATGGGGCTTTCCCATTCCGACTGGTCGGTAGGGTAAATGATCCCTGCTGCTAACATGTTGTCGATTTCCTTTTTAACTATCTCCTTGTACTTATGAGCTAGTTTATAAGGTATTTTATTGACAGGTCAGATGTCAGGTTTAGTGTCTATTTTCATTTCTCCCATTTCTTGCACTAAGCCCTTTAAGTCTTTATAGTCCCTGGCAAAGACATCCTGGAATTCTTGAAGTAAGTTTACTATTTCGGTGGTTTGTCGTTCATTCCAATAGTCACCAATCTTCTCTATTTTTGGTCGATCGTCATTCGAAATATCGACTTCTTTGGTTTTCACTTTGGCATCTAGCCACTCGTGTTCTCTAGCTTCATTGATTGGCCAACTTCCTTCTGTGAACTGTGAGGATGTAGCAGGGAAGTCGGATGTAGTCATTCTGTCAAGATTTGGTTTGTCGGTGGTCTCGACTTTCAAGATTGAGTGGATAGGTTTTTTTGTTTCAGCATGGTTGGGTTTCCATCTGAAGCTCTTTCCATCTGTGTGTTCATTTTCTAGTTGTAGACGAGTCAACTGTGATTTTAACTCAGTTTGTACATTGTTACAATTCTTGATGTGTCGATGGCCTAGGTAGGGCTGTTTTTCCGTCCGTTGGATAAACTGTTTGATTTGTTGTGCTGTCTTGTCCAATTTTTCATTGTGAGGTATGAACTTGAAGTCTTGAATAAAGTTTTCCCTCACTTCATGCAAGAAGAAGGTTTCACCTCTAGCTTCCTACATCTTATACCATTTATTGGGTAAGTCGGCTAGGGTTAAAGGGAAAAAATGTGGCCAGGCTCTCTCATCTTTATATCCAAGCCTTCTCCACTCCTTCTCACAAATGTTGATATGCTCTTCTGGGTTTTCTCCTTGGGTAAAAATAGGGTTCTGGCTTGCTGGTTTAACTTCTTCCCACCAAATCTCTCAACAAAGTAAGTTGATGCAGTGGTCCAGGTCTGTAGTTTTTTCTAATGGGTATCCCACCATCTAGCTGCTTGACCTATAAACGTTTCAACTAAGCTTTTTAGTTGACCATGTTCTCCAATATTTTTAGATACTTGTTCGACATGCATGACTGGAAATTCCCTCTCCTTATACCTGGGTAATTGTGTAGGGTTTAAGCGAGTTTGTTGTAAGGTAGGGCGTTCCCTAACTTTCTTTTCAAATATTTTGGGGATAATTGATACGATGAAGCACTGTCAGGTGGGTTTTCTCTGTACTTTTTGTATAGTCCAGCACCCTCTTGCTTGTGTTTCATAATTTTCCATTTCCCAGTCGTATAATTCAGCATCTGAGTTATAACCAATTGAGTCTTGGTTACCTAGGTTAAGCTCTCCATATATATTTGGTTCGGTATAGTCTGTATTGTTGTGGATCTGGTAAAGCTGTCTGACATCGACTTCCTCATCAATCGGTTCGGTCCAAGGTTCTCCTTGGGACGGATGAATGGGTACAATGACTTTTTGACCATTTCCTTTTAACTTGATTCGTTCCTTATCTAATGATATGGATGCTTTCATTTTTCTTCCCCAAGTTCGACCGACTAGCACTGGGAAGGAGCTAGAGCCTTCTTTTGGGTCAATAATTTCAAGATCGACCTTGGTCGAGATTCCTTTGATGGTCGTGCCGACATTTTTCCAAACCCCAATTGGTTCAATGAGGCCTTGGTCGGTGAGTTTTAGGTAAATTCCTGACTCGTAGAGTCGAGGTCTGCCCATATTTTCCCATGTATCCCAGGTCATGATATTCATTTGAGACCCGAAGTCGAGCACTACTTGTCGGATGTGGTAACCTTCGATTTCCAGGTTGACAAGTGGGTCGATGTCATTTTTTGGCTTTTTGGTTCAAGATGAAAATGTTCTTAGTCTATTTTCGAGGGTTGGCACTTTTTATTTCATGCAATAAATCAATGAACTGAGCTACAGATTTTTTGGTTTGAGCGAGTTGGATTAGTTGATGTATTGTGTCGGGTCGACTATTAATAGTGTCTTCTTTTCGGGCAATGTCGTGAAATATGTGGGTGGCTTCTTGATAGGTTTGTTTTTCCTTTATAGGATCAGGGTAACCATTTGTGTCTTTGATCTTAGTAATTTGAGGGTTATCAGGCCTTGTTTTTGTGCCTTGTCGAGTGACAATATGTAGATTTTTAGTAGTCAATTACATCATGATTTTGTACACAAGACAAGACATTAAAATTTTTCTTTGTATTGATTTTGTCTAACATAGTAGGATAATCCTCCAATGAGTGATCGCCTACTCCACAATGTGTACAGAATTTAAGGTCAGTTCTGTCCTTGTATGGACAGTCTGCGTATCAGTGGCCTTCTTTGTAGCATGTGAAGCATTGGGTTGGTCGACGCATTCGTATGTCACAATTCCCAGGGAATCGACCTCTTCCTCCATAACCTTGGCGTCGGTTGTCGTACCAGCGCTCGTATCGTCGATCGTCGTATCTTTTCCCATTCTGATTGTTTGCTGGGTTGATTTGCTCATTGTTTTGTGCTACTGCATTCGTTTGGTATACCGCATGATAGTTCTGTCGGTTCTTTAGGTTTAACTGACAGTCGATGGTGTTGTGACTTTTGGCTTCACAGATGGCACACCTGGAATCCTTGCCATTTTTCATGTTAAACAGACAATATTTTGTGGAGTGATTCTCGTGTTCCTCGCAAATGTCGCAAAATGATTTAGTTTGTACAAAGCGGACGTCTTGTCGGCTATATTCTTGCCGACAGTTATCTTTCGAATGACCGGCTGAGGAGCATTTGGTACACTAGACCTCCTGATTCTTGAGGCTTAGTTCCTTCAAAGACTTCTGCATGTCCTCAAGCTGCTGTTCCAGTCTGTGGTCCATGGGGTATGCAAGTATATCTTCGTCCATTTCAACCTAAAGAGCTTTTGTTACGCATCTTCATACGTTTTGAACGTCTCCAGACTAATATGTCGACGTACTTTTTGCGGTAGACCTATGAGAAACCATTGAATTAGTAGCTATTCATCAATAATGTAATCCAATTGGCTCAATAAATCCTTCCACTGTTTGTCGTAGTCGCGGACTGTCTCCCCTGGATTTTGTGACGTTGTTTTAAGCTTTTTGGCGGCCAAGTGCTTAGCATCTGGGGTTTTAAAGAAAGATAAGAAATGCACTTTAATCTTGGCCTTTGTCGCTCTGGGTTGTCGTTCTAAAAAGGTCATGTACCACGTCAATGCCCTTTTTCGTAACGCTCCTGCAGACTGTGCCATTTTTTGGTCTTCGTCTGTAACCTGGCTTGCTTCCCAGGTCGACTCACAAATGAACCAATGTCGTCTGGGGTCTTCATCTCCCTCATAGAGAGGAATGTGAGCCAATTCATGACCCATGTCTGAATCACTTTCACTACTCTTAGAATTTGGTGGAGGTGGAGGTGGGGGTGGTGGTGAAAGTGGTGGGGTTATTGATGTAGTCGTGCCCGCAGAATTCTGGTCGACAGAACTGGCGTTCCCATCGGTCGGTGAGTCTTGGTCGACTTGTAGTCGGTTGATGTCAACTTCTGCTGTCAATTGTCCATTGTAACTTTGTGTTCGCAGGTCTGGTTGTTCAATTTCTTCTAAAGTTGTATGTGGCAGGGGGGCGCTCCTTCATGTGTCAGTAAGAGCAAGTGGATACTGTGGAGGAAAGGTGCCGCTTGAAATGTCACCCAGTTTCCTTCCAATGGCCGTCGGATAACAAGGTGTCGACCAGGGTACATTTCGTCACCTAGTTGGCTCCATATAGTGAAGTCAACAGTGGGTAGTCAGAGGTCATCCTTGATAATAGTCTGTATTCAAGTATGTGGATTCACTGGGGAAAGGGTTATTCCTTCATTGGGAGCTGTTATTTGGAGAGCTTCTGGCTGATCTATCCACACTTCTTCTTCTACACCCTCTTCTTGTCAGTGATGACTTGACTCTGGCGAATTCTCTTCGCGGTCAATCTCCCTAGGGTTTTGTCCTCTCGGCAGCCCTGCGGCGCTTTCACGTCTTGCTTCTCTTCTCTGTTGTATTTCGTCCCTTTCTTTTTTCTGAATTTCTGACATACTTTCGTACGATACTATTTTCTCGGGTTCCTCTTTGGTTGAATTTTCATTACTAGTGACTAGTACTTGATTTTTAACCGAGTAGGATCCACTATGCTTTACCATCGACACATGACCAGCTACCCCCCCATAGCCTACCCGACGCTTTTAGAAAGCTCGGATGGTTCAACTTATTTGCTTAGGAAGTATTCCCACTCCCTTTCTTCAATGAATTTCTCCCACTTCCTCTACTTCTCAGCCTAGTTAGTGTTTTATGGATGTTCGCACAGTGGTGGAGGAGGTTCAACAATGTGTCCTGCTCCCTTCTCTATTGATAATTTGAACAGCAAGGTCGGTAGGGAACAAAAAAATTGTTCAGTGAACTATGTGTAAAATTTTTCTTTGACAGTTTCCACTGAAGTTCTATCTTGGACTGCTTGTTCCTCGCAGAAGTCGTCGGCGATTTTCTTAAACCACTCCGACAAATTTGTTCGGCCTCCTCGGATCAGTTTTTGCAACAACTGTTGTTCGTTAGTTGAGTCCATATTTCTCATCCAGAAGTTGCTTCAAAAGTTGTGGCACTGATTCGACAAACTTTTCATGTGTCTCTGTGAAAAATATTGCTTTGGCTTTAGCGACTGTTAATCTGTTTCGTCGTGCGTAATTTTGCAAATAGTTTGCAATTTTACGGTCCCACCAGTCCTTAATCTCTTGCTCTGGTATCATATGTGAGCATATATTTCAGACATGTACTACCAACAATGAAACCAATGTTGTAATATCACAGATCACATAAGGTTACCAATAATACATACTAAAACATAGATAACTATAAGACAGAGACAAGAGACAAGAACTGATAGGATTAAACAGATTATATTTCTATAGTGAGTTCGTACAAGGCAGAGAACTAAACTGAGTTCTCGTTTGGCTCAATATCCTAATATACACAATTTACAAACAGTTACAAAATAACTACCTGTCGGTTCGGTGAACCGACACGACTTATAGTTAGTCGACCTAATATTCTAGTTTAGTCGGCCGACCGACTTAGTCGGCTGATCGACTAAGTCGGCCCATTGACCTAGTCGGTTGATTGACTAAGTCGGTCCTCGTTCAAGTCGACTTGTGTCAACTTGCTCCTTCTACAGGATCTACAACCTTCATTGTCTCCCCTTAAAATCTTGGGAAATGATTACCAAACATGATCTCATACAAAACTGCTAAGAAATATTCACAGAAATGTACTACTATGCTTGGTTTTATATCAAAACTAGACATTTAACCATATTTTTCAATAAAAAAAACCATATGATGTGGTATGTTCTAGAAATGATCACAGACAAAGACATGGCCATCTGCATTTATGAGACCTATACAAGATGCCATTAAGGCAATTCTTTTCATTGGAGCATGCCACAATTTCTTTTTGTAATAAAACATCAAGGAACTAACATACATAGATATTTATCACTTGCTAATTCATGGAAATAATCTTTGCAACCAAAAATTTTAGGACTCCCCTCCATGATGCATTTTTGGGGACAATATCTTTCATGAAAAACATGTCTTTTTAATGTGTTTTCTCTGCAATTTTTGTGTCACCCTGCTCTATTCCCATCTTCATTGCATAGAGCATCAAGTTGGACATCGAGGCCAACCTTGTATTATAGTTCAAGCAGTCAAGGTGTATCATTGTACAACATACAACAACTTTTTATAGAAATTAACTCAATGGGGTCATTGAGCAACATGGTGGCTCTAAATTGATTCCCTTGGCCTCAAGCAGGTGGTTTAAAAATTTATGTCAAATAAGTGTATACCATATACCATCAAACAACTAAGGACCCACATTAGAGAGAGAGACAAGGTTGAGATGCATTCTGCACAGTATACTTGGTTGTCAGCTCACACGACACATGATTAGGAGATGGATTGGGTGTTGAGCCCAATGTGGTTTGGGTTTTGGAACTTAACTTGGATGGTATAACATGGGAGGTACTAAAGCATGGTTGTCTTGTGAAATAATATAGAGATTGTCTAAGAACTAGTTTAAGTAGGAAATATGTGGTGCCTGGTACCAATTGGGGGTTCCCATTGGAATGGAGGACATTGTTGATTCATGGTAGGAAAACAACAATTTTTAAAATTTGTTCTTCGTTACTCAACCCTTATTGTTGATATTTGTGTGGATTTGTAGACTCAGAAAGATCAATACAAATGTAATTGTTCCTTAAGAAATATGGACTCATATCTTGGTTGATTTATGGGTAGATCCATTGCAATAAATTCAACTCTTTAATGCTGATCCCAAAAGTGTGGGTTTGTTAACCATGTCAAATAGGGCATCTTGATATATTTAGTTTTCATCAAGGGTGGATATCCTTTTAAATTGAGACGTATATCATGAGCCCTATATTGAGGCTGAACATGCCCATGGTTAGTTGCAATAATTTATAACTATTTAATAAGAGGATCCACCACATGAACTTCTTCATCAAAAGGCAAAAAAGAAGAAGTCGAGCAATATTCCACATTGCTTGTAGAATCGGGATGCTGCATAGTCATCATCTTCATCATCATCCTTTCCATCATCACCATATTAAATAAATTCACATACATAAAACATTATTTCCATCATCAATCGTATTAAATAAATTCACATATATAAAATATCATTACCATCATCATCATCACTCCAAAATTACAATTTATATACCTAAATTATAGTAATGAAAAATAAAAAATATTTGGCCTTCTAAAACATACATGTAAAGAGCACAATAAAAACAAAAATACTAAAAATAACATTAAAATAAAAAATAATAAAAAATAAAACAAAATCATTAAAAAAAACAAAAAATCATAAAAAAAATTCAAAATCAAAATGTACAACAACAAAGAACAAAACCTTTGCCCAGTATGCAAGCCCGACTGCTCTTCCTGTGTTTATGAGTTCTCTGGTATAGCTAATAATACTTTGCCTTGATTTCTGCATGCTCGACAACTCCTCATACCTCCCTAATTAACAGTTCTATGGCATAGCTAAGAATACTCGATGTAACTGAATCGTAGGGATGAATGGTGACTGCGAACATCTCATGCCCTAGCACCGACATGCTGACACAACACATAGAACTCACAATGAAAAAGCGATGAGAACCCATGGTGATAGAGAGCTGAAGTGTTGAACAAGACCAATTTATTCAAATCTGGATCGAGCCTAATCATGTAATCTTTATTGAGAATGCATGCCATGTATTTGAAGTAATGTCTAAAAAAAATTGAATACTGCCTAAATAGTTTCTAGAGTTAATGAAGATTGCAACTTTTCTTGATGTAATTTCTCTCAGCACTATCCATACAATGGAGTGAACAATACTCAAATCTTGGTAAAACTTTATCGTGAATGCTGTCAGTCCCCAATCGTGAATACTATCAAGAATCATGATTTGTGAATCATGAATAATGTTTTCGATCTCTCCCATACTGTGAACATTACATGCATCATGAGATTACTACAATCCCCAATCATGGATGTGATAATCAGATTGCAGCACTTGAAGGGATTCCTTTATGAAGGCTTATTACCAACTCTTCAGAGTCCAAAACATGTCGAGCCTGTAGGTGTTGTTGGTGCTATAAGTGGGAGCCTTTACAAGAGAACGTTGGTTTCCATTTCTTCCATAGTTGTCCTTCAATTAGAAAGTTTGCAAAGGCATAGATTTCAGGGTAGTAGCCGTAAATCTCCAGGATGCAACGTCCAAACCTAGATTGTAGAACAGTTCAACAATCCTTAGCACATATTAATACTCAAGATGCAACGATCCCTCTCAAAGAAGAAGCTAACAGCTAAAACAATGAGTAAATGCTAAACCTTGCTGAGAAGCCTCCCAAGGATATCAGCGCTACCCTAATGAAGCATGAATATAGTGGGACATTTTTCCAAAATCTTGTCTTAGCTTATCCATACTCCACAATACACATCGATTTGAACACCCTACAAGGTTATTCCAAGGCTGCAGCTCCTCTAGAAGGTGATCCAAGGGTGGCTCAAAGATTCAAAAGGCTAGGCACAGAACATAAACCTCTTCAACAAGCATGCAAACTCTTCAAATGCATCTCCAAGAGTATTCAAACAGACCACAAGAAGGAATGTTGATTAATGCTTTGTTGGCTGCTACCAGATGAACCCTATAATTTTTGTTTAAAAGTGACGACCTACAGTTTGTTTATTCAATCACCCTCTAACAACAGCCTTAATTCCCAATGAGGTTTCAATCCATGAACTTCTTTTTAGATCTAGACTGCTGCAAATCATTTTCAAGTCACATGTTAGCTGATGCTTAGACTGCTGCACATGAAATGACGCCTAAAGGATGCCCAGAATTGAAAATAAGGCTGCCTCTACATAGGAACATGATTAGATTTGACAATGGACACCAATAAATTTCACCCAGAACATAGCATAATTGCTTCTCAGCTCATAGCATTAGCCTAGAATTGGCTTTTTGCTCATTCTTTGCAGCTAAAACACACCCAGAACTACTATTCAATTGCATAAGTCAGCCCACAATATGGATAGGATGCTGCTTTCTGCTGCTACACATGCCCAGAATAGCTAGTACTACTGATTGAGGTCTGTAATGCACCTAGAGGTTAGAACTGCTCCCTAAATATTGTTTAGAGACTCAAAACAGTTCATATAATGTCCATGTTTGGGATTTATGGCTGTTTTCATGCCCATATCTATTACTCTCATGCTGTCTTTGCCCACAATCAGCCTAGAACTAGAAATGAATGCTATTTTAGGGCTGTTTGAGGCCACAAACAGACCCAGAATTGCCCATAGTGCTGTAAAAATGGTATAGAATCTGTCCCTCTACATACCCAGAAACCTTGAGAACATCCCCAAACTCCTCATGAAAATTGAAGGTAAACACCGTACGCAAATAGAGGGGTAACACAACATAAATCTCGTCTTCTATTATTATTGTTGTTTGCTTCAATTTTTTATATTTTTCTAACATAACAATTGTCATCAACAAACTGTAATAGAAAACATCAACCATGAAATGAAACATGGCATCATGACCAAGGAGTTGTAATATATAGTCAACATAATTTCAAACTCAACTGGCATATAATGTTTACAAAATAGACCATATAAACAAATAATTCTAAAGTTATAGAATCTAGATTATGAACTGAAAAAGACAAATAATTCTACCATCTGTTAAGTGTTAAACTTTTGGGTTACTCTGAAACTGTTTACACCAAGTTTGGGATGCATCATGAAATTTGGCATACATGGCATATTTTCAGCCCCTGGATAGTATGAGAGGGATTGTAGCATGAGATATGGTCCATGATGGATATGCACACTTGTAATAGCTTGCTCAAAGGATGCCAACCTTAGATGATCATTGGCTTAATGTTCTTCCCTAGGGAATTTGAGATCTCTTGCTTGGATGGTGGGCCTATTGCATGATGGCCACATGGAGGATTCTCTTAGTGGGAGAATGAACTATAGGATACGAGGAACATTGTGCATTGTGGAGTAATGCAAGCCCTAGATAGCATGTGGCAGCTTGGTTTTTTGTTCAAAAGATTTGAAATGGCTTAGGGACGCTTAGGGCTTCCACTGTGTTCTTGCAAGGGGTAGCTGCCCCAATGGAATACTTGGCTTTGGAGGATGAATGGGATCATAAAGGCTTAAGATGGAGTGGTGTGGATTTCCTTGCATAGCTATATCACCTTGGGTGGTGCACGACGCCATCATTAGAGCTTGACACTAGTACTTAGGAGTGGAGCACTTCGCTTGAGTGTGGCTTACTTATGTTTAGTAGGATTGCTTGTAAGGCTTAAGCTGACCTATGCTATATTGTTGTCCTTCCTTGCCTCTCATATAAATAGAGAAAGGAGAGAGTATTTCCAAACATCACAACACATCACAAATTCATTTTTATCTCTTGTTTGGGGTGCTCTCTTAGTGATGTGCTAAGGTTCACGAGGAAACCCCAGTGGAGCATAAGAGGAGAAGATGGACGATTCTTTCTTGAATTCTTCTTTGTACATTTGATCTCTCTCTCTTTGGAATTGGGGCTTCTTGGTCTCTTGGAGCATCTTGGATTCTAGGATTAGGGTTTCATCCTTTTGAGGCTAGAGATTAGGGTTTGATGTATTTGGGGAAGAAGAGGAGGAGGGTGTCTTTCCTTGGAGATGTTGATGTTTGTAGCTCAAACAAGTATTTCCATGATTTTGTGTCTTACATATGGAAATCATCATTAATACCTCTTTGGAACCTAGGAAATTCACTTATTTAAAGTCTATTAAAGTGAATGACTTTTTAGATGATTGAGGATAATTTAGAGAAATGCCTAAGATTTTGGCATTAAATATTTAAATTAATTAAATGAATCTCAATCATTTATCTCAAATAAGTGAGATTTAATCTCAGCAATTGGATTTAGGGTTTTGGTTCATCTCAATAGTATCAAAGGAAACTAAGGAGAGAGAGGAAGATACACCATCACAAGAGTGAAACTCAAGCATTGATTTGGAGAGAGAAATAATTTGTACTTCCAATTTTTTGCTAAGAGAAAAAAAACATTTCGAAAGACATTTGTAGGGGGGCATACCAGTCAAGCAAAGCCATCACTTGTTTGTAGGGGTAGTTGTACAGGATTCCATGCAATGGTACAAATCCATACCACACAGTCCATACCATTGTATAGATCAACCGTACATGTATTCAATGCAATCATTTGGATCTGTACAAATCATCATCCATATAGTCGTATAGATTGGCCACATGCATAGTTCCGTACAATCGTACGAACCATACAATGGCCGCACAAGGCCATACAAGGAAACAAATTCAACAACTTGTTTGTAGAGGGTTTTTTGGGGTGATTCATTTTTTGTAAGTAATATGGGACCCTTCTATTACTAGATAAAAAATAAAGATATTTACATATCCTGCTCGTTAAAACATGGAGTCAGGCATCGGTCTGGTATACAAAAAAGAAAAGAAAAAATGATAGCCCATAAAGAAAGATAGAGGAGCATGAGAGCAGCCCAGCCCTTTAGCGTGGGCGCTAGATCCTAAAAACATAGAAGTGAATGTTATCCATAACAAAGCATAGACCTACTAAGAATAAGGAACCAAGCAAAGATATAACCTAAAACAAACCACAAAGAGCATCTAACTGTCCCATGCTGAGGAAAGGATTAGCGTCTGCATGAGGACTCGGCTTCATCCGGGCATTTATGATGCCTTTCCCACTCCCCTGGTTAGCATCCACATGGATTGATTCCTCCATGTCCTCATATTTATCTCGCGGGATGCGCTGAAAGGGTGGAGCCAAGAGTCAATCCATGTACAATGTTCTAAAAATCATTGCTGGTTGGGCTTAGGGTTCTAATACCCCCTTTCTTCTTCTATAGGTTGTGAATGAGGTTGAAATCGCTACCTATTATCCAGTGTCTTCACTTGACAAGGTTACTCATGTTCTGCAGTGACCTAAGAAATAGCTACTTGGAAGCTAGTTTGAAGGGCCCATACACATTAGTAAGGAATCCTTTGGAGTTGGTTCCTAAAATATGGAACTCGACAGAGATTGAAAATTTTGTAGACATGAAATTAGTAAGACTTAATCCTGAAGGATTCCATATGATTCCTATACCTCCTACTGTTCCTGAGGCATCAATGGCGGAGGATTCACAGTTCTTCCAGATGTTGCTTGCTATGGATTTGAAACTCTCCTCTGAGCATTTTGTTTCTTGAATAAAAATCACTAAGGGTTTCTCTTCCCTTATTTTCTTCTTCAATAATATTTTCTTTCTAGGTACGCTGCACCCTCTGATGTTCCAAGATAAAAGCTTCATTGGGAGGGTTTGCTAGATATGGAAAAGGTTTCCTTGATGGTCAAAAAATTCCCCGATGCCACAAGTTTTTCCCCAATGTCCTTGATGCGTTGTTGGTTACTTCTTCTTCCATGTTTTTCATTGCCTGTCTTCTTGATAGTCTCATGGATTTTGGCTCTTGGGTTATCCGAGAAAACTAATAGAGATTTATCTTTTTTCTTGGTATTTATGATTGCTTCCTTGAGAAGAACAACCTATTGTGCTGGTATGTTCCCTTTGATTGGATCTTGGACAGATTTCTCAAGTTTGTCTAGGTTTAGGTCTCCTATTTCGATTTCCTCTGTGTGTCACATACCCCAATTTTGTAAAATAATGTTAATTGTTTTAATTTGATTTCCTAATACATTATGTTAAATTTAATTCTAAGAAGGAACTGATGACTTAGCAGAGTCAAAAGAAGTGGAATGTAATTCTGAATATTTTATTATTAATAAATAAAAAGTGGAGACAACAGCTTGGGAGAGCTGTTAATAAGAGTGTTACTGGTCAAACTGGTGGAAGGAACTAGGTGGATAGAAAAATACAAGTGGCAGCATCCTCAAACACTTCCTATGTTGTAGGTGGCAACTTCCCTACATTTGGGGTCATGATCCCCCAAGAAAGTGGGATCAGAGCAGGTGGCTCAATAAATGACAACTAACCCAAAAAGACCTAGGCAATCTTTTAAAAGTACCCAATGAATAGAGCTGAGGCTGCTCAGATATTTTCCAGGAGAAGAATCATTCAGGAGGAATGCACTTCAAGGAATTCATTGGGGAAAAGGGAAAAACTGTAAGGAAGGTGTTTTGATAGATAATCTGCAGTAACTTGGTTTGATACAGCTTGCTAGCTGAGAGAATTTACTGATAAGGTTAGGATTGGTACTGAGTTTTAAGACTGGTACTTGATTATTGCTGCACCTAGTTCCAACTAGGGAGACCAGAGCAAGCTCGAGGGTCTTGAGGAGTCGCTGTTTGAGTGCTCTCCAGGAATTGGTAGGGAGGAACGGCCTCCCATTGTTGTTGTCATCCAAGCTCTCAGAACAGGTTCTGTTATTATTTAATTTCTTTGTTATTATCTGTGTATGATGGAATGATGCATTGTAGCTTATGATGTAAAGGTTTATATGGTTTAGTAATGAAGTTGTTATTAGTTTTTTAGTAATAGAATCATTTTGATGAGAAATAAAACCCTACCTGTGTTTTTCCTCATCTAGAGTGATCCAGACCGTACTCCAGCACATGTGGTGAAATTATAAATAAAGACAGTATGATGAAAATGTAGAATAAAATGTTAGTGGAATTATATAATATTTTCTTTTATTTTGTTATCAGAAGAAATATCTTTTATACCAGGAGCAGTGTTAAACCTGGACTGAGACTGTCAGTTTATTAGAAACAGAGAAAGAAGCTATATTATTTACTGATATTAGTATGTGTGGATAGATAAAACAGTTCTTGATATAGTATTTACCTTCAGTAATCTTATTGCTTATTTGAATTCAAGAAAAGAGTATTATAGTTAAACTAGAGTAGGGTTAAGCTAAATAAAAATGCTTTACAACTTTACAGTTTACTTCTTTCTAGTTTAGGCTAATTAACTATTGCATGTATAATAGTCAAATTGAAAGAAAGAATAGCTAGAATCTTGATTTACTACTACAGATAATTTAGTTGGTATCAGAATTTACTTATGATAGTAATGTAAGTTATTCATTCAATTTGATTCTATCTAGCTAAGCATAAACACAAATCTACGACTACCAACTTATACTTTCTAAGATGTCAACAAATACATAACATAGTTAGTTCTTATTCATTTATTTTATAAATATTAACATTGTAACATGAACAAGACAATATAGAATACAGAGAGTACTTCTATAAATTATTTTAGAACAGTAAATATAAGAACACATTAATAAAATACTATCTTATTCTATGATTATAAATAAACAAAGAACAAAGCTAACAAATATATAATTATAAGAATAGTATTAATATGTAGATAAAGTAATGTTTTTATCCCATCATAGTAAACAGTCAACATAATATAATTTCTGTACTCGAAAGTTGTATCTGATAGATACAAAGTACTTTAGTAAAAACATGGATATTTTATATTTCCAAAGGTTAAATATATATATATATATATATATATAACAACATTTACAAATTCTATTACAAATTCTTTTATAATGAAGTAATCTAATATAAAAACAATGTACATAAACCCTTGTAGTAAATAATTTAAATAATTTATAGAGTGTATTTCAGATATATTAGATTACTGAAATCTAAGTAACAGAACTTAGATATGCTCATTATACTGAGCTTAAATAATATATTTATAACACAAGTAAAACAAATAAATTTTAGTTCTATACTGTAAACAAAAGACATTTTCAAAAGAGACTATATAGACAGCTTATATCATGGAGTTAGGGTGAAAACCCTATAATACCAAAATTACATCAGAAGTATGAAATTGAGGGTTTAAATCCCATTTCCAAATTTGTCTCTCGACCTTAAAAAAATCCACAGAGTGAGGTTGTTACAGCCTTTCCATCATTTACTCTTTTATATACACAATAATCAAAACTAAACTAAACTTTACAGTCACGGCTGAAGCCGGAGACCTTGCATCAAGTAAGGGGTTAACTTCAACAAACAAACAACGAACCGGTCAAAAATTTTGAACCAAAACCTCAAGGGTTGTAGGCCATGGAAACCAACCCACAACTGTCCCATAAGGGACCAAACAAGGAGGATATGCCATGGATATCCAGGGCTTACCATAAATCAACAAGTCGCTGCAGTCTCGCACTAGCTACGTAGAGAGAGACACAGGTTGGAACCTGCGAATCATCATACCTTTTGCTGTTAATATCGTGTATGGAATTTAAAATTATTTAATAATAAACAAATATGCGATGAAAATATAAAAACTCTAAATGGTGTTGCTTACCTCAACGCTTCACCGATTTGAAACCACCTACTAGAAGAAGCGCTACCACCAGCACGAGGAGGAGAAGGCTTTTCATCAGCTGCAAGGAAGACGGTGTTACTACCCAGCATCGACTAACGATAGTAGAGAATTTTAGTCACCAGCCGACAAGGTATAAACCCTAGAGTCGTAATGGTTATCAAACCAAATCAAAACAATGTTCACTGTGAAACCCTATACCCCAGCAACTCTGAATTTCAAGACCACGATTCGTAGTACCAGGCCAAGGATAAGGGAAAAATATGTACAATCGCATGATTTGGAATCGATCTAGCCACGATGGTAAAACCCTAGAGCAAGTATTACTAACCCTTACACAAGTAACAAATAGTTTCATAACAGCATCTCACTATTAAGCAATCAGGGCGAGCTTACCAGGGAAAAACAACGGACATGAAGAATTCCAATAGAATATGCAAGTGACAGTGCAGATGAGAACATCGTAGCAAAGCGGCAAGAGATCCAAAGGCAACGAAGCTAATGACAAGTTAGGGTTCAGTGCAGTGCTTTTAACTGTGTAATGCATGGCCAAGACGATGCCACGTTAGTCGACAAATAATTTGCATGCTGTGGGTAAAAGTCTATTGTCCCAGTGAACTTTTCATCGCGATCATTTTCCAATTATTTGGTAATCAAAGGATCAATTATGAACCTTGCATCAATGTCAAACCATCACATATGCTGCATGGGAAATGTAAGATTTATTATTATTAAACACTTTACCATAAAAATCATCAAGGTCATGTGGGATTTACAACCCTTTACTTTATAAAGTATGGTATTCATAAAACATAAGTCGATTTTATCCTTGTATACATTATGGTGTGGTATTTTGCATAATCCTTTTCTCTATGTTATGCAAACAGTTATCCATTAAACAATTATATCATGGTAGTAATAAATACTTGTAAGTATTTTATATGAAGAAATTATTAACGTTTATTTTTCCTTGGTGAGAACGGTACTCACAAGCAAGTATTCATTCCACCAAGTAATTATAACATAAGCAAAGGTAGAATCAATACTGAACCTAGTATGTTATGCATGTGAAAGAGATAAAGGAGGCATTATAGTAAAAGATTATAGAACTTAGATTCAAGGGTAAATCTTAGAATCTTCATGGGTGAGGTCTATCCTATGACCCCTTTGTTCAATAAACATGGCATATATTTACTAAACCAACTTTAACTTATTTCAAAGTTAGGCTATTCGTTATGTTATAAAATAAATTTATGTAATCATTCTATGGTAAATATCTTTATTGCTAGTGTTAGTCTCATTATCTTTGTAGGATTTATTATTGAACTAGCAAGGTATGCTTTTAAGCATTATAAGGTTCAAAATGATTAATGACTTAACCTTGAAATTTTAATGATATATGTATTAGCCATAACTGAATATTACTATCCAAGCAATTATAGTATAGAGGGATTTAATCTTCCAACACAAGTATAATTTAAATGATTGTAGTATGCAATAAGGTTATAACCCTTTTAAATTTCAAAGCAATGGAAGTAGGATTTTGGTATATAAACTATTTACCAATATACACTACGTTCACAGCAAGTAGTAGCCAAGTCGATCATGGCGTAAATAGTAAGTACGCACAATTTTAAATTAAACCATTGACTTTATAAATCTGCCATTCTTACTCTGCTTGTAAAGAAATATTTAAGGCATTTTTACACTTGACGACTATGATAGACATCTAATATTTCAGGAAACATTAAGAACTATAAATTTACATCTACTAGGAAGAAGGCAGCTGTAGCCATTACTAATAGAACTGAATCTCATTCCTTAGCATCTTAAAAAGGAGGACAGTTTAAATGATTTTACCTCGATAAGCTTTGGAATTTGATTAGCAATTATATTCTATACTGAGTTATTTATTGTGCAACGAACTTATATCAGAATGCTTTAGAATTAATGACAAGTAGCACTCGAAATTATTACCTGTAAGTATGTAAGCATAGGAAAACATTCTGCATTAGCTCGAAAGCTAAGTAAGCCCAGAATTTTCATGACAGTTCCACCTTGTGGTCGCAAAGAAAAACAAGTCAGTAAACTAAAAAAGAAATCGTTCTATAAGATAAACATAATCAAATAAATAATATAGATAATGAATTCATTAACATTTTAACTAATTAAATAATTAGTTGACTGCATTTATGAAATTTATCTGTATTTTTGAAAATTTTAAATTTTTCGGAAATTTTGGGCCTTTGACATTATGTCTTCTTATTCTACCTGCATATTTCTTTGTTTCTCTATTGTCGCATCCTGGAAGGTTTCCAGGATTTCCTTGAAATCCTTAGGGCTGTCTTTGGATGTTTCTGGCCTTAACCTATCTAGATTTTTCTGAGTGCTTTCCTTTTGTAGAATCTTGAATGGATTAGAGGTGCTAGATTTTTTGTTTACCTCTGGTCCTTGATGATGCTTGGCAGATATCTTCCTGCTTGCGAGATTTGTGTACCCCTCCTTGTCCTTCTCATCTTTTCTTTTCTATTGGGTAGTGGGCTTATTTTTAGGGCAATCTCTGAACAGATTCCCATGTTCATGGAACCTTCTACATTGAAACAGGATGTGCTCATAATCAATGGATTGATACCAGTCTTCGTCCTCCCAACATAGGTTTATACCTTTTGGTAGCTCCTTTTCAATGTTCATGTAAATGCATATGGGATCATATGAGGTGTACCGCATTCTTTCTGTCTGATCTGCAATCTTCACAAACTCTCCAATGGAATTCCCCAATGCCTCCAAGATGTTCTTATGCCAGTATTTAGATGGGATTGAATAGAGCCTGATCCAAATCGGGAAAAATTATAGGTCCTCATTGTCTGGGTTGAATTTTTCCTTCCATGGTCTTCGAAACAACCCTACAGAATTAAAAAAATATGGGCCTCCCTCAAATATTATGTTCCTGTCTTCCAGGTTTAAAAAGACGATTGTAAAGAAGCCCTTAGCTCCTAAGTGTATATCGAAGTGCTCTAGAGGCTTCCATGTTACATTAATCCACCAGATCAAAGCTTTCTTTGATGGCCAAATACCCACAATTTTTTTTATAATGGCATGGTCCCTCCTGTGTTGTAAATGCAATCTGAAGCCTTCCTCCTTCATCTGCAACGAGGGGATTTCTTTGTTTTAGCTATGCATTTTCTGGGGCTATGCATTGGCCCTTTCCCTTTTTCTGACTCTTTACCCATGGTGCCTCTTTTCCTTGTACTTTGATGATCTGTGTCCATGTCCATGCTAGTTGAGGTCCCTCCCAGTGGGTTCCCCCATGGTTGTCACCCAACCCCAATGAGAGTGTGACTGACGAGCCCACATCAGATTGAGCAGAACAACATATTTAGCCTGTGGCAGACTGAGTCTAGCCAGCGGCAGAATTGCAAGCCCACGTCAAAATAGAGTGTGGCTCAGAGCCTAAGGCTCCTGTCAAAAACCCTATGCAGCTTCCAATGCCATCAAAGAAATTGTCGACCTCTCAGCTCCTGTGAAGGTTTTCCGGGGTGATTTGTAGGAGGAAGAAATTTGAAATTTCTTAGTGTGGATGATTTTCCAAGTTTGTTGTAGTGTATCTTCTTGGGACATTTTCCCAGTAAGGGAGCCCTTGTGAGCTTGGAAATTGTTGAATGAAAAGCTCATTTGAAGGGAACAAATTACGTGCATGTTTTTTTAATTTTTATTGAGTAGATATGTTTTCCATTGAAATATCTTCCGCTATTTATTTCTGTTAAAAATTCCAGCAGTATAATTTATTCAGTGAGCTGTAAAAGTAATTTTCAGCAAGGAAAATCACTATGAAATATTTTATCTAGGCCTGGAATAAGTAAAATTTTAACCAGAGATAGTGTTGGAGTGATTCTTACATGTAAGCGAGGGTTTATTGACTAACCTAGATAGGGTGTATTAGGCGGTTGGATTTAGTCCTATCCTTGAGAGGAGGTTATGTTATGTAACTCTTTCATTGAACATATGTATATGAGATTTCCAACTGTCCATATGTTCTGTTTATTGTAAATTTGATTGCAACATTTTATCTTCTTGGGATGGTTATTTCCTGTTCTTAATTGTCTTGCTGATTTGACACACTTGAAAAAAAATTGTTAAAGGACTTGACACTAAGATTGAAAATAATAGTACATCAATAAATTGCTATTGTGTTTGCTGTTATATTTGTTGTATGAGAAAAATTTTCATATTTGGTTTATGCATGTGAAGTTGCCTTAGAGGGCTGGAAAGTTGTAAACTGATTGGAATGATTGGTATCTTTTCTACTTGAATTGATGTGAATTTTGGGGCTAATTGAATTGAATCATTTTTTGTGTTCCACTGATGTCTTACAAATTAATTTACAGCAGTCCTAAAGGAGGAACCTTCTTGAAAAAGGTGAGTTTCATACTTGCATTAATTGCTTGATGCAAATGAAATTTTCAACATTAAGGTTTTTAAGACTTTTTTTAATAAGGAAAACCTCATAGAGAAACCCAAGGGATACTTATGCTTTTGTCGATTGCATTCCTAACAAACCCATCAGCATAGGCTAGTGTACTTGACCCCGCAGATTCAAACTGGCATCTAGTGGCACTGAACTCGCCAAATTCCCAACAACATTAGCAACAATTGGTTAAACTAAACCTTGGGCTAGCTTTCTTAAGCCTCTTGTCATGAGAAATTTCTAATTTCTTCTCCCATGGCCTAGTAGCAACAAGAATCACTCCAAGAGTATAGGGAAAAGTTACAAAAACACACTCTCCTCCAAAGAGAGCTTCTAGAGTGGGAGTGTTGGGGGGGAAACACTTTCCCACAGCTAGGCTTGCATGCAATGGTACCAACCTATTCATATTGGTACTGGCCATAATTGAAATGAGAGGAATGAAGATATTGATTTTACAAGGACTGGATACTCAGAAAATGCTCAAATGCTAGTTGGAATAATACCCAACTGTAAGTTGTATTGGTCTTTTTACTTGGGTGATTGGTAAATTTTGCAGGTTCCCAAATAGTGGGAAGAATTTAATCTATGAGAGCAACATCATTTCTGCAATACTCTTTGGTATCTCTACAAATGCTTACTCCTGCATTAAGATTACAAACAAGAATCTTCAACTTATGGTAGTTGAGTGAAATTTTAGTTAAGTCAAGTAATAACCATGATAACAGGTGTTGAAGGACCTTTTCTCCCAAACTTACTTATACCTAAATATTCACAAGAAAAGTTGTTTTTTTTTTCTTCGTAAAATTCTAATAGTTGATCTATTCTTCCTATAAAAGTTTATTCCATTATGATTTTTTATTTATATTTTTCTCAGCATCCCTTCCTTTGTAATTAGTTCTGGTTTTCCAGATTCTAAGAAATAATTTTTAACTTTCAATGCATTGACAAAACAATTTGCAGTCAATGATCCCATGTACCTTAGTGCACTGATAAGAATAACAGTCTGAAAATTAAAGCCAAATCAGAGATAGAGAAATTCAATATATCCACATGCAAAAAATTAAGATAATTAAAAAAGCTTATTGAACCCACAATTTATATGAACTCCACGCCAAAGTCAACACAACATGCATATATAAACTTATTAACTAGATGAGCCTTTCAAATGTTCAACAAACCAAACAGAATTGAAATGGTATCCCTATTATAAGTGCAAAATTAATATCAAAATTTATCTTTACTAGTATCTTATGGCACCAGAGTTGATGAATCCATCCCCAGACGAAGACAAGTGCACCAGTCCACTGCCACCATCCCAGTCTTAAAAGAGAATTTCCATTGTCTACAAATTTCAACTCTCCATTAGCTATACGAGGTCTCTGTCTTAATACAGAGGGAACAGCTTGGGCGGTAACATAAGAGGACACCTCTGGGGCACACAAACTGCACATTGATAGGGGTGCTACCACATAAAAACTGCGAAAACAAAGGTCCTGATAAAACTGTCATCATGTATGCCTTGAATTGAATAGTAATGCAGTATAAAGTTGTAAGCAATGAAACTTTGAGGAAAATATAAGAACAACTGTAAAAACATAATGATTCAATGAAAGCTTCAACAATTTGACAATAACGCAAAGACATGTAAAATTTCTGTTTGACAATAAATAGAAATAAGTCATCCAATATGTTCTAGATTGCTCCACACCAAACCTTAGAAGATGAATTAAAAGGAGAATATTTTGCACTATTTGTTTTGATGTCAGATCAAATAATATAATCATACTTCTAGGAAAATATGAAATGCTAAAAAATCTATTGTAATCTATTGTACTACCATTAGGTAACTCACCATTTGGGACCACAATTTTCTTTTTTTAATAGCTAATTTTTCTTTTGCCATTTTCCTTTTTTTAACAATCAATTTTTATTACTTTCCACATTTTGAAATCCCTGTTTTCAAAAAATGACACCTGATTTCTAGAAAATGTTGCAGATCTGGAGGCATCCCCAACAGTTGAAGATGTTTCCATACCCCCTTTGGGGATGGGGAATATGTCCTTATGCTACATAGGACAATCGTAATATATCCTACAACCTCCAAATGAAGATTCTACAATATGATTTTATAGGGAATGTTAAAGTGAAGACATGGCTGAGCAAGATCAAGCTATCTTTCCAATCGCATGGTGTTCATAACCAATAATTTAAGCTAAGCATTGCACTTTAGCACCTTGAAGGGCTATCGTAGACATGGGGAGAAAGACAGATCTATATTCTAAACACTCGAAAGGAGATTTCAGTGAGTTTGTAGATATGATAAACTATAGTCTCAATTGAAACTAGATATACACAGTGATTTGTTGAAGATAAAAAGGAGATATTTCAGTTACTGGAGTCCAAGGTAATACTAGTCCAAGGTTAGAAATCAAAATAGAGGTAAGATTGTTTGAACCTGACCCTTAGGGAAATCTAATGTGGTAACTGGAAGAGTAGCAAGTCATGTTCCAATATTTCAAAAGAGCATTCTCTATTCGAGTAGGAGGGGTTTTGAAAAAA
Organism: Pseudotsuga menziesii; assembly: GCA_001517045.1. Taxonomy (NCBI): domain Eukaryota; kingdom Viridiplantae; phylum Streptophyta; class Pinopsida; order Pinales; family Pinaceae; genus Pseudotsuga; species Pseudotsuga menziesii. Next base: position 28,125 of record LPNX011192159.1, read on the forward strand.
ATACCAAGGAAGAGGGGAGGTTGGAGACTTCACATTCTACAAACTGTAGCCAACTACAGCTCATAAACCCTCCAATCTATCTCAGTCCTAATCTAAAGTACTTGTGTGCACCCCTCCAAAAAATATTATGGTTGAATATTGTTAAAACACAAGTTTATCCTAGACCTATTTGTGAATGAAATGTGGAAACAAGGATAGGAATCCATTGACGATAAACATAAAGGCCAAACAAAGAAAGAGATAACATGATCTGTCAAGTTGGACGCCAGATCCATAATTTTCAATTACATTTATATCAATAACATGCTCACCATGGATAGAATTCAAAAAATATTCATTAGAATCATAAATCTACAATCCTGGGAAGCAGCAATTGTTCTAAAATTTTCCTTGAATAATAATCAAAGATGAATAAAAAAAAGCTGTGATAAATGATTAGTTCCGGAGATAAGTGGACCATGTACAAGAGTCACTGGAGTATGGCAGGTTTAAACTTTGCGAATGTGTGGGTTGTTTTGATCTTCAACCTTTGATAGACCTCAGTCAACATTCAAGAAAGTGGCAGTGTCCTAAATGTCTGAATAATTGTTCATTAGAGGACATTGTAATATACCCGTATTTCAGTCCCATTGCATCTGTAATAAAAACTATCTGGAGGATGTTTGCGAAGTTGAAGTGAAACTAGATGCTCCTTGGTCTCCAAAACTTGAAGGTAAAGCAAGGTATCATCAACAATGGCACTTGCTAGATGGGTCCTTGCCTATCCCCAATGGATATGTTCAAAATGAACCTCAAATTTCAAAGCAAGTGTAAATAGGATCACAATTGTAAAGGCTGAGGTTGTTGGTACTCTCTAGTAGGTCTTGGGAAGAATGACTTGTAAATGTTATAATGTTGTGTTAAGGCATGTTTCATATATCTCATTTCCATATGATGTCTTTTCTTGAGACTAAATGCAATCATCAGCAGGCTAGGACTACAACCAACAAGGGGAGACCTTCTGTATCACCCACCTTGCAAAGAGAAAAATAATTTAGCATCTGCTTGCACTTACGAAGCTGGGGTTCACATGTTTTCAATCAATGGTCCTGAGATTGTTAGTGATTATTAATTTATTATGGAGAAATTGAGAAAGCACTCCATACACTTTTCAAATCAGCTGATTTTTCTGCTCCTTCAGTGGTGTTTATGGATGAATTGGATGCAATTGCTTGAACAAGCAAGGATGGAGGTGAAGAGCTCTCACAACAGATGGTCGCTGCATTATCAGACTTGATAGATGGAGTAAATAAAAATCATCAAATTGTTGTGATTACAGCAACAAATCATCCTGAATCCATTGACCCTGCATTGAGACGACCTGGACAATTGGTTCGTGAATTTGAAATTGATGTGCCATCTCCAAGTCAAAGATTTGAAACATTGAAGGCTATTCTTCATCGAATAAATTGTTCCCTTACAAATAAAAACTTTCCATCACTTGCATCAAATACAAATGAGTTTGTGGGAATTAATCTGACTGCTCTTTGTAGTGAGGCACCCATGTCTTCTCTTCGAAGATATATAAGCATGCAGAACCCTTCAATCCTAGTGAAATTTATCATTGCAAACAACAGGAGCCTCTTGAAAATGTGCAATCTTAGTATGAAGGATATAAGAAACACTTATGGCTCACAAAATTCCATTGCTCCTTCAAATTCTCTACAATAGGTATCTGGTTTTCTTTCAGACTTGAGTATGTGTTCTTGAAATACCCAGCAGCAGTTAGGGGATTGCACTTCCATGTCCCATTACCAATGCATATGGAAATGGAAGGGATAAATCATAAAAATCTATTTAAACCAGATTAATAGTCTCCATTTCTAAAAGTGACAATAGATGACCTTGAAGTAGCAGAGATGAAAGTGAGGCCAAGTGACCTGCAGGAGGTTAGGTTGGAAATTCCCAAGGTATGCTGGAGTGATATTGGGGGACAAGATGAAGTGAAACAACAATTAAAGGAATCCATAGAGTGGCCACAGAAGAATCAACATGATTTTATATGTATTGGAACTCATCCACCCACTGGTGTATTGATGTTTGGTCCACTGGGTTGCAGTAAAACACTAATGGGTTGTGCTGTAGCTTCAGAAGCAGGTCTTAATTTCCTAGATGTGAAAATCCCAGAACTTTTAAGCAAATGGGTTGGTGAATCAGAAAAATCCATATGGTCTTTATTTGCAACAAACAAGAGCAACAGATTCCTCATATTTTTTTTTGATGAGATAGATGGTCTAGCTATAGTACAAGAATATAGCAAAAATGTTAACATAACCCAACCAGTTTTTGTTAAGTTTTATCATTAGCATGAATACTTAAAAAATTGCAGATTAACTTTAAACAAATGACAAGTGCAGTAAGATAACATTCATCACATCAATATAATGCACACAACAGTTTTTCACTAGGGAAACCATCAAAGGACAAAAACCCTAAAAATAATTAGTAGCTCATCTCGTAAATGAGATGACCTAAGAAATTCTTCAAAAATCTCCTCAAATCCTAATCGGGGTTATACCACAGATTACAAAAGACTAATAATTTTTTCACAACAGACATCAAATAAGGGTTTCAAACCCTAGTAGTTCAGATCTGCCCAGATCTGATTAGGCCTGCCCAAAGAGGCCTCCCCAAACTGAAAAGGTCTACCCAGAATTTATGACAATATTCCCGAACTAATCAGGCCTGCCCAGAGTCCAAAAATGTCTGCCTGAAATCTAAATGAGCCTGCTCGAACAACAAAAAATATTCCTGGTGATGAAATACGGCTTGCTCGAAAATTTATCAGACCTGCTCAAAATTTTTTTATCTCTGCCCGTCACTGTTATTCTGCCCCAAATCTACCTGAATGATAGATTTGCTTTCTCGAAGGGCTATCAGTCTGCCTAGGATTAATTCTTTCCTGCCCTACTCTGCCTATGTCTGTTGCTCACTTCTCAGATGGCAAATCTCCATTGACGAGGGTTTATTTGACTGCCCGAAGACTGTTTGAGTAGCCCAGACTTAGGGCCAAGCTCTCTACCTGCTAGACGTAGCAGATCTGGGCTTGCCCAAGCCCTAAAAGGCTTAGATAGGTTGCTTAAAAACCCTTAGCAGGATGGAAGGGGAAACCCAAGCACAGCCAGGGCATACCTGTGAGTCTGTTGAGCAATCTGAGCCATGCCCAAGGAAGAAAGAAGATAGCCATGGAGGAAAGAGAGCTGTCGAGAGGACTATCAGCCCGCCAAAGATGAAGGATACAATTGCCCGAGATCTGGAAGTGTATGTGACTGCTGAAGATGAGGGCTTGTCAAACCTAAGACAGAAAATGAAGAAACCCGAGCGTAGGGTTTTTCCAAGAGATCTTTAGAAGTAGTAGTAACTATTAGAGAAAATGAGTGTGTCATAATGAAATGACTTGATCTTGTTTTATATCCTTCAATCACCTGTAAGTGACCAAAATTAGGAAGAACAAAATAATATTATTTTATTCTTTCCTTATTTCACTTTTATTATTTTACCTTTTAGTAGTTTAAAAGATCGTTTATGTATTTTTTAATTTTACCAAGAGTCTTTATGTAACTTTGAATTTAACCTGTGGTCCCTTTTCTTGTGGTCCAAAAAGCCTTATATATTTTTTAACTTTTGACTTTATCCTTTTTCCAAGTGCCCCTGTGGTCTTTTGATTCCATTCAAAGTATGTCATCATAAACCAAGAGAGCTACTAATGCTTTTATCTCACACTCTATGTGACACCAAGATTAGGTACTAGGGTAACTTAACCAAGGGTAGCTAAGCCTTGGAGAAGTACACAAAGCCCATAGATCAAGGATCAGAATGTCACACATGCCTAGACCAAGTACAAGGCTTATAGTGCCTTCCTGGTAACAGAATAGGTGCCTCCATTCTCCAAGAGAATGGCTACGAAGAACTAAGTTGAGCCTACTAGTACTAGACTGGTCCACATCATGGTCCTGGACCAGATGTTTACCATTCAATAGAATTGTCACTCAACACTAGGTTGTGTCTACCCAGGGAAGTGTTGGGTCCATATCATGGTCAAGGACCAGATATCTACCATTCAATAGAATGGTCACTCAACACTGGGTTGAGTCTACATGGTGGTCCTGGACCAGGTGTCCCCATTCTCTGAAGAGAATGGCTCTTGATGCTGCTCAAAAAAATCCGTACTTCCTCTCAGCGAGAGAGGCATTCTCTGACATACCAATCTTATCACGAAAGTACACGAACTTTGATGCTGGAGAACTTCAAAATGATAAGTACGAGCCTTTACAACAAAATGCCGCATTGAGGTTTTATAACTCTGTTTACGCACACACTTGCCCATAACAACTTGGATTCAACCCAGAATTGGATTCAAGGCCATTTCTTGTTGTTCTCATCCATGGAACTAGCCTAGAATGATCTTTGAAAACCCTAGTGAATACCCTCTACAAATAGGGGGTAACAGGTTTCATCTTACATGATTCACATATAGTAGTTATGTGATTTATTACCATTTTGGCAAGCTACCCTTTCCAATACCAATAACATATTTCAATCATCAATGGACATCAATATAATAATTTAGTTTTTGCATCATTGTCCAATGACTTATAAAGCTTTATTGTGTGAGACAATACAAGTCCAAAAACCCTGGTCAACCTCTGAAGAACTAGAAAACTGGAGGGATGCTTTCAATTTCACTTGTAGGATTTTAGTGAGATTTCAGCCTAGATAGATTCAAATATAGATTACAATTTACACCTACTATTATCATAGGTCATCTAGCTAACAAACATGATACCAACCAGCTTGTAGATGAAGATCAACCACTTGGGTGAAACAAAGGAGCTAAACAACATTAGGTGTTCATTACAAAGATTAACCAAGAAAACAAAGATCGATCATGAATCACAAAAGGTTACTCAAACAAACAACATATCAGATAGAAGTTAAGCCATTCAACCAACCAAGAAAATGTTCAACCAAACAAACACGTTTGTGATTTAGTCAAACACACATGAGAAATGTCAAAGAAGGCTGGTCGGCTCCATGAAAGTGAGGTGTCCTTGATGCACCCGCCAAGGTTCAAATCTCCCCAAAGACAATTGACCGTCATGGGCCACTTGTGATAGTGCTAGTGCTTATGCTTGTGTTTGCAGATGGGGCCAAGTGCAATTCACAAGTGACTTTGGCAGAATAGATACCCCTCAACAGTGTCTGCTTAGCCAAATGATGCTCTTGTAGCCTATGAGACCCTTTTTTCCACATTGTACTATCTCACATCAAATAGTTGCTACTTGTTGGTGTTCATTGAAAGAATATCAATAAAAAAACAAAAAAAAAGAGAAAGGTCAACCAAGTACTAACTAGATCAATCAAAATGTCCAAAAATATTAATCGAATGTTCAAAGTCAATTATCTAGAACAATGTTTGATAAGAAAAGTCAATATCTAGAATGTTGTTTATAACAAAACTCACACCTTTTGAGAGGGGGGCAGAATTACAGGACATAAACATAAAATGTATGACTAGTTGAGTCAGACTGCAGTAAGTAGTGATTTGCATCATGTAGGATCATTTGTACTCGTCGTTGTCATCAAAAAATTTATGGCATTATCTCCATCTCATGGGTATGTGATGTATGGTATGCATATGGAATAAAGATAAGGTCACAATCTCATGGTGTTGCAATGCTATTATTTTTATGCTAATTCCTATTATGTATATGGAATGAACATGCATAGTAGTGTAATTATCCCATGTCTATATACTATAAACTAATTTAACCTTGGACTAATGTTTGTGCATATTCATACAACCACCTATTCAGAACATTATAGATTCCCACTTTACAGTTTTGATTTCCATCACACAAACAACAAAATGCATCCAAATCATGGGTATAAGATGCAAGCATCTCTCAAAGTACCAGAGGGAATGTTTTAAAATACACTTGCCAGGCATCTTATTGTGGATGCATCTCTTTGATGCTAGGAAATTTGGGGTAAAGGATTGATTAAGAACAATTAGAAAACATTAAAAGCAATATTAAACAAAATGACATGAATAAGTGCTCTTTAAGAAACCACAAACTATAAGCTAACATTACGTCCTATTTATATAAACTTTATGCCAAAGTTTGAAGCTCTCAAATTCTAGACCATTTTCAAGCCTTAGACAATCAAAACAAAAGTTCAATACCCTGTAGCACTTTCCTTCTCTTAGAGACAAGCCAACTAGACCAGTTACAAACTTACAAGCATTGTAATTTTCCAATAGATGTAGATTTCTAAAACCACGGGTCTTTGACTCTTTATAGATTGTTAATTTTTATTCAATGCCCCTAAACTCCAAATCAATGAGAATATTATAGAGGCCATTTAAGGGATGCACTCAAGAATCTCATTGAATCGTTAATCTCCAAGAACCTATGCCAATCAATGTTATCAGAACCCAACTGGTTTTGAAAAAACCCTTTGGTTGGACCGGTTTACAAGCTTCACCGAGTCAAATCACATACTCAAACCGTTTTTGTCTGATTCCATAGAAAATTAGCCGGTTTCAATGCTCAATCGGTAGGTTCCATACAAAACCGCTCGGTTTTCTCCAAATGGATCGGTTCAGTACAGAACTGGCTGGTTTTGTATAAAAACACCAAGGACCCCTAAAAACAACTAAATTCAACATCTTTCAATAAAATAAAAAATAAGGTCCACATGTGAGTTGTTTAATTGACCCACGACCCTTGTAATGTTATAAAAGGAGGCTCCCACCCTCCATATCAATCACATTTAGTTTTGGATGGACTTGGGTCCTCTTCCACAACAAGAGGATGTGAACATTGGTGTTTCACTTAGACAATTGCCTTCGGGCCTAGGGGAGTCGAGCCATGCTCATGTTGAGGATGTAGATGATGAATCTAAGTCTGAGCATGAGGACTCAAATAATTCTGATATATGATTAGAATCATTAGATTGTATATTCTAGAGTCTATACTGTAGTCATATGCTTATATTTTTACTTTAGAGGCCATTTATAACCTCTTTGTTGATGCACTTTTCTTTAGATATGTATTTACAGTCGATGCTATTTTGGTTTTATACACTCTTACTTGCTATATACATGAGAAACTTTGCATATTTGTGTATAATGGTTTGAATTCACAAGGATGCACATGGATATATATGTAATTTTTGAAAATATGATTGCCTTATGTATATTTGCTCAACCGGTTTATTGATCTGGTTGTTTCCCGGTTTTTGTCTGGTTTCGGTCTGATTTCGGTTCCCGAGGTCAGCTGGTTCGACCATCGGTTTGGTTTTGATAACATTGATGCCAATAACAATTTCAATATTGAATCATTAATGAAAGGATCTCTTTTGTAATCAATGGGGCTAGTTTTTGGACTTTTCTCAAAAACTTCTAATTCTGACTAGCTGGGAATGGGTTTCTTAAGGATATATTTTTATTTTGATGGGAAAAATCATAATTTCATTTCTTGAAAAACAAAATTAGATATATTAGATACCCCTGGCATTCAAAATGCAACCTTTCTCAAGTTCTGTGAAGGGGCACTAAGACTTGATCTTTTAAAAATGTAGTTTAACTCAGGTCTTCATTTTCATGACCATAGTTTCTAAAAGATATATTTTAAGGCAGAGTGTTTATTTTTCTTATAATTTGAAAGCATTTAACAAATATTCATGTTTCTGATTTTGTGTTTTTTAGTCACATCTTGTTGTTTGAGTTTGTTGATTTGGTTTTTACTTATCCTTACATGTAATTACTTAATACTAGTTCAATTATGTGGTTATTTTTTGACCTAAAGTTTAAACAGTGCATATTTTAAACATAAATTGTTCCCATTTCTAGCATGTTAGATAACTATTTTTCCAAATGCTTTTTGTAGAGATTGGATGCTAAGTACAAATTCGATCCTTCAACAAACAGTTTGTTATATGATATTGTGTGTAAGGATATTGAAGAGAAAATAGCCAAGGGCTCTTCTAGTTGCACAAATGTTCTACTGTGGCCGACAAGGTGAAATATGCTTTCGAAGCACATATTCATTTCCTCTTTCTGTATTGTAAGCCACATGCAACAAATATGCTGAATTTATCTTAGTAAGCTTCGTGCTTGTTCTTTATGTGTTGTCTAACATGAATTTAGGATGCCAACTCTTGCAATGAAATCTAACCTGATTTTACCATTGGACAAGCTTTCTCGAGAATTTTCAAAATTTTGATCTATCAAAAATATGTTTCTTTGCATGAACCTGTTAATCTATTAAGCTGGATTGCATTGTAATTTCACCTTGGCTTGATAAATCCCTTGTACAATTCATCTTTATAATGGTATGCATGATTACAACAGAGTTGGAACTTGTGAGGACTTGGAAACTATAATTGGCACAAGGTCAGATACCTAGGATGTTTGCAAAGAAAACATGACTAATGAAAGCATGATTATGTGGTAGTTTAATTCATTGGATTTCAGTTACAATTGGCTAGGTCCAACCCATATTTTTAAAAAAATGTGCTACTTAAAACATGTAAACACAAAGTTCATCGTTCAAGTCTTGAAATTGCAGTATATGATTTGAGTTGTCTTCTTTGAATGAGGCCAACCTTTAAGTTTTTGGAAGTTAAAAACTTAAGTAACCTTTCGAACAAGACCCTTGCAAGCCATAGTAATTTTTCTTAGATGGGTTTCTATTATGCCAAAATCACCTAGGACTTTCATTTGATCCTTTTCCTTCCTAGAACAGACCACCACAACTCAAGTAACTACGGGATATCACAAAATAACACAATAGCATGTTCCCCACGGGATTGAGCTGAGGTGGTTCCTTAAGGGTTGTAGATAACAGGCTACTAAGGGGATTATCAGTTCTTTTGTCAACATACTGTTATCTTCCATGTTTGCAGTTTGTTATAATTTTTCAATGTTTTCTTCATTTGCCAATATGTAGCTTGAAAGTCCATGCCACCATAGGTTAAACAACTATTGCTATAGTCAATGTTGATTGCTACACATTCATTGTTTGATGTTGTCAGAATTTGATCCTATGATCTGAAGGAAACTTGAATGTAGCTGGAACAATGATCTAAAAAGGAATGAAACTTAAGAAATTTGGATTGGCAACTCCCTGAAGTATTTCTTTTGCAAAAGGTGCTGCAAAAGGTGCTGCAAAAGGTTCTGTCTGTCATTCTATTTGACATTTGGAAACCCATGTAGATATGCAAATTTTCATTTTTATACTTTACCACTACAATGGGTCACACACATTTTCTTTTGTCTACTTGAATAATAACTCATGTCACTTGTAGATTCTCTAATTCTTCTTTTGCTGCCTTCTTTTTCTTGGGGTTCATTTGAACAGCCTTTTCCAAATTGATTTAACATATGGTTGTAGCTGAATTTTTAAGATCGCAAAAAAATCATGGTAGCTAAAGGGGGACTTGTCTGCAAAATTCTTTGAATAGTGAGTGTGCTCAATTTTTCTTGGTCCAGACTCCAGACTCCATCCCCTCCATCTCCTAGGTTCACCTTTCTGTGAGTGTTACTATGTAGTCTCATTAGAAGTCTCAATATTTTGTTTGTTCTTTTGTAAATCTTTCTTGCATGAGCTCAACATTTGCTTTGTGTCAGTGACTCGGTCCCTTTCTATAGTAGTGTTGAATATGCCAATGGTATGCTTCCCTCCCATCATCCTAGCATCATTGGCTCCCAACGCAAGGTCATTTGGCCATCATTTGGATGATTTGGTCACCTACAGGACAGTCTTGATATTTACTGTCATAACACTCTTCTTGCAGCCCTATCATTTTCGCAACCTACCATTTAATCCTCCCAAAACCACCCTAACTTATCCTCTAATATTTCCCTCTACAACCATCCCATTTTCCCCTTAGAAAATCACCAACATAAGCACTAAGGACTGTCATAAGAACATCTTAACTTGACAGAAAATTAAATTGATTAACAGTCCACTTAGCTTCACAAATTGCCATTTGGAGTTATTGATTATCATTTGCATCTTTATTCATAATTTCACTCTAGAATTGGCAACCTAGGAACAAAACTCGGGACTGTCTATTCAGAAGCAACCTTCAGCCATACTCATAATTAACTTGACAGTGGCATACAATTAAGACCAAAACTTGTTTTGATTTCAAATAATACACCTTTGTGGTTTCACACTCCTTCTCTTACCACTTGTCTTTGATTTGAAACATTTGTTTGAGCAATGATATGTTACATTTTGCTTGATTGAAAATACTTATGATTTTGATAGTAGCATGATAACATTCACAATCTTGGAAATTACACAAAGATGATTTAGATTTCCCTTTAAAAATTTGGTTAGATACGCTTGTTTGGGTTGTTGATATCATTGGTTGACTGAAATTTCAATTTGGGTCTGTCATCATATATTTTAATTAGGATGGAAGTAACACACCTGCTCCATCATTTGTTGGCCATTGGAATTTACATTAAAAACTTTCTTATCATTTGGTGAGGAAGGAAATTTGTGTTTCAAGATTGAAAATTGTAACTTGTACTTGACTTTGCGAGGGCAAAATATGATTTCCAGCTTCACAAGTACACAGTAAGAATATGCATTTTCCAGTCAACTTAATGGCCTAAATGGCTGTCCCAAAACAAATTTCAGCTTGCAAAAGGACAAGACACTTTAGTATTTATGGACAAATATCAACCAATTTCTTTGAAGCTCAATATTATCACAACAAATGGACTGTCAAAGTCAAGTTAAGTTCCAGCAAATGTAAAATCTCTATGACTGTCCATGCAATTTCAAGCCAAATAGAAAATGTCACTCAATCATGCCCAAAATGTAGATTCCATCTCTTGAAAAACTATTGATAATTAAGCTAAGTGCAAGAGATTCTTTAGATGGGTATGATTAAATGAATAAGTGATAAAGCCCAACTATATAGGGCTGGAAATGTTTGAAAGACAAATAGTCCTCTTGGACTGTGTATGTTCTCTTAGGGTATGAGGTTGAGGGGGTTCTAGGTCCTGCGTTAGGGAGTCAGATTGTGAAGGGAATAGGGTAGTGTTGTAGGTTTGAGATAGAATAATAAAATGACATCAAATGGTTTCCCCTCTATAAAATTATAGTCACTTTCTCTGACAGGTCAAGAGGATGAGATGACTTGGGAAAGGGGTTTATAGGACTTGCGTTTGAGTTTTAGTCTTCTAGGTTTGTAGAGGAGTCTTCCTAGTCTAGGAAAGGTTAAGTTGTAAGTGTTTAGGGCTGTCCTTTTATATGTTTACAATCTGTTATAAGGGAAGATCATTTTTTCATTTGAAATAAATGGTGTGATTTATACTATATAAAGCACATTGTCTTTAAATTCTTAATATACATCAGTTCTTGTAAAGAAAATGTACACACCTGCAGAGGTTTTAAGGATATGATTACTTGATAAATGGAATTTCCTTTAGAAGATTTCACCTAAAGTAGTACTCAACCAACTTATCTTGAGCACTTCAAATGGATGGAAGTTTGGAACCATTCATTACAATGAGAGTGTTTTGACACTTGCAATTATGTTTCCCTACAATGGTTATGTTGTTGCTAGTACTATTCATGGTATTGGTAAAATCAGTTTTTTATATTGTTAAGCTAAGATAATACTTTGATCCGCCTTATCAATTATAAAAGATATTTTGATTGATCATATGACCTACATCATCAATAGATGAAAGAATGAGCCAATTAGTAATTTGGATTCTATTAGTGAGAAGCCCTGGATCATTCCAGAAATGAAAAATGTTGAAAACTATACACAGGATGAGTATTGTACAAAATATTAATCAAACATATGTAACATGTTAGCATTATGAGTTTATCAGGGCCAGTTAAACAACTATTAGTACAAGTATGACAAGAACTAATTGGAAGAAAACTGTTATCAAAACATTTCCAGTCATTATGGAAAATATGAGTAGCAGACACTTAGGAAACTTTTTCCAACAAATAGTCACCCAATCCTGCAACAAGTGGCAATCTATGGTTGATACAACTCCTAAACAATTTCTAGAATTCATTTGCTGGTGATTGTCATAGGACAAATATTTCTAATCCATTTACCAATTACAAGCAATATTTGTCATAGGGCAAAGATTTCTAGAATTCCTTTGCTTGTAATTGGTAATAACCCCATTAAGTTGGGATCACTTAGAATACTAGGCAATATTGGGACACAATATACTACAAAAGATGGACGAGAAAATGGCTCAAATGAAGACTATACTAAAGGAAGATAAAAATTGTTCGAATAACTATAACAATACAAAAGGGGACTTACTTCCCTATAGTTGATTTATTGGTGTCTCAAGCCTGTCTTGATGAAGAAATGGTTTCCTAGAAGATCAAGTTTAAACTCTTCCTAGATAACTAGTTTAAAAAAAAAACTATAAAGATAACCAGAGGGTTTTTTGTTCTTCTCATAGAAATGAATATTTTATTTTGGAAATGTATGTGACCTATATGCTTAGCGGGGATGAGTACTAAAACCAATAAATATCTTTTTGTTGTTGCAAAAGGACTATCCTTGTAAGTTAATATAAAGTACAAAGAATAGGCCTTTACATCACTAAATTTCCTCTTTCCACCACACTGGGGAAGGAAAGCATATCCAACTGGGTTGTAATAGTAGAGGACATAGTGTACTCTCATAGAAATGCACTTAACATAAATTTTAGTTTCTTAATCTTCCCAAAAACTTAGAAATCCATTCAATTGAAGCCCTTTTTAGGATCCTCAAAGTTGCTTTATATCTTTTTTTCCATGAAAGAATTTGTATAAAATAATAGGTTTCATAATTACACATGTCTCCATGTGATTTTATATATGGAAGGCCTTACATAACCCGTCTAAGTTGGAATCACCTAAAATACCAAGCAATTTTGGGACTCAAGATACTACAAGAGACAGAATAGCAAATGGCTAAGACAATGATTGTTTAAAGAACTATGAGAATACAAAAGGGGACTGATTTCTATGTGGCTTATTTAATGGTGTCTCTGACCCATCTTGAAGAAGAAATGGTTTCCTAGAATATCAAGTTGCAATTATTCCTAGATAATTAGACTCGGGAAATAAAATTATAAAGATAACCAAAAGGTTTTCCAGTTCTTCTCATAGAGATGAATATTTCAATTTGGAAATGTCTATGTCCTATATGCTAGGAGGGTAGGTGTGATGAAACTAGTAAATACTTTTTTGTTGTTGTTTCAAAAGGCTTAGCTTTATAAGTCAATATAATGTACAAAGAGTAATTCTTTACATCACTAAATTTTCTCTTACCACCACAATGAGGAAGACAATCATATCTAACTAGGCTATAATAGTAGAGGACACAATGTACTCTCCTGGAAAGGAACTTGGCATAAATTTGGGCTTCCTAGCATTCCAAAAAAGTTTGGAAATCCATTCAATTGAAACCCTTTTTAGGATCCTAAAAGTTGCTTTATATCTCTTTTTCCATGAATAGGATAGAGTAGTGATCTAGAGGACATGCCAAATCCAACACATCTATCTTCTTATCACCATAAGGTATGCCCTCTAAGGTGTGTATATTTTATTTACACACCAATACTTGACCCTCATTGATCTTTCCCTCCTTAACATAGTAATCGATGAAGCTATTGTAGGTAAATGACATAGGTTTGCGTTCATGGGCAACCTGCTATTCTTTGTGTTACTCCAATTGCCTCATGAATTTGCGTACATAATAGAAAACCCATATTGTTCATGTGAAATTGAAGCTATGAAAATCTTGTTAACCCTTAGAGTGATGATCTTTGTAATAATTTTACAAGTACACTTACATAATGAGATAAAGTTGGATTTAATCAAAGGAGATTGTGATATCAGGCTTTGGGAACAAGGGAATGAATGTTGAACTAAAGGCTGTTAGTATCTTTGTTGATATCCTTGATTCATTTTAGATCCTTATAATATATTCTTCAAGTAACCCATTGAACCCTAAGAAAAATTTGACAACCCATCCTTCCAGACCTAGACTCTTGTATTTCTGCCTTCTAAAAATTGGGCATGGCCATTTGACCTTCCTCCTTTATATATTCCTCCAAGAATGGTTGATTGTCTTCTTTAGAAAAAAACTTTGAAAAATAGTAGTCATTTTCACTACCTCAGCAATGGTCAGTCAAGTTTCCTATTTATGGATATTTTTTAAAACAAATATACTCAATTTCGCACTATCTTTGAAACTATGAGCCATGGAACCATTTGTATTTTGCATTTGCCAAATTGTACTGGAATTGTTCTAGTGGTTTGCAAAATTATGGATAAATATAGTATTGTCATCACCTTTACTCACAATCATTCGAAAATTGAATGTTAACCGCGTTCTCCTCACAATAAACATAATCAATGGTCGTTAAAATTAAAACATAGCAAACCAATGATGAATTGATGATTTATAATATATGAAAACATACATTCATTATTCATTCCTTTATAATTTATCAAGTTTAAATACAAATAATATTCACCATTCAATAAATAGAGACTCATCATTTTATCATTAAGGTAAATTAAAATGACAAAAAAAATCCTTTTAATTTATTTATACGTATTTATGTGCTCCCATCCTTTTCATGGTTGCTTAAAACAAGGCAATGGACTATTAATTAGTAGTAGTACTGAAAGTGTTAATTTTACAAATTGCCAATCAGAAGAAGAATATGTAATTAGGTAGCATAAAAGAAAACTTTCCATTGAGAATGTTCAAGAAATGAAAGAAGCATAATAAGGATAAAGTACCTCCTTCAGATATTTCAATTGAGTTGTGTAAATATTTTGTACCAGCAATTAGAAGCTGCCCCAATGTATCAATGCTAGGGTTTTGAGGAATTTTGAGGCTAACCATCCAATCATCCATAATATCAATTGAAAGAAGTTCCAGTTGTACAATAGCTTCTCTACCATTTACTATGAATATCAAAATTATTTGCAAAGTGCAAACCAAGCTTGAATCTATTGTTAAAGCTCACTGATAGGCCTATCGACAAAAAGAGCAGCAAGAGATTTATTACCTATAATATACTTACTAATTCTCTTAGTAATTTCCAGGGATTGCCTACAGTATTTGTGTACATTTTTTCTTTTTTTAGGTTGTTTCTCTTATTTGGAGGTGTTTATTGGTAGAGGAAATGAAAAAGTAGAAATTGGATTTGTAATAATCAATTACATATAAGACTTTGACCTCATTTATGATAATAAAGATTTCATTCTAAGTTATTTTTGGTTTCTTTATATGCTCAATTTATGTGACAGTAAACACTACCCAATATGTTTTGGGCCTTCTAATTGACTGGGTGTGTATACAGAGCTCAAAAATACACCTAGTTAGCATACACCGCAAATGGGAAGGTTTTGGGTGTGGATCCCTACAATCACGCACCTGATATGAACTCAGTATGGGTTCCCCTTAGCCAAATTTGGTAACTCTGGTTAAATCCATAGACTATCCAGTAGCGACCTTATTATTGAATATTGTAACTTCAAAGGATATTCTAAATGTATTTTAATGATGTAACCCAAGGGAGATGTTATTATCCCTATGGTGGAGTGTTACTATCATAATTGTTCATCATAGAGTCATGAGGTAAAGACTCCATTATAAGTCAAGTCAATAGTACCCTAATTAATATAATATAATATTGTATTGAGTCTTCCTGAGTGAAGTCGGCCCACTTAGTTGAGTGGGGCCAACTTGTTAGGTTAAAATTCAATTGAAGAAAAGAGTATAAATAGAGGAGATGTGTTCCTTATTTGAACACACACTCTGTTGTGTATAATGCATAGGAGAGAGATATATATATATCTGCTGGAGGGAGGCACACCTATTTGGGGTCTTGTTTTGTACTTTTTTATACATCTTATACAAAGAAAGTTTTATTGGGTTTTCTTACCCTTGCGGGTTTTCCAGGATAAATCGTTGTGCTCTTTTGTGTGGCTGCACTTGTCTATCTTTCAACGATCCTTTTGCTTATGGTTATGATTTTATGATTCTAAATGTTATAAGATCTGATATAACCATTAAAAAATTAACATGGTATCATAACTACCCTAAAATAAGTCTTTGTGTAGCCAAAATAGTGCTACAACTGCAACTATTGAAGATTAGGGTTTCATGCTTGAAAACCCTAAAAGACTAAAAACTAGTAATTTTGGGACTTTCGTTATATCTAGATATTGGAGAAGGATAATGAGCCTACACTTTTACAAGATGAATATAAATTTTTGATGTACCCTGTGCAAAGGTTTCAGCCTAAGATTAACTATAATCTAGGATATATGATCCCTCCAAATCAAGGTTCTAGCCTCTCCCAAGATTCAACTTTAAACATGTTACCTAAGGCGAATTGCTATATCTCTGGCTACGAAAGTCCAAATGAAATTTTGCAAAATTTTATAGATATGGAACATACTATACTTTCTGTGGTAAAAGTTTAAGGCCTCGAAGGTGAAATAGTGACACGTCACAATCCGTACAAGTTTGCTATGATGAACAGACTTGAAATAAGTCACCTTGGGAAACTTCGCATAAGTCCCAATTGGTGAAACCCATTTTTCTCTAACTAGTAGGGTTGGAAATAGTACAGAAGAGGCTACCTCCAAGAGAAATTTCACACATAGAGGCATCAATTTCAGACCTACTGATCAGAAAATTCTGTAGAAGAAATTGAAGAAAACTAGGGCATTAGATATTTTGTAGTTTTGGTCACACTTTTGGGAAAATGAGTATGTTGCTCACCTCACCTTGAGGAGGAACATATTTCTATCCAATCAGATATGAAATATACCTAATTTGAAAAAAAATAGGGTTCCTCTGTCAAACCCTAAGTCCACCGGAAGCAACATTCCAGAAACGATTTCAAGCAAGCATCAGATTGAAGTAAGCTCATTGGTCAAAGGAGGAGTTGCAGATCCTGAAGGAGATTAAGACAAAGAACAATAATAATCCTTCCAAACAAACAAAGATAAGTATTTGAATTTTCTTTTCTGTATATGCTGTGTATTATGCATGATAGAATGTTTGCATTAATGACAATATACTACTAATATGCATGTTATGGGCAAGTATCCCATGGTGATATACAACTCTCCATTGCTACTTATCTAGAATGAAACCTCTTTGCTGACATATTGGATTAGTGTACAATCTCAATGATGTTATGGTAGAGATGGAAGGCATTTGAAAAGTTTCTTTGATATATGGATGAATGTTGTATTGGCTAAAATAGTTACATGATGCATAAGAATTTGTCTTTATGTATATGTCCTATGAAATGGTTCTAACCATGCAACTGATGCATTTGACTTGTAGGAAAGGTCATGTTAAACTGCCTACAAGAAAATGAGGATGGGACTTGTTTCAAAGAAAAAGTGACAACAATTCAAAATTCACTCCAATAAAAGATGAACCTAAAGCTCCCAGGGTCATAGACACCATGAAAGAATAAATAGCTCCAGAAGAATATAAGAGAGTGGTAGATCCACCTCAAGAGATGAAGAAAAGTATGGTGAGACTTCCAAACCAAATATATGGTTTCGAGACTTGAAGGGATGTCCGTATTGTATTCCATATGGATCTACAAGAAGAAGTATACAAAGCGAGGTTCATGGTTTGTCTTAGAAAGAATATACTATGGCATGACATACTCTATTGACCAGACACACTTCTCCAATAGAAGTATATATCGAGCAAAGAACCATCTGTACAGAATAGGCTTTGTACGAGCTCAGAAAACACCCATAGATAAGCACATCCATGAGCTTGAAAGATCACCTAGAGTGATGAATATCTTAACCTTTGCTACAAGTTTGAAGATGAAAACCTATAGAAGATAACAAGATCACAGATGGGTGCAAGATGTAATTTTTGACAAAGTTCAAGATAAAGGGATATTGGTATCTAGTAACCTAAGATGGATACATAGTAGCAGAATTGTACCTGTCACTCCAGTACAAAATGTAGAAGGATGATGCTTCGCTTCAAGGGGAGTGACTACAAAAGATCTCTGAGTTGGACATGGTACAACAGGATGGAAAAATTTCATATGGACCAAGGCTTTACCAAGAGTAAAGTGGGTTACAACCTTCAAGGTTTAATGCGGAAGACTAGGATATGTCGATGACCTGACATCGTGAACTCATGGTAGAATCAATGATGGAAGAGTACCAGTCATTATTGGGATACAGTACCCAAACTAGGAAACACGAGTGTTGTATCTTCCAAGTAGATCTACAAGATAAAACATGTTGCTGATGGAAGAGAAGATTTGTGGCCAAAGAATTCTCTTAGAGAAAAATAGTTGATTATGCTAAATGAAAAACTACATTATGAAAGCTAACACACATTAAATTTCACTCACCTTGCAACAATTTAAGGTTGAAATCTAACTCCATCTAGATTTTCATCATGGTGCAATGTGACAATGTGGTTGTGTTAGATGAAAAACTACTTTATGAAAGCTAACACACATTATCTTTCACTCATCATGCCATGTTGTTAAAAAGAAAGCTAACTCCAGCTAGATTTTCACAATGGTGTAATGAGATAACACATAAGCTTTTGTTGATAGTGCCATGTTAGAAGGAAAGCTAACTCCAGATAGATTTCCATCATGGTGTAATGTATTTGATGACAATGTGGCAGTTTTAGATGGAAAACTACATTATCAAAAGCTAACACACATTAAATTTTACGCACCATGCAATGTTTTAAGAACAAAATCTAACTCCAGCTAGATTTCCATGATGGTGCATTGTGATTGATGACAATGTGGCTGTGCTAGATGGAAAACTACACTATGAAAACTAACACACATTAGATTTCACTCACTGTGTCATGATTTAAGGATGAAAGCTAACTTTAGCTAGATTTCAAACACAACGCAATATGATTGATGACAATGTGGTTGTGTTACATGGAAAACTACCTTATGAAAGCTAACACACATTGGCTTTCACTCATCGTGCTATGTTGGTAAAATGAAAGCTAACTCTAGTTAGATTTCCATCATGGTGTAATGAGTTAACAAACATAAGATTTTTTTTATAGTGCCATGTTTTTAGAAGGAAAGCTAACTCTAGTTAGATTTCCACCATGATTTTATTTATTTGATGACAATGTGGTTGTGTTAGATGGAAAACTACCTTATGAAAGCTTAACAGACATAAATCTTGACAGACATTAGCTTTACTCATTGTGCAATGTTTTAAGAATGAAAGCTAACTCAAGCTAGATTTCCATCATGATTCATTGTGATTGATGACAATGTGGTTGTGCTAGATGGAAAAATACATTATGAAAGATTACACACATTAGATTTCACTCACCATTCAAGGATTTATGGATGAAATCTAACTCCAACTATAATTCCAACACGATGCAATGTGCTTGATGACAATGTGGTTGTGTTACATGGAAAACTACCTTATGAAAACTAACACACATTAACTTTCACTCATCGTTCCATGTTATTAAAAGGAAAGCTAACTCTAGCTAGATTTTCATCATGGTGTAATGGGCTAACACACATAAGCTTTCCCTTATAGTGCCATGTTGTTAGAATAAAAACTAACTCCAGCTAAATTTCCATTATGATGTAATGTATTTGATAACAATGTGGTTGTGTTAAATGGAAAGCTACCTTATGAAAGCTAACAAACATTAGCTTTATTGACCGTGCAATTTTTTAAGAACGAAAGCTAACTTTAGCTATATTTCCATCATGGTGCATTGTGATTGATTACAATGTGGTTGTGCTAGATGAAAAACTATATTATGAAAACTAACACATTAGATTTCACTCATCGTGCAATGATTTAATGACGAAATCTAACTCTAGCTATATTTCCATCACAGTGCAATGCGATCAATGATGATGTGGTTGTGTTAGATAGAAAACTACCTTATGAAAGCTAACACACATTATCTTTCACTCATCGTGCCATGTTGTTAGAAGAAAAACTAACTCTAGCTAGATTGCATCATGGTGTAATGTATTTGATGACAATGTGACTGTGTTAGATGAAAAACTACCTTACAAAAGCTAACACAGATTAGCTATTACTCACCGTCCAACATTTTAAGAATGAAAGTTAACTTTAGCTAGATTTCCATCATGGTGCATTTTTATTTATGGCAATGTGTTTGTGCTAAATGAAAAACTACATTATGAAATCTAACACATATTAGATTTCACTCACCATGCAACGATTTAAGGTTGAAATTTGAATCCAGCTAGATTTCTATCTCGGTGCAATGTGATAATGTGGATGTGTTAGATGGAAAACTACCTTATTAAAGCTAACACACATTATCTTTCACTCATCATGCCATGTTTTTAAATAGAATGCTAACTCCAACTAGATTTTCATAATGGTGTAATGAGCTAACACACATAAGCTTTCACTCATAGTGTCATGTTAGAATGAAAGCTAACTCTAGCTAGATTTCCATCATGGTGTAATGTATTTGATAACAATGTGGCAGTGTTAGATGGAAATTTACCTTATGAAAGCTAACATGCATTAGCTTTTACTTACCATGCAATGTTTTAAAAATGAAAGCTAACTCTAGCTAGATTTCCATCATAGTGCATTGTGATTTATGACAACGTCGTTGTGCTAGATGGAAAACTACACTATAAAGCATTATACACATTATATTTCACTCACCATGCAACAATTTAAGGATGAAAGCTAACTTATGCTAGATCTCCAACACAACGCAATATAATTTATGACAATGTGGTTGTTTACAAGGAAAACTACCTTATGAAAGCTAACACACATTAGCTTTCACTCATCGTGCCATGTTGTTAAAAGGAAAGCTAACTTCAACTATATTTCCATCATGGTGTAATGTGCTAACACATAATATTTCCTATGTAGTGCCATGTTGTTAGAAGGAAAACTAACTCCAACTAGATTTCCATCATGGTGTAATGTATTCGATGACAATGTCGCTATGTTAGATGGAAAACTATCTTATGAAGGATAATGTACATTATATTTACTCACCATGCAATGTTTTAAGAATGAAATCTAACTTCAGCTAGATTTTCATCATGATGCATTGTGATTGATAACAATGCAGTTGTGTTAGATGAAAAAATACACTATGAAAGCTTACACATTAGATTTCACTCACCATGCAACGCTTTAAGGATCCAACATGGTGCAATGTGTTTGTGTTACATGGAAAACTACCTTGTGAAAGCTAACACACATTATCTTTCACTCATCGTGCCATGTTGTTAAAAATAAAGCTAACTCCAACTAGATTTTCATCATGGTGTAATGGGAAAACACACATAAGCTTTCCCTTATAGTGCTATGCTGTTAGAAGAAAATCTAACTCTAGCTATATTACCATCATGGTCTAATGTATTTGATCACAACGTGGTTATGTTAGATGTAAAACTACCTTATGAAAGCTAAGAGACATTAGCTTTGCTGGCCGTGTAATGTTTTAAGAACGAAATATAACTCTAGCTAGATTTCCATCATGATGCATTGTGATTGATGACAATGTGTTTGTGCTAAATGAAAAGCTACATTATGAAAGCTAACACACATTAGATTTAACTCACCTTGCAATGATTTATGATTGAAAGCTAATTCTAGCTAGATTTCCATCACTATGCAATTTGACAGTGTAGTTGTGTTAGATGAAAAATGACCTTATGAAAGCTAGCACAAATTATCTTTTACTCATCGTGCCATATTGTTAAAAAGAAAGCTAACTCCAGCTAGATTTCCATAATGGTGTATTGAGATAACACACATAAGCTTTCACTCATAGTGCCATGTTAGAAGGAAAACTAACTCTAGGTAGATTTCTATCATGGTGTGATGTATTTGATGATAATGTGGCCGTGGTAGATGAAAAATTACCTTATGAAAGCTAACACACATTAGCTTTTAAAAACTATGCAATATTTTTAGAATGAAATCTAACTCAAGCTAGATTACCATCATGGTGCATTGTGATTGATGACAATGTGGTTGTGCTAGATGTAAAACTACACTATGAAATCTTACACACATTAGATTTCACTCACCGTGCAACAGTTTAAGGTAGAAAGCTAAGTTCATCAAGATTTCGAACACAACGCAATATGATTGATGACAATGTGGTTGTGTTACATGGAAAAACCACATTATGAAAGCTAACACACATTAGCTTTCACTTATCGTGCCATGTAGTTAAAAGGAAAGCTAACTCTAGCTAAATTTTCATCATGATGTAATGAGCTAACACACATAAGCTTTCACTCGTCGTGCATGTTGTTAGAAGGAAATCTAACTCCATCTAGATTTGCATCATGGTGTAATGTTTTTTATGACAATGTGGCTATGTTAGATGAAAAAATACCTTACAAAAGCTCACACACATTAGCTATTACTCACCGTGTAACGAACACTAACTCTAGCTATATTTTCAACATGGTGCATTTTGATTGATGACAATGTGGTTGTGCTAAATGGAAAATTACACTATGAAAACTAACACACATTAGATTTCATTCATCATGTAATGATTTAAGGTTGAAAGCTAACTCTAGCTAGATTTTCATCACAGTGCAACGTGACAATGTGGTTGTGATATATTGAAAACTACCCTATGAAAGCTTACACACATTAGATTTTACTCATTGTGTAACGATTTAAAGATGAAAGCTAACTCCAGCTAGATTTTCAACACAGTGCGATATGCTTGATGACAATGTGGTTGTGTTATATGAAAAACTACTTTATGCAAGCTAACACACATTATATTTCACTCATTGTGCCATGTTGTTAAAAAGAAAGCTAACTCTAACTAGATTTTCATCATGGTGTAATGAACTAACACACATAAGCTTTCCCTTATAGTGTCATGTTAAAAGGAAAGATAACTCCAACCAGATTTCCATTATGGTGTAATGTATTTGATAACAATGTAGTTGTGTTAGATAAAAAACTACCTTATGAAAGATAACAGACATTAGCTTTATTCATCGTGCAATGTTTTAAGAATGAAAGCTAACTCTAACGAGATTTCCATCATGGTGCATTGTGATTGATGACAATATGGTTGTGCCAGATGTAAAAACTACATTATGAATGCTAACATACATTAAATTTCACTCACCATGCAATGATTTAAGGATGAAAGCTAACTCCAAATAGATTTCCATCATGATACAATGTGATCGATGACGATTTTGTTGTGTTAGATCGAAAACTACCTTATGAAGGCTAAAACACATAAGTTTTCACTCATTATGCCATGTAGTTAGAAGAAAAACTAACTCCAGCTAGATTTTCATCATGGTGTAATGAGCTAACACACATAAGCTTTCACTCATCATGCCATGTTGTTAGAAGGAAATCTAAATCCAACTATATTTGCATCATGGTGTAATGCATTTGATGAGAATGTGGTTGTGTTAGATGAAAAACTACCTTACGAAACCTAACACACATTAGCTATTACTCACCGTGCAACATTTTAAGAACGAAAGCTAACTCTAGCTAGATTTCTAACATGGTGCATTTTGATTGATGACAATGTGGTTGTGCTAAATGAAAAACTACATTATGAAAGCTAACAAACATTAGATTTCACTCACCGTGCTTCAATTTAAGGTCGAAAGCTAGTTCCAGCTAGATTCCAATCACGATCCAATGCGACAATGTGGTTGT
This sequence comes from Pseudotsuga menziesii, assembly GCA_001517045.1. NCBI lineage: Eukaryota > Viridiplantae > Streptophyta > Pinopsida > Pinales > Pinaceae > Pseudotsuga > Pseudotsuga menziesii. The sequence goes on from LPNX011192159.1 coordinate 51,914, forward strand.
GTTAGATGGAAAACTACATTATGAAAAATAACACACATTAGCTTTCACTCATCATTCCATGTTGTTAAAAAGAAAGCTAACTCCAGATAGGTTTTCATAATTGTGTAATGAGCTAACACACATAAGCTTTCACTCATAGTGCCATGTTGTTAGAAGGAAAGATAACTCTAGCTAGATTTGCATCATGGCGCATTGTGATTGATGACAATTTGGATGGTCTAGATGAAAAAATGCACTATGAAAGCTTACACACATTAGATTTATTTCACTGTGCAACGATTTAAAGATGAAATCTAACTCAAGCTAGATTTCTAACACGATGAAATGTGCTTGATGAAAATGTGGTTGTGTTACATGAAAAACTACCTTATGAAAACTAACACACATTAGCTTTCACTCATTGTGCCATGTTGTTAAAAGGAAAGCTAACTCCAACTAGATTTCCATCATGGTGTTATGATCTAACACACATAAGCTTTCCCTTATAGTGTCTTGTTGTTAGAATGAAAGCTTACTCCAGCCAGATTTCTATCATGGTGTAATGTATTTGATAACAATGTGGGTGTGTTAGATGGAAAACTACCTTATGAAAGATAACAGACATTAGCTTTACTCATTGTGCAATGTTTTAAGAACTAAATCTAACTCTCACTATATTTCCATCATGGTGCATTATGATTGATGACAATGTGGTTGTGGTAGATGAAAAAACTGTATTATGAAAGCTAACACACATTAGATTTCATTCACCGTGCAATGATTTAAAAACAAAAGCTAACTCCAACTAGATTTCCATGGTGGTGCAATGTGATCGATGACAATGTGGTTGTGTTAGATGAAAAAATACCTTATAAAAGCTAACTCAAATTAGTTTCCACTCATAGTGCCATGCCGTCAGAAGAAAAGCTTACTCCAACTAGATTTGCATCATGATGTAATGTATTTGATGACTATGTAACTATGTTAGATGAAAAACTACCTTACGAAAGCTAACACACATTAGATATTACTCATCGTGCAACGTTTTAGAAACAAAATCTAACTTGAGCTAGATTTTCAACATGGGACATTTTGATTAATGACAATGTGGTTGTGTTAAATGAAAAGCTACATTATGAAAACCAACACAAATTAGTTTCACTCAGTGTGCAACGATTTAAGGTTGAAAGTTGTTAAATTTCCATATGCTAAGCAAGAAAATCAATATTTCATTTCATTTCCATAACAAAAGAATATAAACAGGATCACTAAAAGAAACAGCATCACAAGAACAACACAGATTTATCCTGGCAAAACCCAGCAAAAGCTTCCTCAATATAGATGCCCCCCAAAAGGTAAAAGGTAAAACCAACAAGGAGATAAAAAACCTGATCCTCCTCCTTCTCCTGCTACTCTTCTCTTCTCCACTGTGCTACACAAGTGAGAGTGTGTGTTCCAAATGAGGAGCGCTACACCTCTATTTATATTCATCCGTTCACTTAAGTTAACTCATCTGTCATGTAGGCTTGAGTTAATCATGTAGGCTCGAGTTACACATGTAGGCTCAAGTAACCACATTGGGGTGCTAATGACCCACCTTTATAATTAGAGGGGACTACCTCATGAATCTTATTAGTTCTTTCGATTAGGAGCATCGGGGTACAAAGTAATACAAGTGGTTCTCCCGGTAGGACCATCGGGGACCACAAAATATACATATAGAATATTCTTTGAAGTTTCAATATTTCAACACTCCCCCTTAATGAGAAGGGTATTCTACAACATCATCGACAACAACAATAATAGGAGAGAGATGGAGGACATCATCAACATCATCATCAGGGTGACACATCTATAAATAATTGGAGGCTTTTCAACATTATATAGTCTTCGTCTTCAATATTCAATGTCAACAACTCTTTAATCAACATCAACACTTTGACCTTTTGATCACCAACATCATCTTCAACACTTTGACCTTTCGATCAGCAACATCATCTTCAGCACTTTGACCTTTCAATCAGCAACATCGTCTTTAACACTTTGACCTTTCGATCAGAAACATCTTCATCATCATATTCTGATCTTTCGATCAGCAACATCATCTTCAGCACTATGACCTTTCGATCAGCAACATCATCTTCAGCAATTTGACCTTTCGATCAGCAACATCTTCATCATCATATTCTGATCTTTCGATCAGAGTCATCATCATCAAACCATCATCATCATCAAAACATCAAAAGCATCATCATCATCATCACATTCTGATTTTTTCAATCAGAAACATTATCATAAAAACATCGTCATCATCAAAACATCATCATCATCATCAAATGCTGATGTTTCGATCAGGAGCATCATCATCATCATCACATTTTGATTTTTTCGATCAGAAACATTATCATAAAAACATCGTCATCATCAAAACATCATCATCATCAAATGTTGATGTTTCGATCAGGAGCATCATCATCATCAAAACATCATCATCATCAAATTCTGATATTTCGATCAGGAATATCATCATCATCACACTCTGATCTTTCAATCAGGAACATCATCATTATCAAATTCTGATATTTCGACCAGGAACATCATCATCATCACACTCTGATCTTTTGATCAAGAACATCATCATCATCACTCTCTAATCTTTCGATCAGGAACATCATCATCATCACATTCTCGACAACCAAAGTCACCAGATTGATTACGGGATAATCAGTCCCTATCACTTTAGGACTAAGTCCAAGGATGATGCAATCCTATCACATTCTCGAGTACCGAAGTCACCGGATCCATTCTAAACTAAGGTTCAAGGATGATACAATCCTACCATCTCGATTACCAAAGTCACTGGATCCATTCTGAACCGAGGTTCATGGATGATACAATCCTACAACCATCTTGATGACCGAAATCACCAGATCCATTCTGAACCGAGGTTCACGAATGATACAATCCTACAACCATATCGATGAACAAAATAACTAGATCCATTCTGAACCAAGGTTCACAGATGATACAATCCTACAACCATCTCAATGACCGAAATCACCGGATCCATTCTGAACCGAGGTTCACGGATGATAGAATCCTACAACCATCTTGATGACCAAAATCACCGGATCCATTCTGAACCGAGGTTCACGGATCATACAATCCTACACATTAGAGGAATTTTTGGGTCTAAAATGGGCCTCCTAAGGAAAATAATAAAATAATAGTTAAAATAATAAAATAATATTGATTAATTTTGGAGGAAGAAAGAAAAAAACTACTTTTTGTGTTCATATTTTCGACATATCTCCCTGTGTTTTTACTCAAATTTCAATCGAGAGAGCTCGTTGGATGCGGAATTTGATTTCGCATCCAACGAGTACCCACACTGCATACTTTTGATGGACCTCGCTACCCCCAAAACAAGAAATACCTGAAAAAACATGATGATGACATCATCATCATGTTTTTTCAGGTATTTCTTGTTTTGGGGGTAGCGAGGTCCATCAAAAGTATGCAGTGTGGGTACTCGTTGGATGTGGAATCAAATTTCGCATCCAACGAGCTCTCCCGATCGAAATTTGAGTAAAAANCATCTCGATGACCGAAATCACCGAATCCATTCTGAACCGAGGTTCATGGATGATACAATCCTACAACCATCTCGATGACCAAAATCACCAGATCCATTCTGAACCAAGTTTCACGAATGATACACTCCTACAACCATCTCGATGACCGAAATCACTAGATCCATTCTCAAATGAGGTTCACAGATGATACAATCCTACAACCATCTCGATGACTGAAATCACCGGATCCATTTTGAACTGAGGTTCACGGATGATACAATCCTACAACCATCTTGATGACCGAAATCACCGGATCCATTCTAAACCAAGGTTCACAGATGATACAATCCTACAACCATCTCGATGACCGAAATTACCGGTTCCATTCTTGACCTATGTCCCGGGATGATACAATCCCTCTTCATTCTCAAGGACTGAGGTCTCCGGATCACTTTAGGGCAAGTGCCCAGGGATGATACAATACCACTGCATCATCACTACTCCCCCTTTCAAGGAAGGTATTTCCAAACCACACCAAGCTTGTCTCGAAAGTGTTTGAACTTTACTCGGGACAGAGGCTTTGTCAGCACATCATCATCTAAACCATAATCATCTACATCTTCAGTCTGTGAATACTGAAATATCACCATCTATATCTCTAGTATGTGAATACTGAAAGCATCATCATCTCTATATTCAGTATAGAAATACAGAATCAACATCATCTGCATCTACAATATGTAAATACTGAAACACCATCTATATCTTTAGTATGGCAATACTGAAACATCATCATCTGTATCTTATCTCGTATTTATAAATGTCGGATTTCTATGTGTTATGATGAAACACAGGGTTCTCTATCATCACAACTCTGTTTATCACATAGAGTCATTGTAGTATCCATCTTCAGGTCAAAGAGACCTAATATCAACTTTTGAAGCCATATGACTTCACAACTTAGTAGAGCAATCTGCTATGTATTCTGCTTCAGCCATGTTAAGAGAAACATTGGACTATTTCCTGCTAAACCATGAACTCATAGAAAACCCCAAACAAAAGAATCTACCTGATGTGCTTTTCCTGTCTGAGATACTTCCAACACAATCTGCATCTATGTACCCATGCAATCTATACTCATGGCTACCATCATAGTATAGAACAAAGTCTATAGTCCCTTTTAGATATCACATCACATGTTTTGCAGCTACTAGGTGAACCCGTTTTGGTTGAACAAGATATTGACTTAAGGTGTTCAAAGCAAAACAAACTTCTGGTCTGGTATTTGTTAAGTACATCAATGACCCAATTATTTGTCTGTAATGAGTCACATCCACTAACTCTGATGAGTTATCAACTAACAACTTCAGGTTGGAGTCCATGGGTGTGGCCATGACTTTGCATTCCAACATATTGAATCTCTTCAATATCTCTACCGCATACTTTCCCTAGTTGAGAAAGATTCCTTCTAAACTTTTCCATACTTCCAGACCTAGGAAATAATGCATTAACCCAAGGTCTTTCATCTTAAATTCTTCTACTAGTTTCTTCTTGATTTCCATGATCCATTTCTCATTCTTTGTCAAGAATAAGTCATCCACATATAATAAAAGGATGAAAGGTTCATCTTCTACAACCTTGAGATAAAGGTTAGGATCAACTTTACTCTTGGTAAAGCCCATAATTGACATGAAGCTGTCTATCCTTCCATAACAAGCTCTGGGATCTTGCTCCATGCCACAGAGGGCCTTCTTCAACTTACATATATGAGTCCATCTATCTTCAACTTCAAATCCTTGTGACTATTTGATGTAAAACTCTTTCCCAATCATACCATTAAGGAAGGCTTGTCTTTACTTCATCATGGAAGCAATGACCATCATAGTTCTGAAGGAAGTGTACCTTGCTTCCTGGAGTAAGTGTCTCTTCAGAACTAATTCCCTCTTTCTTATAGAAACCTCTAACCACAAGTCTTTCCTTACTTCTATTAGCAACATATTTTATCTTGCAAATCCATTTGTAAGATACCACATTCTTTCTTTTTTGTTTGAGTACTATATCCCAAACATCATTCTAGTATTCTTTCATCATAACATATTCCATGAGTTCATCTTGTCAGATCATTAACATATCCTAGTCTTATGCATTCAACTTTGATGGTTGGAACCCACTTTACTCTTGGTAAAGTCTCGATCCATCAGGAAGCTATCCATCATTTCGTACCATGTCGAACTCAGATATTTTCTGTAGTCACTCCCCCTGAAGTGGAGTATTATCTTCCTTCTTCATTCTGTACAGGTGGTTCTATGCTTGATATATACTGGTCAATAGAGTATGCCATGTCATAGTCTATTCTTTCTGAGGCAAATCAAGAACCTTGCTTTGTACACTTGTTCTTGTAGATCCATATGGAAGATACTACGTAAGTTCCCTTTATGTCTCGAAATCATATCGTATACATCATTCCCCGTGATCAATTGTTATTTTTTGATCATAGCTTCTTTCATAGCATTATTTTCTTCATCTTGAGTTATCTTTCATACCCATAGTGGTATTCATCCTTCACGATGGATCTACCGCTTTCTGAATCTCTTTCTTCTATCATGGTGTCTCTGACCCTGGGAGTTTCAGATTCATGTTTATTGAATTGTCATCACTTGTTCTTCGGAACAAGTCTCATCCTTCCTTTCTTGTAGGAGGTTGTACAAGACCTTTCCTACAATTCAAATGCATCAGTTTCATGGTTAGAACTATTTCATAAAACATATGCATAACAACAAATTCTTATGCATCATGCAACTGTTTAGCCAATAAAACATTCATACATATCTTACAGAAACTTTCTAGATGCCTTCCATCTCTACCATGACATCATTGAGATTGTGCACTAATCCAATATGTCAGCAAAGAGGTTTGATAAGTAGCGATGGAGAGTTGTATAGCACCATGAGCTACTTACCCATCACATGCATATTAGTAATATACATTCATTAATGCGAGCAATCTACCATGCATAATACATCAACTGAATATAATAAAATGTATAACAAAACAATATCATGAAATGACATTGAATACTTATCTTTTATTTGTTTCGTGGGTACGCTCCATCTTGATCATTCTGCTTTATCATATTATTCATTCATGACATAATAATTTCTTATTCAGATGATAAGATGGATAAGAGGTTCTTCAAGAATTGAGTTCTTCATATTCCTCATCGCTTGAGGGATCTTCTTTGAATGGTGAGAGCTTGATCTTCAATTTATCCCATCTTCTTTTTCTCGAGCTTCTTCTTCTTCCTAGATTCTGTTGAAAGTAATTACTTCCTTTTGGCACACATTCCTTGAATGAATGAATTCTATGATCCTGGGAGACCATTTAAGGTGGCTATCACCACTTCTGCATTCTCTGCTTCTTCTACTGCTTCAAGGTGTTCTGTATTCTGGATCTTCACATTCTTCAACTGTTTTCTCAAAGCCATCTTCTAATTTATGTTTTTATCTTCAAATATATTGATAAAGGAATAAAAAATCTTTGTTTTATTTAGGTAAGACACTTGTGGTGCAATTTGATCCATGATTGAATCAACAATGATCTTCTTGGCCTTGTTCAAGTTCTTCTTGTGTAAGGCTTTGAGCCTCATCTCCTTCTAGAATTGGAACCTCTCTACTCATGAAGGTGTCCAATTCATTTTCTTCAAAGAGATCAAATACTTCCATGCTTGGAAGTTTTCAACTTCACCAAGCTTATTATCAAGCTGATGAGATAGATCACTTTGAAATGAGAACCTCAAATGCAAATAGCAAAAGATTAGATCTTACCGATTTGAGGTGTCCGTCCTACTTCTGGAGCTGGTTGATCTAGGGTTTGTAAGAGAAACCATGATTTTCAAAAATTGGAATCTTTTAGATATGATTGGATAGAAAGATATATCTCTTCAAATGGAACTGTCCAATGTACTCCTTTTATGAAAATAGTGGAGGGAAACTCCCGGAACAGGAAGCCCTAGTTTACCAATTTCTTCTGCATAAATGCCTGTCACTATTTCTGTGATAGCTCAAAAATGAATGCTTCTCTATGTATGAAATTTTGTACTGAGGTAACCTCACATGTCCCTGATCCCATAACATAGGTTTCATTAGAATTGGTTTCACCAATTGTGATTTATGATCATTTTACCAAGGTGGCCTGTTATAGGACTGTTCAGAACAACGAATTTGTATGGCTTGTCACGTGTCACTGTTTCATATTCTGGTTCTAAAATTTGGACAACAGAAATTAAATTCCATGGTATTTTTGGAACAACTTTAGGAATTCAATTTGGACTTCTGTATCCCAGGCTATAGCAATTCTCCCCAGGTGTCCTGTTTAAGGATGAATTCGGGAAGAGGCTGGAACCCTAACTTAGAGGGATCATATCTCCTAGGATATAGAGAATATGAGGCTTCATTTTGGATACCGTGTACATAAGGATATTATTTTCAGCATCCACAAGTTTCAGCTCTTGAACCTTCTTCAATCTTGGGATATAGCGAATGTACCAAAACTTAGCAGTTTTAGTATTTAGGGTTTTTCTGGCTCGAGGTCAAACTAGGGTTTGACTTTCCTGGAGTTTCACCCAACCAAAAATATTGATCCAGGTCTCTAAACTTCGATTTTGTGAGGAGATAAATCCTATTCTAGGCTCACTAAAAAATTATTCTTCTATAAGAAGCCCTAATTTCTTTCGGGGAGAGAGAGAGAGCTATTTCACCTTGTGAAAGCTGTCCTATTCAGGTTAGCTCTGATTCCATGTTAAATTTCCATATGCTAAGAAACAACATCAGTATTTCATTTCATTTCCATAAAAAAAGAATATAAACAGGATCACTAAAAGAAACAACATCACAAGAACAACATATATTTATCCTGGGAAAACCCTAAAGGGAAAAACCCAGCAAAAGCTTCCTCAATATAAATGCCCCCAAAAAGGTAAAAGGTAAAACCAACAAGGAGATAAAAAACCTGATCCTCCTCCTTCTCCTGCTACTCTTCTCTTCTCCACTAATTCGCTACAAAAGTGAGAGTGTGTGTTCCAAATGAGGAGCGCTACACCTCTATTTATATTCATCCGTTCACTTAAGTTAACTCATCTGTCATGTAGGCTCGAGTTAATCATGTAGGCTCGAGTTACACATGTAGGCTCAAGTAACCACACTGGGGTGCTAATGACCCACCTTTACAATTAGAGGGGACTACCTCATGACTCTTATTAGTTCTTCCGATTAGGAGCATCGGGGTACAAAGTAATACAAGTGGTTCTCCCAGTAGGAACATCGAGGACCGCAAAAGATACATATAGAATATTCTTCGAAGTTACAATATTTCAACAAAACTTAACTCCAGCTAGATTTCTATCACGGTGCAATTTGACAATGTAGTTGTGTTAGATAGAAAACTACCTTATGAAAGCTAACATGCATTAGCTTTCACTCATCATGCCATGTTATTAAAAAGAAATCTAACTCCAACTAGATTTTCATCTTGGTGCAATGAGCTAACACATATTAGCTTTCACTCATCGTACAACACTTTAAGAATGAAAGCTAACATGTTGTTAAAATGAAAACTAATTATAGCTATATTTTCATCATCATGTTATGTATTTGATGACAATGTGACTATTTTAGATAGAAATCTACCTTACAAAAATTAGCACATATTTACTTTCACTCAACGTGCAATGTTTTAAGAACGAAAGCTAACTCTAGTTAGCTTTCCATCATGGTACAATGAACTAACACACATTAACTTTCACTCATCATGCCATGCTGTTAGAAGGAAAGCTAACTCCAACTAGATTTCCATCATGGTGTAATGTATTTGAGGACAATATGATGGAAGACTAACTTATTACAGCTAACACACATTAGCTTTTACTCACCGTGTAATGTCTTAAGAACCAAAACTAACTTCAACTAGATTTTCATCGTGGTGAGTTGTGATTGATGAAATTGTGGTTGTGTTAGATGGAAAAACTACATTATGAAAGCTAACACACACTAGATTTCAGTCATCATGCAATGATTTAAGGACGAAAGCTAACTCCAATTAGATCTTCATTACGGTACAATGTGATTGATGACAATGTGGTTGTGGTAGATGAAAAACTACATTTTGAAAGCTAACACACATTAGCTTTCTCTCATCGTGCCATGTTGTTAAAAGGAAAGCTAACTACAGTTAGATTTCCATCATGGTGTTATATATTTGATGACAATGTGGTTGTTTTAGATAGAAAACTACCTTATGAAAACTAGCATACATTAACTTTCACTCACCATGTAATGTTTTAAGAATGAAAACCAACTCCAGCTAGATTTCCATCGTGGTGCAATGTGATTGTGTTATATTTAAAACTGCATTATGAAAACTAACACACATTACCTTTCACTCATGGTGCAATGTTTTAAGAACGAAACCTAATTGTAACTAGATTTTCATCATGATGCAATGTAATTGATGACAATGTGGTTGTGTCAGATGAAAAACTACCTTATGAAAAGTAACACACTTTATCTTTCACCAACCGTGCAATGTTTTAAGAATGAAAACTAACTCTAGCTAGATTTCCATCATGGTGCAATGTGATTGATGACAATGTAGTTGTGTTAGATGGAAAACTTCCTTATGAAAGCCATCACACGTTAGGTTTCACTCACCATGCCATGTTGTTAGAAGGAAGCTAACTCCACTAGAATTCCATTATGGTGTAATGTATTTGACGACAATGTGGTTGTGTTAGATGGAAAACTACCTTATGAAATCTAACACATTATATTTTAGCCACCATGCAATGTTTATGAATGAAAGCTAAGTCCACCTATATTTATATCATGGTGTAATGTGGTTCTGTTAGATGAAAAAATACATTATGAAAACTAATACACATTAACTTTCATTCATCGTGCAACATTTTAAGAACGAAAACTAACTCTAGCTAGATTTCCAGCACATTCATACACACATCAATAATATAAGTGCCATGTCCAAATTCAAATAAAAATTTGGTGGTTTTATTTGAGTTGATATCTGTCATTCTCTAATAATTATTGGAACTTTTATTGTTATCTCTTCATATATATTTTATGTAATTTATATGTAAATTCCCTTTTGCTAGCGCGCACAAGATGTAGGAGAACAATGTTTCGTGGCATACAAAAGGGCTACCCTATTCTTTTGAATTATTGGAACTATATTACTTTTTTGAACATACACTTCATATGGTTTAACCTTAATTAAAAACTACAATTCAAATGTGTTACATAAATTGGGAGGAGTTACAGTGGAAAATATAATTTTGACAAGAGGGGACTATGTTGACCTCCTAATTAATGGTCAAGTTATTGGACTAGGAAGGGTTGAATCTATAGAGACTACAACTCATTATGGTGGAGAAAGGCTTGATGTAGGATATGCTATGGTTTTGATAATTGATGTCATTGAACCACATTTGATTGTGGAAGATGTTGATGAAGGGGACTTACATCCATGGAAGATCATAGATTTGAGGCATAACAAAGGTAAATTAAAATCTTGAAGCACTTGTTAAGTGTTTTTGATAGTACATTGCTTGTTTGTTTAGCAAATACTAATATTAGTTTAATTTGCTATATAGGTGCAAATGTCTCTTCTGCATTTTCTATTGGAGACAAGGTAGATCTTTTGCAATGTGGAGTGAAGGTGGGTGAAGGCTCCATATTCAATACAAATATTGGTCATAGATAGAAATTATGAAATATGTAGGATTGGGGATAATTATATACATTGTTTGGTTAGATGGCCAATAAATATGTTGGTGGACAATGAAGGTGAGATTTTAAGGTTGAATGAAAATTTCAAGGAGGCACCCAAGGAAAGGACATGAGGTCTAATGGAGATATTATTTGTAAGAAAGCATGATACAAGATACATAATGTTACGGAGAGAAATTCCTATGGCTTGGGGTACCACAACAGACAGCTAAACTCCAGAACACCATCTTTCCCAATATGCAATAGAAATAATCCATTGAGTTTGAATTGATA
>LPNX011192180.1:0-12880 GCA_001517045.1 Pseudotsuga menziesii
GTATTTCAAATTTAAAGCAATTTCATTGGCTAACACATGATGACATGGAATTTGAATAAAAGTTAAAAGGCCCATTTTGAGATGAAATTTCCTCTAATGACAAAACTTGGGAGTTTGTTTCAAGACCAGAAAACAAGAATGCCATTGGAACTAAATGGGTATTTAGGAACAAAATAAATGAAAATGGACAAGTAATTAGGAACATAGCCAGATTAGTATGTAAAGGGTATGCTCAAGTTGAAGGAGTAGATTTCGAAGAAACCTTTGCACCAGTTGCCAGACTGGAAGCAATAAGAATGTTCTTAGTTTTTGCCAACCAAAAAAAAATTAAATTATACCAAATGGATGTCAAATCAGCATTTCTTAATGGTAACTTAGAATAAGAGGTCTACATTGAGCAACCAAAAGGGTTTAAATTAACTGATAAAGGATACTATGTTTGTAGACTAAAGAAAGCTCTCTATGAGCTAAAACAAGCACCATATGCATGGTACAAAAGACTAGATTCCTATCTACAAATACAAGGCTTCAAAAGGGGGTCAGTAGACAATAATCTTTATTGTAAATTTATTGATGATAGTATGGTTATTGTGGAAGTATATGTTGATGGTATCATATTTGGGAGTGATGATGAAGAAATAAGTAAGGATTTTTCTAGTAGGATGCAGCAAGAGTTTGAAATGTCCTTACTTGGTGAATTAAAATTCTTCTTAGGATTTCAAATAGTTTAGTCCAAAAAGGGGATTTTTATCCACCATTCCAAGTATGTTAAAGATATGCTGAAGAGATTCCAAATAGAGAATTGCAAGCCTGTTTGTACACCTATGACAGTAGGATGCAAATTAAGCAAAGAGGATGAGACCAAAGACATGGATCCAAAACATTACAGATCAATGATTGGAAGTTTACTATATGTAACAGACTCCAGGCCAGATGTCAAGTTGTTGGAATGATGACTAGATTTCAAGCTACACCAAAAGAGAGCCATGTTCAAGTTGTAAAAAGAATATTCAGGTATTTAAAAGGAACCATAAATCTTGGATTATGGTACCCTAGCAAGAACACATTCTCCCTAAAATCCTATTCAAATGCAGAATGGGCTGGCTATGTAGATGATAGGAAGAGCACAAGTGGAGGAGCCTTTTTCTTGGGAGAATCACTTATCTCTTGGATAAGTAAAAAAATAGACCTCAATCTCCCTATCCACCACTGAAGCAGAGTACATTGCAGCAGCAGAGTGCAGCACACAGGTCAAGTGGATGAAACAAACTTTACAAGATATTAAGGCTGTGTTTAAAGAACCCACTATCATCCATTGTGACAACACAAGTGCCATAAGTTTTTCCAAAAACCCAGTCCAACACTCCAAGGAAAAACATATTCCTATAAAATATCACTATTTAAGAGAGCAAGCTGCAAGCAAGAATATCATACTTGAATATATTCCAACTCAAGAATAAGTGGCAGACATATTTACTAAGCCCTTGAACATGGATGTGTTTGAGCATATCAGGCAAAATCTGGGTGTAATTCCCTCTCCAAATTAAAAACAAAAAAATGATTGCTGGCAATAGGGGGAGACAGTGATTGCTGTCAGGGTGATCCTATTAGCCCTTTTCCTTTGATTTCAAAGGAGGAGAAATGAAGGGTACTACAGAGTATTGCTATCAATGCCAAAGGGAGAGATTGTTGGAAATATGGAAGATAGTGTTATTGGAATTGATGTCAATATATACACTATTGGTGACATTTTGTAAAAATGATATACACTATCAATACATGCTTTGTTTGAGTGAATCTTGATCCTTTGGGTAAACGGTCCAAGGTTGGGTTGACCATATATGATTCTCAAGTGCCTATAGCTGCTACTCCGGAATACATGGCTGGCCCTTACATGCTGCTACACCTAGAAGCAAAACTACATATATTGCTGCTCTTATGAAGAACACAGGGATAATATATGCTAATAAATTGAAAAAATCAAGAGGTAGCTGAAGAAAAATACAAGAAATGGGACAAGAAATATGCATCATTTGGATGGGATGTGTTCAACCAAAAGTTTCTATATAATTCCTACAAAAAGCGCACCAAAAAACATCCCTCTCAATGTGGATAACTGCACAAAGATGAAGGAAAGTGATCCATAATTTTATCGAGATGGTTCAAGTCTGCAATATGGAAAGACACTGAAGCTTCCAGAAGAGAACATATACAAAATGGATGCAAGAGCCACAGAGGATGATAATAATGGCGACGTGTAACCTAGATTCATCTGAGTTCCAAGATGCAAACACCACCATTGTTGATTTTGCAGAACACGCAAGCATGAGGAAATAGACATGACAAAGAATGAAGCAAGAAGTATGGCAGACTCAATGGATGCACGCTAGCAGGCTTAATGACATTAATAACTAATTTATGTTAATGATAAAATAGATGGTGGTGAAACCTGAGAAGATCCATTGAGATTGATATCTGGTTATCTAAATGTATATTTTGGAGATATTAACATAATCCTTTCAAAGACGAACAATGCAAAATGAATGGTGAAGCAGATAATGATGATCATGGTCGCGGCTCTGTTCAAATATTCACTTGACAACAAATAAAATACTTGATCCTTATCAACATATCCATTAACAAGGAAAAATATCAACCACAGAGATCATCATTGGAGGAATATCAAAATCATTGTAGATTGAGACTCAGAAGCCATCGGATCAAATTATCAATGGTGGAGATCAAGTTTTGTATTGGCCTTTATCCCACATTGGCTACGCAGAAGATTGTTTAAGGATTTATATACCCCAACCTTTCACATCTATATCGACGCATAGTGCAAAGGTATAGTGGGGGCTCTGGGTGTTTGGACTCCATGAGAAGCTCACCAGCTCAAAGCCCAAGACGACCTATCAGGCCCCCTACCTTTTGCTACACATGGAAAATCTGTTCGACAACATGTATGGTGACATGGGAAAGACACGTTGAGGCAGACAGTGACAAGGAGGACTGTGTAGTCCATGTGGACAATGATTGGATAATGAGAGGAAGGAAGATGGTGCTTGATATGTCAAAGAAATGGTGGTTCATTACTGTGCAAGGTGGAATGCCATGTGGCAATAGTAAAGTGAAGAAAAGCCAAAGTGGCAGATGCGTCATGGAGGTAGACAATGTGTAATTGAAGTGTACAATGATGTGTCGTTACAAACGTGGCAGCATGTTGGTCAAGGTGAACTAAAGTCATTAAGGTATACGGTCATAAAGAAGATGGTTCTGTGTAAAAGAACCAGGTGCTAGAAGACTTTAAAATAAAGGGCTGAAGCTCCTAGGTGCTTATGTAAAACCTAGTTTAAAAGAGCACTAACATAAAGGCTAATAAAAAAAATGCTAAGTATAAAGTTTCGAAAAGTTTTTTTTTATTTTTTTTAAAGCTGATATTTGATAATAAAAGAAAAAGGACCAAATATAGTTACAACTAAAATTTAGTTTAAAACTTTATTTTGTCCACTATATGAAAAGACATGTTATTTGATGAAAAAGTGTGTTATTTCAAAAATACGCATGACCTTTGAATAAGTATATATTTTGAAAACGAATGTCATTTGAAAGTGTCTCTCGATTCTTCATCTCAGTACTTGAAGAAGAAGGAAGGCCAAAGGAAGAGATACAGTCCTAGAAGCTTATGGAGACTTAATATCTTAAGGGCGACAGGGTGGTGCTAGGGCAGGTCAGTAACTACAAAAGGGAGTTGTTGCTTCCTTGTCAATCGTAACTGACTAAACAGGGGGTCGTAGCCTCCTACCAATTGGTGTTGGTGAATCAAGGGTGTGGGTGCATCCTAATTGGTTGGTGCTGATTAAATTATATTGTAACATGTAAACCAATTTTGCAGATAATAGTAAAGTGTTGGTGGTTTACCTTATTGGGTTCCACGTTAAAATTATTGTGTTCATTTATGTTCTTATATTTGCAAAAGGTAAAAAATTGAGTATAAATTTGTGTCATTGATTCACCCCCCCCTCTCTTAGTGACAAACCTGATCCAACACTTTAGCTGAAAATTTGTATGGGACTTCAGAAGATCCCTTCCACTTTGTGGATGGGACATCACACAATGTTTTATCACAATTTATAGACTACATAAACTCAGACCACTAGTATTGGTCACATATTCTGAGCGATGAGACTCACCATGTACCTGTTAGCACTAACACATTTAGATATGGCATGCCATACATTCTTGAGATAGGTTCATCACCGAATGTTCGGCCAGGTGTTGACCCTAGTGTTGCACCTGGGGGCACTTCCATTCCTTTCCATGTGGAGAGGTTTGGTATAGTCATATTGCACCTTCTACCCCTACAGTGGGAGGACCTTCACACACGAGACCTTAGCCTAGTACTGGTGTTCCCATTCATGGAACTAACCCAAGACATGTGAATATTAGGGGCACAAGATATATCCCTTCCCATATTCCATCGTCTTCAATAGTGGTTCCTTCAAATGTGTTTATAATGACACATCCTCCCCCTAACTTGCATGGTCCTTCATGCCGGAGTACTACTGCTAGCAATGTTATTCCCACGTCTACTCACACCATAGTATCTCAAGGCTATGTGTCTCCTTATCTGTCAACAAGGTATGTACCACCTTGTGTACCATCTTATGGTCCAACTTATACACCTTATGGGTCTGGGTATCAACCGCTTATCAAACTCACAACTATGGCTTCGTAACACCACAGTATCAAGGTAATCCGAACTATAATATTCCCATGCAACCTTATATGAGTCAATCGGGAGGAGGTTACTATCCCAATGTCCAAGGCCATGGGGTTTACAACAATCAGACCTATGTGAACCAATCTTATCAGGGATCATGGAACCAAATGGCTCAACCTAGGATCCTTTTCCTAGCGACATTAAATTTACCTGACTTATTGAGATTGACTAACAATCTGGTATCTCATGATCCGACATGGCCAGTTTTCCTTCCCAAGCTTCCTTTGGACATTCCAAAATTCAAAGGTGAGACTAGTGAGGACCCTGGTGAGCATGTCATGACTTTCCACCTATGGTGCTCTTCGAATTCATTGAATCATGGTTTTGTTCGTTTAAGACTATTTCAACGCACCCTCATGGATCTTGCGGCGAAGTGGTATATAGAGTTTCCTAGGGGCACATATCAGACCTTTAATGACTTAACCATGACTTTTCTCAATCACTTTCAGCTACCAATGTGTTATGATGCTGGTATGAAACTCTTGTCAACATTTCGGCAGGATAAGATCACCCACATCTTTGATCACATTCAAGAGTGGCGTAGACGAAAGATATTTATTAAGGATCACGTTCCACCTGAGTTTCTCTTGGAATGGTTCCTCAAATCATTATTGCCTTATATAGTGAAGGATGTTTCGACATCCAGAGTGTAGAATGAGGAACAGGCTATCTTTCCATCTTAGCAATTAGATTTTATTTATGCTTAGTATGGGATTTTGTATGAGATTATGTCGAATGCATCATGATCCAATTTCGATCTGAAGTTAAAACCTAGGCCACATGCCAATGGTATTGTTGGCACAAGTGCTAAACTAGCAGACTCGGTTACAAACCAAATGAATAAGTTTTTTATTAACCAGCCTACGTCAGGACAAGCTACGGCTTCATCTCATCCCACTCAAATGGTGTATGTATTTTTCATGCAATCATTGAACTGGAAGGGTAACCAGTAACCCTGACGGAATAAGAAGAAAGGTAGAAACAATCGAAAGGGCGAGAATAGGAATGGAAATGCTAATGATGACAAGAAAAATGGTAATGTTGGGGGGGACAATAAACCTAAATGTAAGGTTAAGTTTCCTTGCAAGCTTTGCGAGAATGATCACCTCACTCACTTGTTCCCTCGTATAGAAGACGCCTCGAAGTTCATCACATAGAGCCTAGCTCTGTTGATGGATCCTTTATCGCAAAACCAAAATATGAACTCGAGGACCATGGAACCTGGAACTACTTCTGGTGGGATTCAAAACCAGTCGAACATCATAAGTGGCAAAAGTTACATCAACATGATGTCTGCCGAAAATGTTGCGATGCGTTCTAAGGATTATGGTACACCGCAACCTGAGCTAGGAAAAGAACCTGCTCCACTGGAGAGCTCTTTTCGTATTGAGAAACCTAGTGACAAGCCTGAATCTCTGCCTCACATTCCTAAGGGATTCTTAAAGCGATCGAGGCACAATCCTAATGCTCGAGCTACCCAAAATTATTCTATTGTCGAGGATTTGGGCCAGACTCCTTGTGTGATGTCTGCTTTAGAAGTTCTTCAGACTTTCCCTTCCCAAAGGAAATCCTTATTGTTTGCTCTTGGGGTTGTTGATGGGAGTTCTTCCACAAAGATTAACATTGAAACTCATGGATTCCTGCCTCACTTTCCTTACTATGTGTCTCTTTTAGTCCATGTAGAGTGTCTAAACAACACCATCAAGCGCACAGTGATTGATGAAGGCGTTGCAGCTTCCCTAATGTCTTTAGCTTGTTGGAATGGCTTGGGTTATCCTACGTTGTCAAAATTTGGAACCATGTTGATGACATTTGACAGAATATCTTTTCGACCACATGGTATACTTCCTTCCCTTGAGGTCCAACTGGGGGTAATATCGTAGCGATCGAGGTTGAGTTCGTTGATGCGCCCCTTGACTATAATATTTTACTAGGATGTGACTGGATTTATAACATGCAAGTTGTCACGTTGTCTCTCATCTGGGTGGTTTGTTTCCCTTTGCATGGGAGGATTGTTACGATCGATCAGAAATATTTTGATAATTCCTGTATGAAAGCATTGTTAGGAGCTACTATCTCGATCATTAATCATTCTCAATTGGTAACTGAGAGTGTTAGGGTGGGCATGTATCCTTCGTTGATGGTAACTTTTAATTGTCTTGCACCCATTCTTATGATAGGGTCTAGTATTGGTAGAGCTTCATCATCGTTGAGTTTGGTTCCTTTTCACACTTCACCTATGGAGGATTCTTGAACTCTCCCTTCTCCAGGTACTTCGGATGAACGCTCTCGATCTGCCGAGATGGACATGTCGTTATCTACATATTTGGTGGCTTATCAAGCTAATATTGGTTTGGTTGTAGATCATAGTCCTTCCTCTTCGCAAACAGAGGAGGAAGACCCCTATGCACTGCCTACCTGGGTGGTTGCATCATCTCACTCGCATGATTGCTTCGATGACATTTTTCCAATGGGTGAGGCTATTCTTGAAGCTATGTATGGTTTAGAACAACCTTGGGGAGAGTTGCATCATATATCTTAATTCCTTCCTAAGCTTGATCGTGTAAAACATGATGACTATAGGGTGATTATGAATGAGAAAGTTGGTAGGCCCATGGTCCCATTAGACTCTTTCAATAAGTATGCCGAAGGGAACATGGCCAACTTTTCACCTACTATACCTATCAACATTTCTCTCATTCCTGGAAATATTGAGAATGTGTAAATTGGGGTGGATTGTTCCCCCAATGAGATTGAAACATACACCAATATTTTTAAATAATTCTGATATGTTTTCGATTGGTCATATGAGGAGATGCCAAGAATTGACCCTCGCATTGTCGAACATGAAATTAAAACCTATCTGGATGCTAAACCTATTCGAAAAATGTTTGCATGCGATGAATCCTTGGAAATCACCCACTATTAAGGAAGAGATAGAGAAGTTGCTTAAGGTTGGTTTCATCTATCCCATTCCCTTGACTGAATGGGTGTCAAATCCCATTCCAGTTGATAAGAAGCAGGGAAAAATCCATGTATGCATTGATTTCAGAGACTTGAATCGAGCATTTCCTAAGGATAACTTTCCCACACCATTTATTGATTAGATTTTGGATGAGTGTGCGGGGAGAAAAGTTTTTTCCTTTATGGATGGATTTTTCATGATATAATCAGATCCAGATTAAACCCCCAAGGATCAACATAAAACTGCTTTCATTTGTACTTGGGGTACGTTTGCATATCGTAAGATTCCCTTCAGTCTTAAAAACGTTGGAGCCACTTTTCAACGGGCTATGACCTTCACGTTTCATGACCTTAAAAGAATAATAGAAGTTTATCTTGATGACTTAGATGCTCACTCTCATTTGAGGGTGTGTCATCCTAATCATCTTCGCTTTTTTTTCAAAATATGTCGTCGTTATCAAATTCAATTAAATCCTCCTAAGCATGTCTTTTTTGTGACAGTTGGTTGCTTACTAGGTTTCATCGTTTCCAACGAGGGCATTAGAGTCAACCCTTTGAAGGTTGAGGAAATACTTCAATTGTCTCCCCAGTGTAACATTAGACATCTTCAATGTTTGCAAGGGATGGTGAACTTCTTGCAAAGATTAGTAATCAATTTTTCCAATTTGACTAAGGGTTTCATGTGCTTATTGAAGAAAGACACATCGTTTATCTGGGATGAGAAAGCCCAGGAATCTTTCAACTCTTTAAAGAGAGCCTTGGCATCGGCCCCCGTGCTTAGTCCACCCAACTACAGCCGTGAATTTTTTATATATGTCTTCGCATCTCAAGAGATGATTGGTATGGTCTTTGTTCAAGAGGATGAGGAGCTTCATGAGCATGACATCTATTATCTTAGCTGAAACCTTATTGATGCAGAGCTTCGTTACACTCATGTCGAGAAGTTATCCCTAGCTACCATCCATGTTGTCCAACGTTTGAGGCATTATATCCTTCTTCACAAAACTATGGTTGTATCTCACATTAATCCATTTCAATTCATCCTCACCAGAAATATGATTGGGGGAAAGTATAATAAATGGATTGTGATATTGCAAAAATTTTACCTCGAGTTTGTTTTGGCGAAGTCGAAGAAGTCATTTTTTTTGTTGAGATCATATCTGATTTTCCTAGTTTGGACGAAGGAGAGGTCCATGAGGACTCTTTCATTGATGAGACACATTTTTCTCATCGTGACTATGAACCCATGGTATGGGGACATTATCATGTATTTGCAAACTTTGAAGGTTCCTTCTCACCTCTCACGAGATGAGCGTCGACGACTACGTCATGTAGCAAAGAATTACCTCATTGTTGATGACACTTTGTATTGTCATGGGGTTGATTCCATTTTGTGTCGATACTTAACCCATGGAGAGTCTGATTCTATGTTGAATGATTGCCATAGTGGGGCGTGTGGTGGTCATTTATCTGGGATTTCTACAGCTCAAAATATTTTGAGAGAGGGATATTTTTGGCCGTATATCTTTAAAGATTGTGCTAATGCAGTCAAGTGGTGCCACCCTTGCCAGGTGTTTGCATGAAACATGTGCTCGCATCCTGCCCCTTTATATCCTATTATCACTATCAGTCCCTTCACTAAGTGGGGGGTGGATTTTATGGATTGCAACCCATCTTCGGCTGGGGGGAATCATCACATTATAGTGGCTATTGATTATTTCACAAAATGGGAAGAGGCTATGCCCACAATTAAAGACGACGGTGAGACAGCCACGCATTTCATGTTCAATCAGATTATCACCCGGTTCGATATCCCAAAGGAGCTTGTCACTAACCATGGCAGGAAATTTCAAAATAATATTATGGTTGAGTTGTATTTGGTATAAGTAAGAGCACTCCTCTTTTTACTATCCGCAAGCGAATGGACAGGTTGAAATAGTGAACAATACACTTAAGTCCATTCTCCAATGAACCATTGCACAAAGTAAGACTAATTGGCATATCATGTTATATCCTGCTTTGTGGGCATATCGAACCGCGGTTAATACTGCCACCATTTTTTCCCCATATCAGTTGGTGCATGGGGAGTCGATTTTACCTATTGAATGTGAAATCCCTTCGTTGAAGCTAGCTGTGGAGCTTTTACCAGATACTTATGCATTAGAAGAGCATCTGGTCCACTTAGAGCAACTTGATGAGCAATGTCGGGATGCTTTAGTGGCTCTTGAGATTAATAAGCATCGCGTTAAAGACCAGTATGATAAATCGGTTCATCCTAGGAATTTTAGTGAAGGTGACTTGATCCTTTTGTAGAATCAATCTAGTGAACCGTTAGGGGAGGTAAATTTCAAGCCTATGTGGCGTGGGCCTTACATGGTTAAACAAGTATTAGAGAAAGGTTCTTATGAGCTTGTGTATTATGAAAGGATGGCCTTGGAAGAGCCTAGAAATGAACTCTATCTCAAAAAATACTATGTGTAATTCTTAGTCGGGGCTGATATTTTGTATATTATTGTATAGTTGCATAGTTTAGTTTTGGTTTCCTTATGGTGATCGAGTTGGTTGACTTGCTTCTATTTGTTGTGGTAGATGTCGACAGAGTCTTTGGTATATGTAATATTCGCTAACGATGCCATCCTCCACACTCAAAACTTAGCTTCGGCTGCTGGGTGATTTATACTCCTATGGGTCAGGTTTTGTCTTCAGGAGGTGTACGTTTATGACCTTCCTCAAACAATATTACTGAGTATAGTGCCGTGATTGAGTTATTGTGCGATGCCATTTTGCATGGTATTCAGTCTCTTGAGGTACATCTTGACTCGCAGTTAGTGGTCTTATAGTTAAATGGTGTGTACCATATTACATATCCAAATTTATTGCAAAGATTATTAAGAGTAAGGTTGTTAGAACTACAGTTTGAGAACATTACATACATTCACATTACAAGAAATTTTAATCAAGTTGCTAATTCATATGCAAAGTACGTGCTAGATTGGCATTTGTTACACATACATTAAAGCATGCACAACACATTTACACATGTAAATATAAATAATTGATCATCATAAGTCTTTTTCATTAAAATAGAGTCCAAAACGTGGTGTCATAATACAAAATTGGGGCTTCTGAGCCACCAAGATATACTACATGGTCAATATAACAAAAAATTACATCTAGACTTTTAAGCCTGTGGAGAGTGTTGGTCATGATAACACATGACAGCTCTAGCTATCCTTCGGAATAAGCAAACCCATGCACATGGCACTCCCGCCACCTGTCATTGTATGGCCTTAGATAAGTCCTCGACTTGAGCCATGGGTACTATGTGTGTCAGCCTAATGAAATATGTATGGATGTTTTGGAGCATATGCTCCACATCCATACCTATGATTTCGTCACCCCTCCCCCTTCATCGATGATGAGGGAAACCATCTAGCCATCTAGGACCCACATATGCATGTATATGACCAAGGATTAGTTTATGTCATCACACCAAAAACATGTCTTTTTTATTCCATTGTATCAAAAAAAAAATTAATAATTCAAAAAACAAGTTTGAGTCGGGATTGTTAACTATGCCTCCATATGCGGATCTTGGTGGGATGGGAATATCAGGGCCTCCACAGAATTCTATCCCCTCATAGGGTTAGTCATCTATGGCAATGATTTTCTTGCACCACCAAATGAAGAAATATGTTGGGTAGTGGTTGGCCACTCATCCCCCTCCTAGTCTCTGCATGACATTCTCCCAACGCAGCTGAGCTGGATCTCGAGCACTATGAGGAGTGATCTCCACTCTGGGGCTTAGCCTCGGTACTTGCTCAAAGAAAAAGGTACTCAAGATTCTATTGAAACCGAAGTTTCTTACCCTTCCCATCTTGCAGTATGTCAGTTGTTGTTTCATGTTTCCCAGCAGTGAGGTACTGCAATAATATATAGTAGTCCTCATGCATTCCACTACATAGTACATCAATGTTCTAGGTTCCTGATGGAGGGATGCCAATCCTGGAATCCTTCCAAGTACCAATAGTATGGCCTTCAGCCTTAGGTTCTAGATCGAGTTCATCGAGATCTGACTCCCAAACTTTTCTGTACCAGGGAGGGAGTATACTGTAATGTATTCCTCTATCGTGAGGCCACCTCCTAACCCACAAGCTCGTAGGTTCACCACTTCCCCTCTATGAGAGAGTCATGTAATGAAGTATGTATCCTCAACCTCTATGTTGTGGGGCATCCCATCAAGCTGGAATGTATCTGTGTCAGGATCATGTTGGCCGGATTTTCTGACTTGGCCAACTTAAGGAGATTAAGCCCACACAAGTTGCTTAAAGTAGCTTTCGGTGTGTTTGAAATGGAAAAATCTCACAGGTTTTGGTCTTGCTACCAACTGAATTTATTCCCTAAAGGAAAACTTAAAAATTCAGTAAAAAATTATCTTAATTCTTTTACTGCTTAAAATAAACCCTTGAGATAGTTTCCTAAGTCTAAGTTATCCTAAAATGCTTTCTTAAGGAAATACTCTAGTTTTAGGGTTTTGTTTTAAATATTTTAACTAAAGAAAAACTATTTTAAATTTTATCAAATTAATCTAATTCTATTTAATAGCTATTTGAAATAAACTAAACTAAGAAATAAAAACCAACTAGTTATCCTATCTCAGCTGAGAGCAACTTGGAAGACTAAATTAATTATCAATTAATGTTTCAAATAAACAAAGAGATAGACAATAACAATTCAAATGAAAATATTTAAATCATTATCATAAAATCACTTCGTTGAATATGCACAACAACAGAAAATTAAAATAGATAACTACTTTTAATTTATTCTGTGATGCTCTATTAATTAATAACTAATATTCAATACTGGATATTTGAATAACAAGATGATAATTATTCATGAAATCATCGTAGAAAATACAAATGAAATCAAAAATAAATATGAAAGGTTTATATTACCAAATTTTAATTATCAATACAAATATTGATTAACCAAATTCAATAATATTCTCAATCAAACATCAATATTGTGCAGACAGAGTATAATTTCAGATGATAAATACAACCATATCACAATAAAATTGCATAAAATATATGGTGAGAAAATACACTATATATATATATATATATATATATA
>LPNX011192181.1:5507-71712 GCA_001517045.1 Pseudotsuga menziesii
ACCAAGATAAAAATACCAAGGAATACATCCCATCTTCATCCTGACTTCAAAAGAGGTCTACAAGGGAATACAAGAAGAACCCAGTCATGGCTTATCCAGAGAGGCACTTATGGACCTACCATGAAACTGATACAACAGGAGATCAACATCTACCTCAGACATCCAAAGGATGTAAAAAATCTAAATTATGTCACTCTTGAAATAATAGACATCAAAGATGTCAAATACTCAAATTAAAAGATCTTCATCGATCCATTCCCCACTATTTCACCTTCACATATTTCAGTGAACTGTAAGAGGCCAGATGCCATAGAGAGTGCCTCATTGGATAAGCCGTCTGCATTCTTATTGTATTCTCTGTAGACATGAGAAAAATCAAGGGAAAGAAAGGATGATTCGAGATTCTTGATATTTTGACACTATCCATATTCTAGGCTATACTGAAGGCATTCTGACAAGCTACACCAGCTTGGATTGAAGATGGAATGCCAGCACATTCTAAGGCTGCTATAGTACTTTCATAACTCTGTATTGTGAGTCAAATAACTCTCATTTGCAGATCTAAATATTTAAGTAAAAGATGAAGTTTTCCCAATAGTCATCTACATCACATTTCAGATCTCAGCCATTATAAGATTTTCTCACTGCTATCACATTGTATGGCCACATTACTTGGGTATCTCAATGTTCATTTCCAGATCTGTCAATGGGCTGCTACAGGCATGTAAAAAGCACCTTCTTACTATGTTTTTGGGTGTCTGTTTATTAGCCATTTAAATCATTGTTAATGTTAGCTCCTTGCTATAATTTATGAGCATGTTATGTGAAGAATTTCCATTAAAATCTATGTTCAAGCAGTGATACATTATTCAAACAAAAATTCAAATCAAAACAGCAGTGAGGCATTATGGTAAAGCAGTTGACACCAAAAACTACAAAATATTGAACAATAAAAACACCCACTAAACGGCCCCTGACTATCTTTATGGATACAATCCTCTATAGGAGAATGCTTATCTTTCTCTTTCAATAAGGTACCGAATAATCCAGGGGAGGGAATACCCTATATTAAACATATGCTACTGGAACTGGGTCTAAATAGAATGAATCTGGAACAGAGTGAAGGTAAGCTGGTCCTACAACGGAATATGGGTCAATGTAGGAGTAAAATCGGTCAATTGGATCTATTCCCAGACCACTGGCTTTTCTTCCAATTCGAAAGCCATACATAACCCATTGATTCATCATACGTAGGGGTATAGGCTGCATAAAGAGAGCAACATCAACAGTGGAAAAGAGGCCTTGGTCTAGAGTGTGGGGAGTTGGAATTGTGGAAATAGTTTCAACTCCCTTGAACTTAATTCACTGGGAGAGAATATACTGCTAATGCATTGATACTTGGCAACAAGAAACCTAGCTTAACAAGGCTAAGCAGACTCATTCTCTCTTTCTTCTTGGAACTATTGAAGGATCAGCCCAAAAGTGTTCTATAAAGTTTATTTTAGGTGACAGTTCTGGTTCAAATTCCAAATACATAAGCCTCTTATAGTCATATGCAGTGATGTAAACATCTCTGATATCTCCTCATTTTTCTGAGTTTTTCAGGTCCAAGTTTATGCTTACTGATGTGTTTTGATATTTTCCCCAATATATTCTAGTAGGATAGAATATATGGCAACAGAAAACCCAAATGGCAAGGCTAAGCAAACTGAAATTATTTTTCTGCTTAAATTATTGAAAGACCAGCAGAGAAATGTTCTATGCATTCCCTTTATTGGTAACATTATTTGCAAAATTGGCTGTATGCTAATATACTCATACTACCAGCTTGGTTTTGGTAGGACAGAGTAAATGGAAACAGAAAACCCAGATGGAATTCTCTTTTTCTGCTTGAACAATTGAAAGACCAGCCCAGAAATGTTCTATAAACTAAGATTTTAAAGTGTTTGCATTTAAGTTGATTTTAGGTGACAGTTCTGGTAGAACCCAGATGGCAAAGCTAAGCAGACTGGAATTCTCTTTTTCTGCTTGAACTATTGAAAGACCAACCCAGAAATGTTTTATAAACTAAGTTTCTAAAATGTTTGCATTTTAGTTGATTTTAGGTGACAGACAGTTCTGGTAGATATGCATAGTTTTCTTTCAACTCTTTGGAAGTGAATCACCATCCTAATTCTTGAATATCAATTTAGATGAGAATAACCCTCAAAATTACACCTGACTCAGAGGTGTCATATTTATCTTAATTTTATTTGATATATATGAGATAGTCATAGGACAGAGTGAACCAAATCTGGTGCAAGACTTTAGCTGTGTAAGTTCTCAATCTGAATCTATTCAGATGAGCTCTTTGTTTCTTCTTCGTTGATTTTTCTGAATCTATTATCTCAGAAGATCCTTCCTGCCATGATTTTAAGTTTCATTCCCTGCTTGGATCTTATTGTTCAAACAAAGTCCACATATTGTAAGGAGAACCTTGATTTCATCATTACGGTTGAAAATGTACCAGGTTCCATTGTCCTTATTTTGAGCATAAAAGACTCCATGCTGACCCTTTTGTAGTAAAATAAGTTTGTTGCATGTAAAGTGACAAAGAGGTGGTTACAGATGAAATTAAGCATTCAGATTCCCTGGAAAATAAAGACCACTTAAGTCAATCAAAATGACCAGTGAGGATCAACGATAATCTAATATTGAGAACATGGGAATTGGTGTACTAATGCAGGTGTTCAACAAAGGCAGTGCAGAAAGGCTCAACAATGTGATAAAGGATCAAGATGGTATAAACCCAAGCACCCAAAGCACAAGTTCATGCATTGTTCAGTCTCCTTTGAATTGGTTCCCACAAAAGAGGATAGAATCGTATCTAGAGCGAAAGATAAGAATGCTGTAGGTATATAAGTCCGTATTTCATACCCTCCAAAAATTTAGTGTCAGTTAATATTTTTGTACTGCTTCACTGCATTTACTCTTAGAATGATGTGTTTAAATGCATGCCAATATAATCCTAATCTGACCCTTTCTGGCATCTCAACAACATCATGAATTTTCAAAATTTGAACACAGGAAAAGGAAGGCACGAATGCCACACTTTACGAGACATTGGGTGATTCAAATCCACATTTACCCAGGATAGAAAGAGAGAAACTAGCAGCCCAAACTGTAGCAAGGGTAGCTATGGAGGCTCATAAAGCTGCCTTGGTGGAAGCATACTGGTGCCGAATTCTTAAGGCAGCTAGGTTGTAGCCCTTGATATCTTGTCTAGATTTTTTAACTTTAATTCTCTAGCTTTACTGCTTTTCTTACATTTTAGCCATACAACTTTTAAATTTCGTTTCCATATGTTGTTACTTGTATTTTCTGTTCAGAATTCAATGTCCATTAGTTGAAGTACAGCTGAAGAAAGCTGAACAAAAAGCAGCTGAAGCTTTTGACTCTGCAGCAGAAGTCGGAGTGATAATTGATAACAATCCTAGGGGTTCCAAGCAATCTTTGAAATTTGAGACTACTGATGGAAGATAAACACATACTGTCTCTGCATCATTGGAAACAACTTTTGAAGTAGAAAAGGAAGTTGCAGAAGATGTGAAAGTAGCATTTTTCTGGTTGGTTCATCTTCCATCTTCCTCTATAAATGATATATTTAATGCTAATGATGACACATTAAAAAAAGCAAGCATAAACGTAGATGAAAATGCTGTTAAGCTCATCAATGATTCAGACAATAAAGATTTATCTTCTGAAGCATTTTCTGAAATTGAAGTTTAGACTGAAGGCGATTCTCACACTGACTCTGAATTGGAAAGATATGCAGGCGCTACCACTCCTGAGACAAACTGTATCCAAATTAGGAAGAATGCAGCTAAGGGACCGTTTCAAAAACATAGACATCATCCTAAAGACCATGAATCTAACAGACAATCTGCTAAAGAGATTATAGTTTCTGAAGAGCTTATTGACTTAATGCTTGGGAGAGTAAAGCTCCTAAAAGAAGAGGAGCTTATCTCTCTTGCAATGATAGTTGCAACCCAGGGTCTAAGTGCTATGCTTAAAGAGGATCACAAGGAGCAAGAATTTAATGGCAAGTGCAGTTCTGGAGGTCTAGGAGATATCTTGGTGAAACACTTTTCTCGGTTGGAAGCAGAAAAAGCTACTACTGTTGCTGCTGCTAAGGCTGTACCTGTGCCTGGAGATAACAAAAGAGAACTCACTTCTGAAATTTTACCCGATCTTGGAAGCATACTTGTAAAACATGTTTCAAAATTTGAGAGTCAAGTTCAGGAAGCCAAAAGGTTGGAAAAAGCTATTAAAGCTGAAGAAAATAGAAACTTAGGAGAACTGCAAGAGCGTGGTGAAATTTTGTCTGAAGATTCAACAAAGGATTATTCTTTTGAAACAATTCCTGAGCTTGGAAGAACCTTTATAAAGCATGCTAAGCATGTGTCAGAAAAAACAACAAAACTAGCAATTCCAGAACGACAGAATGCAGAAAGTTTGGATGTAATCTTAGCTGAAAAGATTCATGCATCAGAAAGAGAATGGCTAACTGCCACAGAAGAAAAATGTACAAATATGCCTCAGCCAAAATCAGGATTGTCGAAGAAGAAAAGCATGGAAAGCGATGTGAATCCAATAGATGATATTGATACTAAATATGATAAAGAGAACAGAGATATAAACATGTATTCAACTGAGAATAAGACACTCAAAATGAAGAGCAAATTTGATATGAATAACACTAACCAAGATAAAATGAAAAACTATAATTTTACTTCTACAGTATCTGGTAGTAACCTAAGCACTATTCCACTAAAGGATATGACTGATCTTGAACAAGAGATTCTTCCCATGAAGACTGCCTCAGATGTTGTTGAGCGAGTGCAGAGAAAGCAAAATTACCATGATGAAAATGGAGGGGGAGGTCTAGATAAGATTTTGGTCAAACATGCCTCAAAACTGGAGAAGGAGAAGTTGGCAGCAACAGAGTTGTCAAATGAAGCATTTAGTAGTGTGCAGGGAAAGAAACAACTTGCTTGTGTGAAGACAGAAGATAGTTTGGATAAAGACTTAGTCAAGCATATTTCAAAGCTTGAGAAAGAGAAAATATCAGCAGCATTGTTGTCCAATGAAGCATCTAATGGTGTGCAAAGAAGGAAACAACACCATTATGTGAAGGATGAAGAGAGTTTAGATAAAGTCTTAGTCAAGCATATTTCAAATCTTGAGAAGGAAAAAATAGCAGCATCAGGGTTGACAAGAAATTCATTGTAGAATGTAGACAGGAAATACCAACCTCATCATATAGTTGAGGAGAGTTTGGATAAGGTATTGGTCAAGCATATATCAAAATTGGAGAAGGAGAAACTGGTAGCATTGGCATCAAAGGAATCATTTCAGAGGGTGCAAAGAAGTCTGAATCACTATGATAGTAAGGATGGAGAGAGTTTAGGAAATGTCTTGGTGAAACATATATCTAAGCTGGAGAAGGAGAAACTAGAGGCAGGGCAAGAGGCATCTGCAAGGGTACAAAAAAAACAACATGAGTGTGATGGGAAGAATGAAGATAGTTTGGATAAGGTATTGGTCAAGCATGTATCAAAATTGGAAAAGGAGAAACTGGCGGCATTGGCATCAGAAAAGGAATCATTTCAGAGGGTGCAAAGAAGTCTGAATCACTGTGATAGTAAGGATGGAGAGAGTTTAGGAAATGTCTTGGTGAAACATATTTCTAAGCTAGAAAAGGCAAAAATGGAAGCACACAAAGCATCTGAAAGGGTATAGAACAGTGTGCTGAAGGAAGAATGGAAGCACACAAAGCATTTTTCATCAAATATTAAACACACTACAGCGTACCTCCAAGAATGATATGCAATGGCTCTCCAATGTGCCTCCTCCAGCACCAGAGAAACCCACCACAAACCCACGACCACAAAACGATGAATAAACGCCATCGTTTTCCAAAAAACGCTGCTACCACTGCAATGCTGCTGGAAAAAACGCCCTGTTATCCAGCAAACACAATGGACACAACATGGAGAAAACCCACAGAAAACCCAAGGATTAAAACGCCCTCGTTTTCCAGAAAACACTGCGGGGATTTGAAAAAACACCCTGTTATAGTTCATATTTTTTAACACATTTAACAGGTTTATTCGGCAGCTAGCAGGACCTTGTGCACAACTGCACTATAAGCCACTAGGCCCAGAATACACAAAGATACGCAGGTTTGTCAACAAAAAGCATCACTCTTCCAGATATCCCCTCTGCAACAGCTTCTTAGCAATCACCAGTTTCCAGATGGCTCCTCAGCTTCTTACAAATCTCCAGATATAAGCAATCAAATATTATGCAGCCACACGATGAAAAAAACACCCTAAACCCAGCTCACAGGCACCTCAGCATGCAGCCAAACGATGGAAAAAACGCCCTAAACCCAGCTCGCAGGCACCTCGGCATGCAGCCACACGATGGAAAAAACGCCCTAAACCCAGCTCGCAGGCACCTCTGCTTGGTGCAAGTGCACTCAGACCTCAGACCACAAGCAAAGGATCTCGCAGGCACAGGCACCTAGCAGGCAAGGCTCGGAGGACTGGTGAACGGCTCAGGAAAAAAATGTTGAATAAAACATACCCCAGCATATTGGATATTTAAATAGTAAAAAAAAAACCCTGGTTACCCCTAATATACCCCCAATATATTGATTTTTAATTTTTTAATTTTAACCCCCCCAATATGAACATACGTGATATCATATTGGTCCCTAGGTGATGCCCCCGTAATAGGTTAACGATTCATTTATTAATAGTTAAAGGGTTTAATGGATTCGACAAATAACTAGCACATCTGCATCCCTATCCGCATTATCATCTGCAAGTGGATGCAGATGTACTAGTAATAATTAGAGAGATATAAATACTTTTAAATTTCCCAATTGAGGTGGTATGTTTCCAGACAATCTATTGTCTCCTAAACATAAATGATCAAGTGAAGAGCAATTTCCCATAAATGGAGAAAGGAAATTATTCAATTTGTTGGTGTCCAAAAATTACACATATGGTTCTCTTTGTTGGTCAATATGTTTGTATTTAAATAATTACCCATCCCAAAGGGAGAATGATGGTTTATACTTTTTTCAGGTCTTTGGTCTTTGAACATGAAACCTTGGGGATTTTAATGAGAAAGGCCAGAACGGTATCTGTCAAACTCTTTTGGACTTAAAAATTCATGTGCATCCAATATCATGTCAAATTTGAATTGTAAATTGAAGGATGACATGTAGGGGGGCTGTTAATTTAATTCTAATATTGTTTTTTTGTGTTCCATGAATAGATTTATGTAAATTGTTTCCTTCTATGCGATTTCAACCCTTGAAAATTTAAGGATGACATGTACGGGGACTGTTAATTTAATTATAATATTTTTTTGTGTTCTATAAATAGATTTCTGTAACTTGTTTCCTTCTACGCGATTTAAACCCTGGACTAAATTGAACTTTGGAAAAGATTAATTTTTGTGTCTCCACCGACTGCCCAAAACTCTGGTAATTACAACAGAAACAATATTTTAGGTTAAAAACCTTACCATCATCATTGATAAACTATATTGTAGAGTGTATGCTTTATTAACACTCTATCTATTGTGTTGCACTTCATCTTTGCATTTCCAATTGCCTCCACCAACTACCCAAAACTCTAGTAATAACAACAAAAGCAATATTTCAGGTTAAAATCCTTACCATATTCATAATTGATAAACCAAATTGCAGAGTGTGCGCTTTCTTAACACTTGTATCTGTCCGAGAAATAGATCCAATAGTACAAAGTTACACTTTCTTTTCAAGGTCGATTTCTTTGGAATCCGTAGTTTACCAACATAATAAACTACAGCTGAAAGCCATGGTCAAGGGATGGACAGGCTTGAAACATTGGGGCTAGTATTTTCTCGATTCAACTAAATTTAGCTTAAAATTTAAAAGAGAGAGAGAGATTTTACCCACTTCGCCCCACTTCTTGCATGGCTTAAACGTGGTTCATTTCCTAGGCTTCCAGTGCACGGCCTGAACCTGGCACATGGATGGGGTTTGACTGCATTATTCTTGGAGGTTGTGCTCTCTCGTATATTTAATCGATATCTAGAGGTTGTCCACATCTATTGAGGTTATCGATGCCACTAATATGATCTCCCATATGTTATTATTTGTAATAAGCTATGACCTTAGTTGACCTGATGACTAAGAAAGTACTCCATGTTTACTAATGTGCTCTCTCTCAAGGCATACTATAATAATCAAAGAATGGTTACTATCAAAATAAAACCTGCCAATGGTACAATATTTTTATAACCTGTAATGTTCTAAATCATCCACCTATTCTCAATAATATTTTGATACTCTTATGAAATTATTTTGAGAATTAATATGACTTTAAGCTACCAGGAAAGTATTTGCTAAAAAAAACTAAATCCTCTTAAAATTCAGATAAAACATCTATAACCAGTATTAAAACATGTTGCAAAATGGTTCAGCTGGTCAGATTCTTCTTCATTTGATTCTTCCCGTTTTGCTTTCTGCCCAACACAACGCTCAGTGGGAGCATCTTCTACAGCAGATTTGCAATTTTCACTTTGATACAATTTCATGACCTCCTCTCGATAAGCTTTCCAGTATTTCTCCTGCAATATGGTCAGTAGAATCCAATTACATAATTCATTTAGTAGAAGAGAATTAAATAATTCATCTAAAACTATGGACCTAATAGTATATTGAATTTTGAGAGCAAAGATCAAGAACTTATTCAAAGGAGAACTATATGTGACATATAAGGAGGTGTAGATAACATGTACTAATTCAAGAATTAATGAATGTTTATCCAAAAATTTCCTTAAGTTCTTTGATTATTACTTTTCCTTGTTTCATACCTCTACGGACTTTTGGTTTTCATTTAGGGGGTCATCTGTTGCTTTCTCATATTTTGAATCTCCTTTGAATTCTCCACGTTGTTCATCGGTGAGATTCATTTTTTGCTTGATCATCCAAGGAGGGAGAGATTTTACATTTGCTGCATCATTTCCTTTGGAATTATTTGCCATCCCAAACTGTAAACATTATGGGCCAAATGAAACCACCAGCTAAGAATCATAATCAGATAAAATTGTGAAAGTACGAAAGAAAAAATGAAGTTTTGGTCTGATTATGGATTTTGATGGATTAGGCTAATCTCCAACCAAATCTTCCCGTTTCCATATTTATTTTTAGGGAGGATTTTTTCCCAAATCCGGCAACCGAAATTGTAATATTTCCAAATATGCAATTTTTTCATCTCAAAACTACAATGCAAGCATGATTCATGACTTCTGAATTGACCTAGATTTCCAGAATTCCAATTTGAATAATAGATTGATCAGATTGCATTAAAACACATGCAACTGAGTTCTTTCATTCACCATTCATATATCCATAAAATGGAGAATTTAACAAGATTTTGGATAGGTTGTTTATGATTCTCAGATTTTAATAACACAATAACCCTCCACAATATTGAAGACAAACATAGAAAATATTTGCATAGATACAAAGGGAAATGACTAATGTTTATTTACGCAGCTAATAGTGGTAAGTACAGCTGGAAATTACAATTTCAAACTGAAATAAAAAGGTCTGATATTTCCTTTTCCCTGACCTGTGTATTTCCTCTAGCTATATGCCCTTTTTGAATAGTGAAACAGCCCTTCAAATGGTCATGTTTTGAGCCAAGAGGCAATGTATATGACTGATAAAAGAGATAAATGATGTCCATGTATGGTACAACCTCCTTAAGCTAGGAAATAGCAGTAAATACCAGCAGATTTTCACATCTAATGCGTGTGCTCTTCCATTAGAGGAATTTTGGGGTCTAAAATGGGCCTCCTAAGGAAAATAATAAAATAATAGTTAAAATAATAAAATAATATTGATTAATTTTGGAGGAAGAAAGAAAAAAACTACTTTTTGTGTTCGGATTTTCGTCATATCTCCTTGTTTTTTTACTCAAATTTCGATTGGGAGAGCTCGTTGGATGCGGAATTTGATTTCGCATCCAACGAGTACCCACACTGCATACTTTTGATGGACCTCACTACCCCAAAAACAAGAAATACCTGAAAAAATGTGATGATGACATCATCATC
The DNA here is from genome assembly GCA_001517045.1 of Pseudotsuga menziesii. NCBI lineage: Eukaryota > Viridiplantae > Streptophyta > Pinopsida > Pinales > Pinaceae > Pseudotsuga > Pseudotsuga menziesii. The sequence goes on from LPNX011192181.1 coordinate 15,672, forward strand.
ACATTTTTTCAGGTATTTCTTGTTTTTGGGGTAGTGAGGTCCGTCAAAAGTATGCAGTGTGGGTACCCGTTGGATGCAGAATCAAATTCCGCATCCAACGAGCTCTCCCGATCGAAATTTGAGTAAAAACACAATGAGATATGTCGAAAATACGAACAAAAAAAGTAGTTTTTTTTTAATGACAAATATGTCAATTCAACCATTATGGTTGACTTATTTTATTGAAATTCTATTGGTTCTTGAATTCCAACTCACAAAAACTTATTTTGGCACGTTTTCTTATAAGGCCCATTTTAGACCCCAAATTTCCTCTAATGTTCACTGCCTGGTCACACCCCTTTGCAACTGAAAGTAACTGGTAATGGAGGGTTTCTACCTCCCAAAGTAGTAGATATAGAACTGTTCCCTCTGAAATCAGCAGAACATCCTCATAACAGCCACAAAATTTCCTTAGAATGGAGTTGACTTCAAAGAGATTGGATGGCAGGAAGTTTGGTTTCTTTGCTTGGCTTGTTTGTTTCCCTTCCATACTGTGAGTGCACTCCTACCTCACTGGTCCACGTCCTTATAAGCCCACAACTTCAGATCTGAAGATAAAGGTGAGTGGGAAGTAGAAATATGGAGTAGTGCGCGCTTCCTTCTTTGGTGCAGTATCTTGCAGACTCGGGCTTTGCCATCAAAGGTTCCTTGGTATGCACACAACCCAGGAAATTTGCTGCAATGTATATATAACAAAGAGTTGTGGGAGAATGAAAAGGATGCTATGGAGGCATACAGTCTGTTAAATGTTTCACTACATACACTCCCATACAACGTTCATTAGCGAAGGTTAGCTATATGACTGACCATGTACTCCTTCAATTGTGTATGTCAGATTTAGTGTTGGCAGATATCAACTGCATCATTGTAGATGAAGCACATGAGGACAACAATACAACATGATCTGATGAAGTAGGAAACCATCCTTGACCTGAGTAGAGTTTCTACAAGAAACTAGTTTTTTGTTAAGAAGTGATTGGAAAGAGCACGTGTCTAACGATTTTCTGTCTAGTTTCTAAATCTGAGGAATAGAGAATCTGAAATTTTTCAGTTTCCAAGTTTTTATTCTGCAGTTGTCATACTCTCTCTATATATTACAGAATTTCCACATCCTATGTCCCTTCTTCCATTTCCAAATGGTACAAAAGATGATGGAAAATAATTTGAGAGTTCTCATTCCTTCTTTGACAGGTGATGCAAAATGGAAAGATTACACAAGCTGGAAAGCATGATGATATTTTAAAATCAGTTACAGGTTTTGAAACCTTGGTGAGTGTGCATAATCAAGCCTTGGACAGTATTGTTATAGTAGGGAATTTATCGGCCAAAGGGCTCCTTCAGATAAGTGACGGGAATCCCATGGGACATTCCAATGAAAAATTCTGACCAAGTAAATACTAGAGTCAAAACGTTACATATTGATAATGGTCAAAAACAAATGCACAATGAAATACGTCAGGAACCTAATGGGGATACAGAGTCTAGACAGTTACAGCTTACACAAGATGAGGAGAGAGAATCGGGAAGTGTTAACAAAAAGGTTTACTGGTCTTAGCTAACATCAGTATATGGTGGTAGCTTGGTTCCAATAATGTTGCTATCACAGTCAATTTTTCAGGTGCTACAAGTTGGAAGCAACTATAGGATGGCATGGGCATGTCCTCCCACGCTAGATATGGAGCCTACAATCAGTACTGGTTTCCTCATTCTAGTGTATGCTGTATTGTCAATAGGATGCACATTGTGTGTGTTGGTCCGAGCATTACTGGTAGCAGTAGTGGGCCTTTTGACATCTCAAAAACTCTTTTTGGGCATGCTCCAAAGTCCATAGTATTTTCCATACCCCCATGTCCTTCTTTTATATGACACCAACATATCAGATCTTGAACAGGGTTTGTGATGCTTTCCCAATTTGCGAGTTCATTGAGTCATTTGGTTACATAGAAAATTAATAAGCAAATATGAGTATGGGATACTTTCCACTGGAATATAAATTACGATAAGTTTGTTTACAGATTGATAAATTATCAAACTGAATCTGATTAGTAAAGATAATTTTTTCCCTTGTTTAAAATACCTTGATTAAAATACCTTGAGGGTTTCTTTAAAGAAACATGAATTTTCCTTGATTGACCATACCAGAATATAAACAACTCATTCTACTCAAGCAATATCATCAGCCATTGCTAAGTAGTTATACCCCTAACTCCTATTTTTAATTGTATGAAACAGGTATCAAAAGACCAAAGCGTCTTGGATTTATAAATTGCATTGAGATTAGGTTGGGTTTCCTTTTCAGTAATACAACTCTTGGGGACTATGGTAGTTATGTCGCAGGTAGCATGGCAGGTATTTTTTATATTTGTACCTGTAACTTCCATCTGCATATGCTATCAAGTGAGTGCTTCATATTTCTCTATCTTACAAACACATTGGCACATAACCCATCCCCCCCCCACATAGAATTACATAATAGGCATGTCAATTTTGATGAAAGAAAACATAGTTATTTAACTAGTCCTATCTCAAGATTATGTGCACTATGTAAGAAAAGTATGACACAAGACAAGGACTCACACAATTATATGAAAATGAATTACAAAGAACGAAATGCTTACAAGTATGTTATAACAGTTGCACATCAATAGTATTTTTAGTCATTTTACTTATGATTACAAATAACGCTTGTTGATTCAATAAAAATGAGTTGATGGAAGATTGATGAAGAAAAATCATTCAACAATATGTTAGGTATATGTCAATAAATGTGTTGCATGAGTTTTTCTATTTTCCTTTTAGCTAGAATGAAACAATGCTAGAGGAATTTCCTAGAAAATTGATCCCATTTAATGTTAAAGGTTCACAAACATTTCTAATCCACAAGAAGCAATTCTTAATACAGGAGTATGTGGCTCACAAATCACAACATGGATAATGGAGAATGGCATGCTATCCATAATATTATCATTTTGTACATTTAACATTACAACACCCTCTTCCAGCATAAGTTTTGATAAAAAAATGCCTACTCTGCATCAATACTACATACCAACAGCTAGGGAACTTGCTCGCTTGGTGGGAATTTGGAGTGCCCCAATCCCTCATCATTTTTCTGAATCAGTTTCTTGTCTTTCCACAGTCCAAGCTTTTAACCAGGAATCACGATTCATAGACACAAATCTGTCTCTAATTGATGATTCTTCAAGACCATTGTTTCATAACATATCTGCCATGGAGTGGCTTATCCTCAGATTAAATATGCTATCAAATTTTGTATTTGCCTTCTCCATAGTGGTGGTCATTATCTTGCCTGAAGGGGTGATTGACCCAAGTAAGGATTTCTAAAATAATTTTGATTCCATAAATACCTTTTCATATTTGCTTGTTAAAGTACATGCTAGAATAGAGCATTAACAGCCATGACATGTAGGCATGCTGGGTTAGTAGTAACATATGGATTAAATCTCAATGTCTTGCTAGCAACAATTACATGGAATCAATGCAATGCTGAGAATAAAATGATTTCAGTAGAAAGAATAATACAATACTCACATATCTCAAGTGAAGCTCCAGTGGAAATAGAAGATTCCATACCACCTCATGAATGGCCATGTGAAGGAACAATATTCCTCAATAACTTGTAGGTACGAGCAAAAACTAAGAGAGCTTGAAAAGTTATTTTTCTAGTCTTTCTTCTGTAGTTTTTCCAATTTCAAGATACCATAGGATGCTCGTGGACATATACATATATGAAAGGAGAAAGGAAAAAAATTCTAACTGTAAATGCATATAGGTTTTATGCCTAATGATTTTTTCGGGGGAATGCTAGCATATTTTAATTGTTGAACAATACATAATACATCAAATAGCATGCACCATTTCAGTATCAATAAACCATGTCTTCCAATTTTTTAAGAAGGCCCTAAATTTTTTCCAAGACTTGTTACAAACTCTCTTGGAATATTTCTCAACATGGTTCTCAAAGGCAGAGTACAACATCAGTTTGGACCTATATGCAAGCAATGAAAATTATTGAAAGAAAAATGCATAGTCAGCATGTGTCCAATGCTGGCATCACCTTGTCTAAGTAGTTGAACAAAGTAACCCAAAAGCATCAGAACCCACAACTACAAGCTCACATATAGTGCAGAGATTCCCTTGTATGCTTGGAACAAAGCATGCTATACAGTATGGACTGGACACATCCTTCTAACCACAGTATATGGGTGTGAAAGTTGCTCCACAAACAACACGAGGATTTCTAAAGTCATAATTCAGTTTATTGGCATCCTGCAACTCCCTCTCACATGCCTGCAGAACTTGTTGGGATTTTGTTGCATGGTTTGTAGGGGGTTCACTCTCCAGTAGTCACTGAACAAATTTAGCAGCTGTATTGAAGTTCCCTCCCTTGTAGAAAACACCCATGGCATTTAGCAAAGCCAACCTTGAATGGACTTTTTGAAGGTTGCAATGAGTAAACTAGGCTACAAGCTCTTGCTGCCGAACAACATCATCCTTAACTTCCTTTCTCTTGACCTCCATTCGAAGATCCAGAACATATTCTTTAGCAATTCCAATCAATTCCTTCACCTCATTAACCTCTCTTCTTGAATCTACAGCAATGACTAGAATTATGTGCAAGATGGTAAGAAATAGCCTCAATGCTTCACTAAACTTCCCATCTGTTGTGGCTCTGTAAACTAGTCTAAGTTTCTCATCTAATAAATAAAACCTAAATACCAAAGCTGGTGGACCTTTGACATTTGGACTAGCAGTCTCAGTCCAGCCTCTCTCTATTTCTAAGGGGACCACCGGTGCAGAAACAAACGCTGGAAGGTATGTATGGATGAATGTGTAAAGATCCAAAAATAAGGGTTTTAATGGAGTGAAATTCTTAATACCAATTTATCGAGTTAAGAGCCCCATAGCTGTATCAAAGTTACCAGCAGCTGCATGCTCGCTTGTAAGAGAAGATTGTTGTATCCATATTTGGCTTACTGGCATACTTGGTGATGGGGTAACAAATGACACTGTATGAGTTGTACTTGCAACATTTATCATAGTGATATCTACTGGTAACTCCAATTATTCTAGATCCCATCCTCCTTCATCATCATCCTCTCCTCTCACTTATGTATCATCTACCACCACAACCTCACCATTTTGTCCTTGAAAATTAGCAATGTCAAGTTATTCACCCCAATTGGCTTCATCTCCTTCATCCTCTTCCTCATGGACTGCATCCCCAACATTATCCAACCCAACCTCAAAAATACCTTTAGTAATTGCCAACAATGGGCAGTCACCATTGCATAAAATTGTTGGTTATGAAGCTTGATCTTCCAAATCCATAGATATTATTCAGTTGTGTTTGTACCCCAGGTGTACTGTACACTCATTCCCCCTACTTTGGGGTTTGGGGGCAGCACCCTCAAGAAATGGGGGTTTAGGGGCGGAGCCCCCGAGAATTTTTTTTGGGATGTCTATTGGCCAACAGTTTTGCGGACCCATGGTATTGGGTTAACCGTAGTATTTTTCCATGGTATATCCCCTATAAAAGAAATCATTGTAACACGACTATGCATGGTATTCAAATTGTATTGGAAGAGAGACTATGATAGCGTGAAGAGGAAGCGTAGCATTTTTGCTACAAGGTGTATCCCTTCATCTTTCTAGACTGTAATAAAAGGACTGGGAATTTCTTTGTGGACGTAGCCCATCGTTTGGGTGAAGCACGTTATATCTGTGTCTCTCTATAATGTTTTAATGTGTTTTGCATCTTGTTTCTTGATTTAACTGTATATCTATTATTGCTCTGCGGTCCTGTTTTCTAACAAAAATTGGTGGAGGCGGCATGAGAAGTGATGATTTCTTTCTAGGTGGTAGAGTGGGAAGATTGTCACCCAACTTAGCTGCCATCCTATCAGCAACCTCTGTAATCCCATGAACTGCTGCAGTCACATATGCAAGTGGAAAATTCCCATATTCTTCCAGTATTTTGATGTGTTCTTGAATATCACCTATATATAAGGGATTGTGAAACTGACCCATGACATCATTTTTTTATCTCTGCAATCCTCAGCATCTTTGACAATTTATCCATATTTCCTGTAATAAGATACAAAAATGAAATCCTTTCAAAATGCTTTGTTCTCTGGTAAGCATATCAAACAATGCCAGCATTCCCTTATCAAAGGGCTTTAATACCAAGCCTATAACAATGGTCCTTATCATTTATCTCCTTTGCAGAAGCAACAAGATTTGAATATTTCCACTCTCCACTGCTAAGTTGAACGCGTCTTCTCATCTTTGACAAAATGAAGAGCCACTTCTGGGAATCCCTTCTACTACAGGTAAGCAATCATAGCTTGTCCAAAATGACATTCAACACTATATGTGGTAATATCCCTTTGTATGAAACTTTGTAAGGAAATAAGTTAGTTGAAACCAAGAATCCTTTATTTAAAATATGAATATTTTTTAGAGTCTCTAGTTCCCAGCAAACTTATGTCATTCATGTTAGTTGATCCAATCAATACAGCATGGTCATCAGCTATCATTGCTTTGTTGTACACAAAAATCTAGCTGGTGGTCAATTGACCACCTTCACAAAGTCTGCCATAAAAACCAAGTCCATAAAAGGAAACATAGTTGCAGAGTTTGGCACCCAATATATGTTGAAGATTTTATAATAACAAATGTTTTTCTCTACATATTCCCTGATACTGCCTATGTATTATGGCCCTAACATATGCATCACATGTATCATCTATGCCTCCCTAGAAACCGGGTGAAAGTGGTATAACCACAATAACCCTAAAGCAATGTTTTTCATTATGGGATTGAATTATACGATCATATAATGATTGTGAAACATAGTTCTAAATAGTATCATATCCTTCAAGACCGGGTAAAGAAAAACCAATTCTTTATTATACGAAATTCTCTGCCTTTTCAATAAGTGAATAGTAATCTGGATGAATACTGGTCTCTTCAAGCTGACTTGTTACTGACCATTGACCACTAATATGTCTGAGTACTAACATAGACTCAAATTAACATAACATGTGGCTCTTATGCAATTAAATAATAGTTAACAAATTGACAAAAGTACTAACGACAGAACTGTTGTAAAGGAAAGTATCCTATGGCTGGGGTTTAAGAGGCCATCAACGTACTGGGGTTGAAAGGTGGATGCAAATGGTTCTGCAAGTAAATACAAACAATATTCATAGATTAGAATCGTTCATACCTTAGCCAAACAAAGGTTGATCCAAGATTCCCTTCGATCCTCTTCTTGCTCCTCTTGTTCCTCTCGCTCCAAGAGACCTGCAAAACGAATTATACCTTCCTCAAACCAATATGACCACATATAAATTAATGATAATCAAAGAAACATGAAATAATGATCTGACTAACATCATCATATGATCATAAAAAAATATTCAATCAAACATTGAACAATAATTTGGGAAGAAGAAGGACATCACATCTTTATTAATATTGAAAACAAGTACAAGTATACCTTCTCTTCAAGTTCGACACCTCATGAAACCTTGATCTGGTTCTGCTGCTTCTTTTCTCCAAGGAACTCAGCCTCCAAACTCTGCAACAGAAGGAGAATGCTTCTAGGGCAAAGGTGTGGGAAAAGAGAGCTCCAAATCCTCCAGAATAACAATGCAAAGATTCGAGTCTCCTCTCATGGACCTCCCTACCTCTATTTATATGCTTAATGAAGAGTTAGGGTCGAAGACAAAGTAGTTACAACTGAAGGAGTCAGCTGCATAACTACCCAAACTACATTTTCAGGATGCGTACATGGGTTGCAGAAACAACATTCGCATACACAAGGAGGTATACGCAAGTTGCAATGCAGAAAGTCACGTATTTAAGGTGTACGTGACTATTATATATAGCAACTCGCGTATGTACGCAGGTTTCCTTAAGAAAACTCGTGTACACATCAAAAACCTCATTTTTAGGGTATTTTTGGGCATTTTTAGACTTTGGTATCTTCTAGAAAGTTTTAGCTAACACAAATACATTTCCAACAGTGTAGAGATGAGGTCAAAGAGAGTTACAAAACTCAAGATATGGGTCCTCCAAGTTAGGTGTTTGTTCAGTGACTTTCATGAAGTGTCTTCATGGAAATGTCGACATGCAAAAGAATCATGGGAAAGTGGTCACATGAATAGATGTGTCATTTTGAGCTATAACAGATGCCCCCTAATGTATGAGGTTAGAGGGGAAGATGATAGCTGAAATACATTATAAAGGAAACAACTGAGTATAGAGAGAGCAGAGAATCCAAGATCAAAAGGCTCGAACAAAGGTACCTGAAAGAGAGATAAATGTCAGAAAAAACTGATCTCTGGGACATACTAGTCCATATACAAAACATCACCATAAAGATACACATGGATCCAACATATGTATAATTGATGAAACTATCATGGTCACTCAATATGCAAAAAGGCGCCATATCAAATCTAAAGGAGTCATGGCCATAAATGAACAAGGTGGATCCATACTCGACAATCGATCATAGCCACAAAAATATAAGGTGGATCTATGTCTCAGCAAAATGTCATATAAAATGTAACAAGGTCTTGCACAACTTGGGCAATAGAAAAATGACGATGCTAATGTCGGCCCAAGGTCTTCAATCCAAACCACCCAAAAAAGGTACGAATCCTAACCATGCGAATAAAGGAGTTGAAGTCGAACATGGAGGAAACCGTTTGATTACCGGTTAATAATGAGAACTGTTAACAAACACAAGGGAAACCACCATTAATGAAAATGGTCCCCAAGGCACCTAGTACATTCTAACAAGTGTGAATACAAGGACTTGAAGTAGAACACTTGAAGAATCCATCGAGTATGAGACATTAAGGTATTCCCACTACCCAATAGAGAAGGAAATTGCCATTAATGACTGCAATCCCCAAGGTAATGTCATAAAACTCTAAATCTCATCCCCAAATCAAGATGTGTTGCAGTTGATAGGAAGAGATTCGTTGGAAGGAAGGCATTAAGGCATCCTTCATCATCCAACACGAGGTAAGTCAAAGACTAATTGGATCTGGAATTGGTACTAAATTTCACGACAAGGACCATTGAAGACATGATGTAATGAACTGATACCAAGGAATGGCCGACACAAAAGGTCAAGGAAACTACAGAATGGCCGAAAAAGGTTTAATCCTTGAACAGTGAGCACGACACAAAATGTGACTTAAGCAGCTTTTGACACAAAATAACCAATGACACAAATCTACAATGTAGGAGACATTGACAGATTCCCATATAATTGGAAAAGAAACCAACTGGAGGAGTAAGAAAACCTGAATCTGGATAAGATCAAAAAACTAGGACCCAACTGTTGATAGACTCAAAACTGGTGCTTTGTTCAAGGAAACAAGACTTAGGAAATGAGACTTGTTTCCATGATGTAAAAAACATGTGTGTTAACAACCCTACCTAGCAGAGGTTCGAAAAGATCATAGTGAAGAAAGGGTAATGGTTGTTTATAATACTTTGGTTAAAATTTTATTTTATGAAAGTATGGCAAGAGGTGAAAAATGATGATTTATCAAAGGATCTAACGGTGCGAAGCGAAAATATGGAGATCAACGGCCTGTATTGTGTCCGCTCTCTAAAAGATGAAAGAAGGATAAGTATGTGGGGGCGTTTGATGTAATATATGGATCAATGGTCGTCGATCTATCTTGATGAGATCTACGGTCTATGTAAACTCCACCTTGTGAAACTGCACGTTTGTTAAACAAAGGAACCCAGAGGAATCAAGTACGTCTCACTTGATCTGACGAGAGGGAAATAAATTCGGATTACATCGATGATCGTGGATGAATCCGGAGTGGAAACTTGCAAGTTTGATAAGACAAGGATCCTCGACGGAATTGAGTACATGTCTCTTGATCCGATGGCTGGGAAACAAAGGTGAAATAGATCGACGGTCAATGATGGATCCGGAGTGAGAAGTTGCACTATAGTTGGAAGTAAAGGGAGGTAGCAGAATAGAAACCATTGTACACGTGGTCGATCGTGGTGCGTTCCGGAGGCAAAAGCGGTTTGGTGGAAACCTCCAAAGGGAGCCTCCGGAGTGGGGTCCTATAAAAGCATAGTTGAATTGTTCGGTGATTATTTTATTGGCACCGAACGATTGAAAAATACCTGTGTGCTCGTCAACCTTCAACTGTCAATTTCGAACACACACAGCCACAGTAATAGGTAAGGCTCAAACGCCCACAATTCGTCCATCTAATCACCATTATCAACTGAGTTATGGACCAAGGAAAGGAATTGCAAGGGTCTGGTCGTATTTTAGATGACAGGGAATACTATCTGGTTGATAGGGATAGAGGAGTGTGCGACCCTTTCCTATCCATAGGAAGTGTATAAGTTAGTCAAGAGAGGTTGTGGCAATATAATTGACAGGGCAATGATGTCTTAAATGTCTGTAAATCCTTTTTATATTATTTCACTGTTGAACAAACCCTACATTTTCCCGAGTTCGCAGAATGGTGCACGGTTAATTATTCCCCTTCTCAAAGAATCATTGTAGGCCAGTCTACGTCCCGAATACTCTGTAAAATTAATGCCAAAGTCATCCGCGAAAACCTCAACTTGCCTGATAGTTACCCTGACAGTCGTGAACCTATAAATGAGTCGATTCTTGTTGAATTGTACAAAAGTTGTGGAACTGAAGTCCGTTGCAAATTCCTATCCAGCATTTTGAAAGAGGGTCAGTCGTTAGATAGCCTCTTCCTGCCTTACCATGTTCATATTTTCAAAAATGAAGTTCAATTAGTGGTATCCCTGGTCTGTCAAATCTTAGGTCTTGACGATGATTGTCACGTAAATGAAGTCATCCTTGGTTTTTTATTGAAAATAAGTTCATTAGGTTCTGAGTCTCAGTCGGTTCTTGTATTCAGTCTAGATGAATACTTGACAGAAGCAATCCATCTTCAATTAAGTGAATTCCCAAAGGTCAGGTTCTTTAAATTTCAAACTTACTTGTTGAACATGTTGCTATGTTCAAACGTCACTGAATTACAGTTTTTAAGTACCATCTTCTCTTTGGATTTGCCCAAGAAAATCAACATGTTTGAATCTGCTAATTCAATCATTTCATAAATATATAAAATGTTGTTCGATGAAATGTTGCCTCGTGTGTTAGAAGAAATGAAATGCCTGATGCATTCCTTGCCTGAGGATCGAGTCGGAGACTGGTTCTTGTATAAAGATTCCACTGTTTTGAGGATATATGGATTTACTTGGGAGCCTTATAGGTTATCCGCTTTCCTTACTTCGATAATTTTCGTATTAGAGTTCATGAGGAAAAGGTTGCATTCAGAGGAAGAGCATTTTGGAGCCTTTAAAAGATCTTCAAATATCAAATTCCCTCTCAAGGTTGGCTCTTTTATTTTCAAAAATAAAGGTGCCTTGGTGTTTATTGAAAAGTTGTTGGGAAGCATGGAATTTCAAAAAGAACCAAGGGTAAATTATGATCCCCACCATATAATTTCCCTGAGGAAGCAGGAAAACAAAAACAAGCCATTTGACCACCAGTTTATTGAAGGTTTGAATGAAACAACCAATCTGTTGCAGTTTATGGAGACTCCAAGGTTTGATGAAGATGCAAGTACTTTACCAGTTGCAGTATCCCAAGTGAAAAAGAGTCCTAATATTGTAATTAAAAGAATCCTTTCTGAGGTCGAAATCATGGAAGTGGATGAAGATGGGTCACACAAAAAGGCCAAATTGTTTTAAGTTGGTGGAGTTTTAAGTGAAGAGATTTCTGATGATTTCAAGAGAGTTGCTTTAGTCCCAACAAAATATGTACAAGTAAATCAGTTTTCTTTTAAAAGTGTAGATGCTTCAGAATCAAGCCCAATTTTCAAGTCCAAACAGGCATTCAAGGCCAGTTATATGGAGAAGCGAAAGCAGTCTCTGGAAGAGACAAGGAATTTACTCCCACGGGTAAGGAGTTTGAACAATCCAAAAACCTCCTTGATTTATTCCAGGGATGTAGAAAGAAACACCTTCAAATTGGCCATGGTAAATGATAAAAAGATGTCAGATATGGAAGTAAAGTTGGACAAGATTAGTGTATTCGATAAAATACAACTACACAAGAAAACAAGTGACATTATTTATTCAGATTTATTGCAAGCTACGATGAGAATAAATAAGCTACAAATTTTGGTAGATAAGTTAGAGGTTCAGTTGAAACATGAAAAAGTTGAAAATAAAGCTAATGCCATTCAAATCAAAAAGTTGCAACCGAACGTTATCAGTTCGGGAAGTGAAAAGGATAACACCCAAGCAATCAGAAGAATGCTGGAAGAAAAGGACAACGCCCTCCAAGTTTTGAAGAAAATGTTGAAGATCCCAAGCACAGATCATGTTCAATCATCCGAATTATTGGCATTGCAAGAAGAGAAAGATAAGATCCACTAGGAAATGATGGAACATAAAGGAAGAGTTGTCAAATTACAAGAGGAAAAAGACAAGTGGGAAACTGAACGGAGTGAGTTGATATCGGAAATCTCCCTACTGAAAAAGGATAAAAATGATGAAAAAGAGATCATGGAGGAATTGATGAGTTAGACTTCCACTGATGAGGACCTGTCTATTGTAAATATTGAGAAACCATTAAATGATTTTTCTGCAGATGATTTGTCAGTACCTATTTCCCAGGTCAGCCTAAAGGATGAAGAAATAAAGGAGTTAAAGGTGGAAAATGAAAAGATCAAGTCCAAGTTAGCCAAAGTGAGTGAGAATACAAATAAAATATTGCAAGACAGAAATCAGCTGCAAAAGAAATTCAATGAACTAAAAGAAAGAAACATTGGGAAAGGTCCTCTCCAGGGGGAAAAGCACATCATTTGGGACACCTTATCCGTGGAAGTTACTGAATTCAGGCACTATTTGAACTTTATCGATGATCAAAGAATATTGATCAATTTGGCTCACCAAAGACTAAAGTTAGTGAATGAAAATATGGAGAGAAAACCCCTTGCCATAGCCCAGAACACATTGAATTTTTTAAATTCATTAACATACCAGAAATTACATGACATAGGAGTAAAGGATAGAGTATCAATAGTACTATGGGCTAAAAAGTTTATCCACAAGCATCATTTAATGAAGACGGTCCAAGACAAAGTTGATGAAATGGTTTCATAGGTTAATAACTTCAAGCAGGTTTTCAAAGAGCTATTTGAGGATGGCCTGCCTTCCTTTTGGGACAAGGAGGGATGAATGTTTTCTTAGGAGCACTATCACAGCTTGTTAGTTCAAAGCCACATGGATCATTCCAAATTTGATGATTTGGAAAAAGGCTTAACAGGGAAAGTTATTGTGGACAAACTGACAGAGGATTTCAAAATCTTACAAAAGTTCCTAATTATCAGGGGAGGATTACCCAAGGTGTCATATGAAGCTTACATGGAGCTATAAGTGTCAATTTGAGAGATGATGGAATATGATGCCCCAAGCGCGGAGAAATGGAAGGCCGTGGAAAGGTTCAGAAAGACAAAATACATCCTTCATTCATGAAAACAGATGTCGCGCATTGAGGAGCTGCTGGGATATGCCTCGTATCAAGTTGATTTTAACTTAGTGATCTGTTAGGATTGAAGATATAGTTTATTCCTAGAAGTTAGGAATTTAGTTACAAGAATTTAATTAAGCCACTCATTCAGTTATGAATCTTCTTGGAAGATAAATCATTTTATGTATATATTTGCATCTATTTTATTTGATGGGGGTTGGAACCCATCCTGTTGTTGAATGTTTTGAAAGACATATTATTTTTGAATAACAGAGCGAATGCATAAGAATTATTAGAGATTCCCGTGTCATTTCCATTACAGTCCGTATTTATTTCCTTATGTGATTGTGTTTTCCAATGTAACACTTCATTCTGTTTTTCTTCATATCTGAAACACAGTATTGGATGGTTAGAATTCATAATGTTTATGCTCTGATCATCGTTTTGGATATTTTATACATTCTTCTACTAAATTTAATATAGAACTCATCTTCGATGCTCTGTATTAATGGGCTGTTCATTGTCTCTTCTGTCTCACCTGAACTAAATGAATGACTGTGATGAAATGGTTACCTTGCCTTTGGTAAATCTCATGTATATGTCTTTGTGATATTTTTATTTTTATGTGACTCCATGCCCAATGGTTATGTGTTGTTTCAACCATCTATACAAATCTTTGGATGTTAGTCATATCTGGTCTCGTTAAATCTGTATTGAGAGATCCCTCTCTGGAAGAAAAACTAGTTTATTTCTAAAGTGGTTTTGCTGTTACCTTGGGATTTACCTTTACAACCTTGGGTACATTCTGAGTGCTAACAAACTAGCTCCGTTGCCGGGGAATGAAAGTGCATATCTGCCCTAGGAGAACGACAGAGTTGCAGAAAGATTTATGTGGGCAAATAGGAATTTTATCAGTAGAAAGGTTGTATATTTGCCCTGGCGAATCCATTGTAAAACTTTTGCAGAATCTAAGGAGTCATTCTGGCTTCGAGAAGACACATTTGAGGTAACTCTGATACCGAAATCTTGAAAAGTTTTGAAGACCCAAAAAGGTTATTTAAAAGAAAAAATAAAGAAAAGTTAGGTTTTCCTTTGTTTGGTGCATCATCATCTCAAGATTCTCATATTGATCCAGAATGGGAAGTTAATGTTGGGAAAAGTCTGTTGAGAACGAAATCCAAGTCTGACCTTAAGAATACTGAGTTCAATCCTCGTAGGTTAGAATCTTATTTGTTGGATTCCCTCTGGAGAGATTTACAACAAACCACTAAAGTTGAAACATTTACCTCTCAAAATACTCAAAGTTCTTCAGTTCCTGTGAATCCACCTAGACCAATGGCAGCCATATTTGCTCCCTTGCGTTTTCCTCCTTTATTACATGACCTTCCTCAAAACTATTCCCAAATAATTTCTTTGTTTGATGGAGAAGGTGACGTAACCGCAAAACAGCATGTTGCCAAGTTTGAAGATTTCATTGACTTAGAAGAAGTTGATTATCCAGATGTTAGAATGCAGTTATTTGCCCAAAGTTTGTCAGGTGAGGAAAAGAAATTGTTTAAAGATTTGCCTAATGGATCTATAATAAATTTTTAGGCTTTCCAAAATGCATTTCTAGATAGGTGGGATGATAAACAAAACCCTTTGCAGCTCTTATCTCAGTATAACAGTCTCAAAAAAGGAGGATTTGAATCTGTCCATGAATTTTCTAGCAGATTTATGAGGGTTTATAATTACATTCCAGAAGATATAAAACCTTTTGCGGCCACAGCCAAATTACACTATGCTGGAGCTTTTGATAATGATTTTGCATTTTCATTAAGGGAGAGAAAATCAACAACTCTTGCTACCATGTTTACAAATGCTTTAGAAGTAGAAGCAAATATGATGGCAAATGGAAAGATAAAACATAGAGATATTAATACAAGGAAAAGGGAAGAAAATTTGCCTTCTGCTTCTTCTTCTACTAATGATGTCAAATTTGAAATGATGTTGAAAACCATGGAAAAGTTGATGGATAGATTAACTATGGATAATAGGGGATTCAATAGAGAACAAGCTGAGCCTCAAATCAGGAATCCTAATTTTAGAAGACCGAATCCTCCTGTTCCTCCCCAAAACCGACAAAGAGATGTAAGAAATCCAAGAAATCAGGAGGAACAGCAAATTCATCCACCATTTCTGAAAAATTATGTCGCTGATGAAGAAGATCCCGCTGAAAATGAGATTCATCTTTTTGGAGAACAGGATTCAGAGATATATCTTACTAAGGAAGAGCATAACATGTTTGAACAGGAAGGTGGAAATGAAGAATTTGAAATGGAGACCGAGCAGTATCAAAGGGGTTATTTACACGCTATGGATGATGTGCAGAGGAAAATCAGATTGAGGAACAGGGATGTCCTCATAAATAAAGGAAATGAAAACCCAAATCAGCCTTCCACTAGTTCTTTGAATGTAGAAAAGGGAAAAGAACTACAAAAAGAGTCTTTTGTAAATAAAGAGGTTGAAAATGATGTACAAAGAGATAAAATAATAAAGAAAGTGGCTCCGGTCGACGTGGAAAGAATTAGTTATGGCTTTAATTTAGAAAATGAAATTTCAAAGTTAAAAATATCTGTTCCATTTAATGAGTTATTGAGAAACAATGAATACAGAAATACTATCACAAAAATGGTCAAAAATCAAGGAGAATGGCAATCTGACATTTTAGAGTTGAATGATGATAACCCTACTATTTCGTTTGGGTCAAAGGTTGAAAATTTAGAAAGTGAAGAAGTCGCTCCTTTCTATTTGAGTTTAAATGTGCATGATAAGGTGGTCCACAATGCTATGCTAGACTCAGGGGCATCACATAACTTAATGCCGAAAGGAGTGGTAGAGAGTTTGGGATTAGAAGTAACAAGACCTTATAAAGATTTGTACTCGTTTGATTCTAAAAGAGTGAAGTGCCTTGGTTTGATTAAAGATATGGTGGTAACCCTAAATAAATTGCCATCTAAAACTATAGTCATAGATGTGGTAGTGGCAGATATTCCACCTAAGTTTGGGGTACTGTTGTCAAGATCTTGGACTTCCAAGTTGAAAGGTAGTTTACAGATGGATATGTCTTATGCTACAATTCCTGTTTGAGATGGGAGCAGAATATTATATAGTGAAAAAAGAACCCCTTATGTAGTGAGCAGTCAAGATAAACCTAAAATTCATCATATATATGCTGTTGATACTGATTTGGAGTCTTCTATTTTTTTTAATGATGCTGTCCCACATGATTTAGAAGAGGCATCACAGAAGAAGTCTGAGGAAAATAAGGAAAAGGAACTGATGGAACAGGATGCTTTGGAAGTGAAACAAAAAAGGGACGGCCAGTGGATTATGTATTTTGATGGATCTGCTGCAAAAATAGGTGTCGGGGCTGGTGTGTATTTAATTTCTCCTATTCGGGATTTCAAAGCTTTATCATATAAATTAACATTTGAGTGCACAAATAATGTGGCAGAGTATGAAGCTTTGTTATTGGGATTGCATTCTTTGAAAGATTTGGGAGCTCAAAAAATAAGAGCCTTGGGGGATTCAAAGTTGGTGATAAATCAAGTAAATGAAAGCTATCAAACCAGGCATCCTCGGATGAGGGCTCATAGAAATGAAGTATGGGATATGTTGGGAAACTTCTTTACGGAGCATACAATTCAGGTAGTTCCCAGACATGAAAATTTGGTAGCTGATTCTTTAGCTGTGGCCGCCGGAAAATTTGAAACCCCTGTTGCTGGTCAGAGGGAATACCAGGTGGAAATTGTGAATCGACCCTCTATTCCTGATAATTCTAAATATTGGCAGGTGTTCGAAGATGACATGCAGATCAGGAGGTTCTTAGAACTCTCAGGAGAATTTGTGAATACTCCTATTGACGCCGAGAATGACAATGACGTGAGTATTCAAGATGATGAAGATCTTGAGAAAGAAGGTAACGGTGCCGAAAAGTTAAAGGGAACCTTAGGAGGTAAGGATATTATCCAGTTAAAAAATAATTTCATACCAAGAGGGCTAATTCCATTAGAAAAACGTTTTGTTCAAAATGATGTTGCCAAAAATCCAAAAGTAAAGCCTGTTGAGGATGATGTTGAAAATAGGAATATTGGCACTGAAGAGAATCCTAAGGTTATAAAATTACCCAAGAAATTGCCTAAAAAGGAAAAAGAAGAGTATGTGAAATTAATGAAAAAGTATACAGATGTATTTACTTGGAGTTATGAAGACCTGAAAGAGTATGATACATCTATCATACATCATGCTATTCCTATAAAGCTTGGAGAGAAACCTTTCAAGCAGAAGCTCAGAAGCCTTAAACCCTAGGTTGCTTCCTATTATTGAGAAGGAAATTAAGAAATTATTTGATGCCAAGATCATTGTCACTCTAAGGTTTTCAAAGTGGGTTGCAAACCTTGTTCCTGTTAGAAAGAAGAATGGAAAAATAAGATTGTGTATAGATTTCTGAAATTTAAACAAAGTTTCTATGAAGGATAATTATCCTTTGCCAAAGATGGACCATATATTGCAGAAAGTAGTTGGGGCTGAAATAATTTCAATGTTGGATGGTTTTTCTGGCTATAATCAGATCAAAGTATTACCTGAAGATCAAGAAAAAACTGCTTTCACTACACCTTGGGGCACCTTTATGTATGCAAATATGCCTTTTGGCTTGATGAATGCAGGAGCTACTTTTCAGCGAGCTATGGACATTGATTTTGCAGGGAAAATTGGGAATTTTTTGATGATCTACATGGATGATATCACAGTCTATTCAAAATCTGACAAAGAGAATCTGCATCGTCTGGAGAAAGTTTTCATGAAATGTATGAAGTTTGGTATATCATTGAATCCAAAGAAGTCAAATTTTGCATTGGAAGAAGGAAAGTTGTTGGGCCATATAATATCAAAAGATGGAATAAAAATTGATCCTGAAAGGGTGAGTGCAATTTTGAAAGTAGGTGAATCCAGGAGTAAGAAGGAGATACAATCTTTCTTGGGACAAGTAAATTTTCTAAGAAGGTTTGTGCCAAGTTTCGCCGAGATCCTAATGAATATCACGAATATGTTGAAGAAAGGTCACGAGATAAAATGGAATGCTGAAGCTAGAAAGTCTTTTTGGGAAATCAAAAAAGCAATATCAGAGGCTCCTGTGTTGGTGAGCCCAGATTTTACCAAAGACTTCTCAGTATTTTCATATGCTTCAGAATATACTATAGCAGCAGTTTTATTGCAGAAAAATGATGAGAATTTGGAATAGCCCATAGCATTTTTCAGTAAAATGTTGAGGGATGGAGAATTGAAAGATGACATCATGGAGAAACAAGGATATGCTTTAGTCAAAGCATTGAAATATTTCAGAGTGTATATTCTGCATTCACATATAATTGCACATGTTCCATCTGCTGCAGTAAAAGGGATTTTGACACAACCAGATCCAGAAGGCAGAAGAGCGAAATGGATAGCTACATTGCTGGAATACGACATAGAGATAAAGCCTAATAAGCTGGTTAAAGGACAAGGATTAGCTAAAATGATGGCTAATTCAAATTGTGAGGCTTTACAGATTAATTTCATTTCTCACCAAGCTAATCAGTTAGATACAAAAGTAGAAGTGATGTTTGATTTTGTGGCATCTCCATGGTATTCTGACATTGTTTACGTCCTTCGAAATTTACAAGCACCAGAAGGACTGAGTAAGTCAAGGGAGAGATCCATAAAATTGAAGGCTACCAAAGTTTGTATTTTAAATCAATATCTTTATTGGAAGGATCCTGGGGCTATGTTACTAAACTATCTTTTAGAAAATGAAGCTCAACATACAGTCAAAGAATTTCATAAAGGGGATTGTGGAGGACATCATTCTTGGAAGGTAACTGCCAATAAAATTTTGAGGGTAGACTATTATTGGCCTACATTATTTGCAGATGTTTATAAGGAAACCAGTAAGTGTCATAAATGCCAATTTTTTGATGGAAAGAGGAAAGTACTTCCTCTCCCTTTAAAACCGATAACAGTAGAAGCTCCTTTCCAGCAGTGGGGTTTAGATTTTATTGGTGAGATAAACCCCAATTCGTCAGGACAACATAAATGGATTTTGATAGCCACATATTATTTTACAAAATGGATTGAAGCTATTCCCACTAGGAGAGCCACTGAGACTGTAATCATGGATTTCCTTGAATAAAATATATTGGCTCCATTCGGATGCCCTAGAAGAATAGTAACAGACAATGCAGCTGCATTTAAATCTAAGAAAATGATTGATTTATGTCACAAGTATCATATAAGCCTCAATCATTCAACTGCCTATTATCCACAGGGAAATGGGTTAGCTGAATCTTCTAATAAAAGCCTAGTAAGGATCATCCAACTGGTGTATGGGACTGAAGTTGTTTTTCCAGCGTCGTTAGGTGTTCTTGTCATGAGATATTTCCAAGATCAGCAAGAAGAACCAAATCATATGCAAAGGAGGATAAATCATATTATTGAACTGGATGAGCGAAGGAATAAGGCTTATGACAAGGTGCAGTCACATCAGGAAAAAATGAAAAGTACTTTTGACAGGAGAATCGAAGAAGAGCAGTTTCAGATTGAAGATTTCGTCCTGAAGTGGGATGCTCCTAAAGAAGACAAACATGGGAAATTTGATCATATGTGGGTAGGTCCTTATGTTGTTGCTGGCTACAGAGGACAAAACACATTTTTGCCGGAATATCCGAACGGGGTTCCTCTGGATAGTAACCCTGTCAATGGAAGGTATCTGAAACATTACCTATCCTAAGGAGGAGGGTAAAATTTGTATTATAGCCTGTAAATACTTATTTTCTTTACAAAGTCAACACGAATGGTAATCTGAATGTATTTGAAGCCCGTGGTGAAGGTCCTAAGATTCAGGAAGCATGATTTTCCTTTCTAAAAACAAAAAATAATATATCTACGAAAAACAAAAGATGAGTTTTCTGGAAGTTATTGTGAAAAATAAAAAACAGGCACCTGGTCTATGAGTTCTTTGATACCTCACGGGGAGGATATCATTCCCAGATGGAGCCAGTTGTTAACAAACCTACCTAGTAGAGGTTCGAAAAGATCATAGTGAAGAAAGGGTAATGGTTGTTTATAATACTTTGGTTAAAATTTTATGGTATGAAAGTATGGCAAGAGGCGAAAA
The DNA here is from genome assembly GCA_001517045.1 of Pseudotsuga menziesii. Classification (NCBI taxonomy): domain Eukaryota; kingdom Viridiplantae; phylum Streptophyta; class Pinopsida; order Pinales; family Pinaceae; genus Pseudotsuga; species Pseudotsuga menziesii. The sequence goes on from LPNX011192181.1 coordinate 36,488, forward strand.
ACGATGAGTTATCAAAGGATCTAATGGTGCGAAGTGAAAAGATGGAGATCAACGGCCTGTATTGTGTCCACTCTCTAAAATATGAAAGAAGGATAAGTACATGCGAATGTTTGATGTAATATATGGATCAACGGTCGTCGATCCAGCTTGATGAGATCTACGGTCTATGTAAACTCTGCCTTGTGAACCTGCACGTTTGTTAAACAAAGGAACCTTACGGAATCGAGTACATGTCACTTGATCTGACGACGGGGAAATAAAGATGGATTACATCGATGATCGTGGATGAATATGGAGTGGAAACTTGCAAGTTTGATAAGACAAGGATCCTCGGCGGAATTGAATACGTGCCGCTTGATTCGATGGCTGGGAAATAAAGGTGAAATAGATCGATGGTCAATGATGGATCTGGAGTAGGAAGTTGCACGATAGTTGGAAGTAAAGGGCGGTAGTGAAATAGAAACCATTGTACACGTGGTCGATCGTGGTGTGTTCTGGAGGCAAAAGTGGTTTGGTGGAAACCGCCAAAGGGAGCCTCCAGAGTGGGGTCCTATAAAAGCATAGTTGACTTGTTCGGTGATTATTTTATTGGTGCCAGACGATTGAAAAAGACCTACGTGCTCGTCAACCTTCAACTATCAATTTCGAACACACGCAGCCACAGTAACAGGTAAGGCCCAAATGCCCACAATTCGTCCATCTAATCACCATGATCAACTGAGTTATGGACCAAGGAAAGGAATTGCAAGGGTCTGGTCGTATTTTAGATGACAGGGAAGACTATCTGGTTGACAGGGACAGAGGAGTGTGCGACCCTTTCCTATCCATAGGAGGTGTATCAGTCAGTAAAGAGAGGTTGTGGCAATATAATTCACAGGGCAATGATGTCTTAAATGTCTGTAAATCCTTTTTATATTATTTTGTTGTTGAACAAACCCTACATTTTCTCGAGTTCACAGAATGGTGCGCGGTTAATTATTCCCCTTCTCAAAGAATTATTGTAAGCCAATCTACGTCCCGAACACTCTGTAAAATTAATGCCAAAGTCATCCGCAAAAACCTCAACTTGCCTGACAGTTACCCTGACAATCGTGAACCTATAAATGAGTCGATTCTTACTGAATTGTACAAAAGTTGTGGAACTGAAGTCCGTTTCAAATTCCTATCCAGCATTTTGAAAGAGGGTCAGTCCTTAAATAGCCTCTTCCTACCTTACCATGTTCATATTTTCAAAAATGAAGTTCAATTAGTGGTATCCCTGGTCTGTCAAATCTTAGGTCTTGACGATGATTGTCACGTAAATGAAGTCATCCTTGGTTTTTTATTGAAAATAAGTTCATTAGGTTCTGAGTCTCAGTCGGTTCCTGTATTCAGTCTAGATGAATACTTGGCAGAAGCAATCCATCTTCAATTAAGTGAATTCCCAAAGGTCAGGTTCTTTAAATTTCAAACTTACTTGTTGAACATGTTGCTATGTTCAAACGTCACTGAATTACAGTTTTTAAGTACCATATTCTTTTCATATTTTCCCAAGCAAATCAACATGTTTGAATTTGCCAATTCAATCATGTGAGAAATATATAAAATGATGTTCGATGAAATGTTGCCTCGTGTGTTAGAAGAGATGAAATGCCTGATGCAGTCCTCGCCCGAGGATCGAGCCAGAGACTGGTTCTTATATAAAGATTCCACTGTTTTGAGGATATATGGATTTACTGGGGAGACTTATAGGTTACCCGCTTTCCTTGCTCTGAGAATTTTCACATTATAGTTCATGAGGAAAAGGTTGCATTCAGAGGAAGAGCATTTTGGAGCCTTTAAAAAATCTTCAAATATCAAATTCCCTCTCAAGGTTGGCTCTTTTATTTTCAAAAATAAAGGTGCCCTGGTGTTTATTGAAAAGCTATTGGGAAGCATGGAATTTAAAAAATAACCAAGGGTAAATCATGATCTCCACCATATAATTTCCCTGAGGAAGCAGGCAAACAAAAACAAGCCATTTGACCACCAGTTTATTGAAGGTTTTAATGAAACAACCAATCTGTTGCAGTTTATGGAGACTCCAAGGTCTGATGAAGATGCAAGTACTTTACCAGTTGCAGTATCCCAAGTGACAGAGAGTCCTAATATTGTAATTAAAAGAAGTCTTTCTGAGGTCGAAAGCATGGAAGTGGATGAAGATGGGTCACACAAAAAGGCCAAATTGTTTCAAGTTGGTGGAGTTTTAAGTGAAGAGATTTCTGATGATTTCAAGAGAGTTGCTTTAGTCCCAACAAAATCTGTATAGGTAAATCAGTTTTCTTTTAAAAGTGTAGATGGTTCAGAATCAAGCCCAATTTTCAAGTCCAAAGAGGCACTCAAGGCTAGTTATATGGAGAAGCGAAAGCAGTCTCTGGGAGAGACAAGGAATTTACTCCCACAGGTAAGGAGTTTGAACAATCCAAAAACCTCCTTGATTTCTGCCAGGGATGTAGAAAGAAACACCTTCAAATTGGCCATGGTAAATGATAAAAACATGTCAGAGATGGAAGTAAGGTTGGACAAGATTAGTTTACCCGATAAAATACAACTACACAAGCAAATAAGTGACATTATTTATTCATATCTATTGCAAGCTATGATGAGAATCAATAAGCTACAAGTTTTGGTAGATAAGTTAGAGGTTCAGTTGAAACATGAAAAGTTTGAAAATAAAGCTAGTGCCATTCAAATCAAAAAGTTGCAAGTGGACATTATTAGTTCGGGAAGTGAAAAGGATAGCACCCAAACAATCAGAAGAATGCTGGAAGAAAAGGACAACGCCCTCCAAGTTTTGAAGAAAAAGTTGAAGATCCCAAGCACAGAGCATGTTCAATCATCCGAATTATTGGCATTGTAAGAAGAGAAAGAAAAGATCCACCAGAAAATGATGGAACATAAAGGAAGAGCTGTCAAATTACAAGAGGAAAAAGACAAGTGGGAAACTGAACGGAGTGAGCTGATATCGGAAATATCCCTGCTGAAAAAGGATCAAAATGATGAAAAAGAGATCATGGAGGAATTGATGAGTCAGACTCCCACTGATGAGGACCTGTCTATTGTAAATATTGAGAAACCATTAAATTATTTTTCTGCAGACGATTTGTCAATACCTATGTCCCAGGTCATCCTAAACGATGAAGAAATAAAGGATTTAAAGGTGGAAAATGAAAAGATCAAGTCCGAGTTAGCCAAAATGAGTGAGAATAAAAATAAATTATTGCAAGACAGAAATCAGCTGCAAAAGAAATCCAATGAACTGAAAGAAATAAACATTGGGAAATGTCCTCTCCAGGGGAAAAAGCACATCATTTGGGACACCTTATCTGTGGAAATTACTAAATTCAGGCAGTATCTGAACTTTATCGATGATCAAAGGATATTGATCAATTTGGCTCACCAAAGACTAAAGTTAGTGAATGAAAATATGGAGAGAAAACCCCTTGCCATAGCCCAGAACACATTGAATTTTTTAAATTCATTAACATACCAGAAATTACATGATATAGGAATAAATGACAGAGTATCAATAGTACTATGGGCTAAAAATTTTATCCACAAGCATCATTTAATGAAGACGGTCCAAGACAAATCTAATGAAATGGTTTCATAGGTTAATAACTTCAAGCAGGTTTTCAAAGAGCTATTTGAGGATGGCCTACCTTCCTTTTGGGATGAGGAGGGACAGATTTTTTCTCAGGAGCACTATCACAGCTTGTTAGTTCAAAGCCACATGGATCATTCCAAATTTGATGATTTGGAAAAAGGCTTAACAGGGAAAATTATTGTGGACAAACTGACAGAGGATTTCGAAATCTTACAAAAGTTCCTGATTATCAGGGGAGGATTACCCAAGGTGTCATATGAAGCTTACATGGAGCTGGAAGTGTCAATTCGAGAGATGATGGAATATGATGCTCGAAGCGCGGAGCAATGGAAGGCCGTGGAAAGGTTCGAAAAGACAAAATACATCCTTCATTCATGAAAACAGATGTCGCGCGCTGAGGAGCTGCTGGGATAGGACTCATATCAAGTTTATTTTAACTTAGTGATCTGTTAGGATTGAAGCTGTAGTTTATTCCTAGAAGTTGGGAGTTTGGTTACAAGACTTTAATTAAGCCGGTCATTCAGTTATGAATCTTCTTGGAAGATAAATCATTTTATGTATATATTTGCATCTATTTTATTTGATGGGGGTTGGAACCCATCCTGTTGTTGAATGTTTTGAAAGACATATTATTTTTGAATAACAGAGCGAATGCATAAGAATTATCAGAGATTCCTGTGTCATTTCCATTACATTTCGTATTTCTTTCCTTATGTGATTGTGTTTTCCAGTGTAACACTTCATTATTTTTTTCTTCATATCTGAAACACAGTATTGGATGGTTATAATTCATAATGTTTATGCTTTGATCATCGTTTTGGATATTTTATACATTCTTCTACTAAAGTTAATATAGAACTCATCTTCGATGCTCTGTATTAATGGGTTGTTCATTGTCTCTTCTGTCTCACCTGAACTAAATGAATGACTGTGATGAAATGGTTACCTTGCCTTTGATAAATCTCATGTATATGTCTTTGTGATATTTTTTATTTTTATGTGACTCCATGCCCAATGGTTATGTGTTGTTTCAACCATCTATACAAATCTTTGGATGTTAGTCATATATGGTCTCGTTAAATCTGTATTGAGAGATTCCTCTCTGGAGGAAAAACCAGTTTCTTTCTAAAGTTGTTTTGCTGTTACCTTGGGATTTACCTTTACAACCTTGGGTACATTCCGAGTGCTAACAATGTGAATGAACTTCCATTCCCCTCTTTCTTGTAAAGGTTTAATGAGTCCAAGAAAGCAAACTCGGGACCATGTTCATTTTTGGCAAGCTCGAAGAAAAGACAGAAGAATGCTTGATAAAGCACTAATTCGTGGATTTTATGAGCCCGAACTAGTACATAGTCGACGGTGTTTTCATAGTTTAGAGAGTCTGAAAACTCTGTAGAAGACTCGAGGGACGCGCTTTTTCATCCAATTTAGTCTCCTGAGGTCGAAAAAGTATAAAACAAACCACAGAAGAACTCTCTTAGCTTCTAAATAAGTAAGGCACACCTTTTTTGTACTTAGTCGGGGAGGTCCAAAAAAAGGTTAAATTACCACCTACCCAATGCTCCTTCAAAAGTAGCATATAGGCTGAGTTTTATGAGTGTGAAGGAAGGCAATATCACTTGGAAAGATCCATTTGATTACGAGGAATGGGTCTTACAACAATAAACTCGATGCTTTGTTCTTTAGGGTTTAACGAGCATGAAAAAGACATAAAGTACACTTGAAATATTTTTCATGTTTAGGTCCAAAGCACGAAAAAGAGAAAACTAAGCTCATACTGGGGGTTCCTTTTTTGTAAGTTTAGTTCCTCAGGCCCGGAAAAGTGATAAACCTATACCTGAGAATACTCTTCTCAATTCTGAAGAAAAGAGAGTGTTCCTTTCTCTTATTATTCGACATGGTCCAAGAAAGTGATAACCTACCACCAATGTGGATTCCCATTCACATATTCTTAACGAGCCTGAATGGACAAGTTTACTCGGTAGTCAAGTCTATTTTGAGGAGTTAGACCTAGGCCTAAAGAAACTCAATATCTTTCCTGTGAAGTTTTAACGAGTCTGGAAAAGTCAACTTGCAGCCTCCTTACTATTTTTAATGAGCTCGAAGGAGAGCAAAAAGAATGCTCTAAATGCAAGGAGACAAGTTGCACAAGCAGGCGAAACTAGTTCCAAGCGCAAGGAACAGACCTATACATAATGCAAGGAACATGAGAAAGATAAAGACACTCGTGGAATGTCTCCTCAAGGTAAAAGGTGTCAAGTTGTAAAGTCAAAATGATACAAGGCTGGGCGATGATGAGAACAAATATGAGGACTTATACAACGAGCTAAAAGCGTGGAAGCCGGCATCAGGATCATAAGCGCGAGCAGCGCACATGCAAATGCAGTTACAACTTGAACAAAAAGACGAGGACAATAAACAGTGGTGAATCCAACTACAGATCTTGTCTCCAAGAAACAACAACATTAGAATCACATTCAAAAGAAAAGATCTGATGCAGGTCACTTTGGAAGAAACACATGCGACCTTGCTAACTTTTATATAAAGTAAATTCAAGGTAGAATCGACTGAAGAAGATTCTGTAGTACCAAGTCTCGATGGTTTATAATTAGTAAGATCAACCTCAGAAAGAGAGAAAAAATCAACAAGGGAGATAGAGTCTGCAAGAACAAACTCAGTATCATAGGAGTTGAAAAATTCGTAAGAAAAATCAAACTCATAAGGATCACTAACTTGTTGTTCAAAGGAAGAGTCAAAAGACTCAACAAGACCAACATAAGAAGAAAGGTCATTATTACTAGGAAAATCAGGGTTAGACTTAGGCACAACTGAATCGACATCCATAAGAAGGTCAGACTGTATCAAGGACTTTAGGAATACTTCATCCGAAGGAAGGAGATCATCCGAGATAGGAAACATATCTAAACTTTCAAATGGATTGACAGAGTGGAGAGAAAGCTCCATGGTCTGTATAGGATGACTCACCTGGTCAATTGCTGGGACCATGTCCTGAGAAGGTAAGCATGAAAACAGAGGTTGCTTCTCAGTAGCAATTGAACGCAAAGGACATGAGGCCACATAGCTCACCTGTGGCGGGGTAGTATCTATAGAAACATTGGGAATCAATAAAGGAAGGACCTAGTCTCTAGTTGGGTCAAGAGAGGGATCAAGAAAATCCAACTAATCGATAGTGACAATTTCTTCGCCATGATTAAAGTACATCACACAAAATAATGTTGACACCATAGCTTGCATGGCGTAGACATAATCACGTCCAAGGAGCATATTGAAGTTCAAGGGTTCTTCTATCACCATGAAGTCAACTAAGACGGTCGTCCCACCCAAAGTAACAGGTGTTTGAGCAAGAATTCCCAAGGCTATACGATTTCTTCTATCAAATGCCAGTAACTGACTAGCAGTCGACACAAGGGTGGGAGATCCCATGCCTCGCCAAGCACGAGAAAACAAGATACTAACTGAGGCACCTTCATCAACAATACAATGAGCAATCGTGTATGTTTCAACTTTGACCTTTATCTGGAAAGGTTCATTAGAAGGAAGGCGCGGCTCAACTAGGCTATCCTAATCAAAGGAAGCAATCCGAGAGCTTGGTGGGGGTTGATCCAAAACGAGTTCAGTGCCCCCTTGTTCAGCAAGTTCTGAACTGACAGTGAAGAAAATGTGACTAGCATACACTTCACTGTCCAAAGGAAGAGTGGGATTGATCGACAATGGAATCAATTCAACCGCTTCGTGAAAGTCACTCTTCGAAGGGAGAGTGGGATTGACCAAAGATAACATTGGTTCAATCACATAAGAATCACTCTCCGAAAGAAGAGTGGGATAGACCAAAGTTGAGATTGGTTCAACCACTTGATCAACCAAATGTTGAGTAGGTTGTTGAGAAACTATAGGTTGTTCAAGAGAAGGAAATTATTGAGTCTCAGACCACACTCTTCGCACCTCTGTGATAGCAGGGCACTGATGAGTAAGATGATCTCTCTCACATAGTTTATAAGGGAACTTAAGTTTGCACTTCAAATGACCAGTTTTCTCAACGGTGTCAACATGACTAGCAGTGGTTGACTTCTTTGTCTCAACATGATCTACAGAGGGTGAGAGTTTTCCCCCAACATGACCACTAGAGGCTGGGTGACTAGGTCCAACCTGACTAAAAGAGTCTGGTTGTTGAAAAACTTTAGAATGTTAAAAAATGGGATGACCATGAAACCAAACTCTTCGCACCTCTGTGATAGAAGGGCATTTATAAGTAAGGTGGTCTCCCTCACAAAGCTTACAAGGAAACTTGGGATTGTGTTTTGAACGGGCATTCTTTTCAACAGTGTCAACATGACTCATAGTGGTTGACAGATTGTCTTCAGCATGAACCACAGAGGCTAAGAGACTGCCCCCAGCATGACATGTAGAGGTTGAGAGACTGGGTCCAACATGACCTTCAGAGGTTGGACGGGAACCACCAACATGAATAACAAAGGCTGAATGGTTAAGATCAACATGCTTTGAAGTAGTTGAGTGTGTGCCCCTAGCATGAAATTTAAAGGCTGAGTGGATGGATCCAACATAACTTGCAGAGGTTGGACAGGAACCATCAACATGAACAACAGAGGTTGAACGGGTTCCCTCAACATGAACTATAGAGGCTGAGTGACTAGATCCAACATGACCTATAAAGGTTGGAAGGATCCCACCAGCATGATCAGCAGAGGCTGGATGGTGAAGATCAACTTGACTTGCAGAGGTTGAGTGCTTAGATCCAACATGACCTGCAGAGGTTGGATAAGTGCCCCCAGCATGAACTGCAGAGGTTGGGTGGTGAGGTTCAACTTGACTTGCAGAGGTTGAATGGGTGCCCCCTTGCTTATGTGCCTTCTTCTTATTTCTTCTTCTTTTACTCCTTTTAGACTACTGTTTACTAGTATCAGTACTTTCACTTCATGAGGTATAAGGAGGAGGAGAATAACCTACAGGTGAAGGGGAAGCAATGATTTGATGCCCTTGATATAAGGAGATTACTTGAGAAGCACCAGGATAATTCAGGATAGTTGGAGTGGAAAACAACCACACTGGTAGCCCTAGGGTGAATCCAAGTAGATTCAGGGTGGCCATCAAGGGAACATGAACATTACTCCTGAGAAGAATATTACAAGGAGTTCCTAGCATGGGGATCTCTTGGTTGGTGGTCAAAGGGGTGTTAGACATAGTTTAAAACAAGGAGACAAATTTTGAGGTCAACAGGAAACCAAAAGTACCAAGCACACACCTGAAGGCAGACTAAGTACAGAGAAACCACACAGTACTCACTAAACAATTCCTAAAGCCAAACAGACAAACAAGTATAAGATATGCTTTCCAAAAGAAAGCTGATAGAAATTTACTTAGCATCCCTATAGATGTTCTTAGGCACAAGCGGAGGAATCACCCACCACCCTCCCACACCTTCTACCGAGGTTACCTTCCAAGCCCGTCCAAGGTCAACCAGAAATAGCCTTCCAGTGTACCTGTGTATGAACCCTAGATGTCAAAGAGACTAAACATTAACTTAACTATATTGATAGTCTGGGGGGACAGTCGCAATCCTGGTTCGTATGCATGGGCAGGGTAGCAAATCCTGAAACCCTGTCTAAGACAGAATCCCTAGATGTGCAAAAACCTTGGTCTACGCTTTGACAAGGAATCAGATGGTTATCTCCTTAGTCCAAGCCTCCACGCGGCCTCATGCTTAACTCCCATTTGACAGGAGTTTCCTAGATATAATCAACATAGAAAAGGTTTTACCTAGTGATTGGCCAACTACATCTGAAATTTTATACTTGTGGAGAGTTAAAAATCCCTAATCCACAAGTCTAGCCTAAGCTAGTTGGTGTATGACCCTATAAAATAAAAATTACTAATAATTTTTAAATTATATCGTTTATTTTAAAAGGATTTTTTTTTTAGTTAGAGGGTAAATGGCATGAAACTTATGTGGTGTTTTGACTCAAAGTTGAAACAAAATGACTAAGCAAAGAGAAATGAAATGCAAAAAGCAAAAAGTATTCTCTTTATTTTTCAAATAGAAACTTGAAAGCCACAAAAGAACAAATTATTTTTTATTTTTTTCAAAAATAATGATATGCAGTGTATTAGAAACAAAACCCTAATCTACATGCATATTAAAACACTGTATGTTCTTTTTATTTTTCTTTTATAAATGCAAAAGAAAAAATACCTACAAACAAAAGAATGCAGATAACAAGAACAAAGCAAAAGGAACTCAGCTATACAACCACCAAAGAAACTCTAGAATGCCCTAAAGTCAGTAAAAAACCTACTTGGAAGGAAAGCTTGCATAAGAGTCAAGTCAACTAATTTGGCATGGTGAAGTTAACCAACAAAAGAAGAAGGAAACCAACACCAACAAGCTTCTGAACTCAGACAAAGATCACTAACAGAGGCTGACTAGAAACATAAGCCAAAAATCATGCCAAGCAAAGGGGGTGGGAGAAAAGAGCAAAGAGCAAACCCTAATGCTATAAAAAGGCTTACCACATAGATAAAGAACAACCCTAAGGGATGACACTAACTCCCTGGAGTCATGAACCTACAGAGGACGCCAAAATACCTACCAAATAGCCCACAAAAGTAGAAAAAACCACAAAAATGAGGAAAAACATTGTTTTAGGGGCACACGCAAGTTGTACTACTGACAGGTTGTGTGTCATACACAGGTTGACAATATAGCAAGTCGCATGTACAAGAACACGTGGGTTGTACCACTGACAAGTCGCGTATCATCTGTGGGTTGACAATATAGAAATTCATGTGTACCAAACTAGAGATGCAATTGTTCAGTCTGCAACTCGCGTATGGGTGGAACAAAATCCCCCAAAAGGTAAAAAACTGCCTTAGGAAGGAGGGGGAAGTGTGCTATAAGACTAAGAAGTCATTCCTAAGTGGCAAGAAGGACTTGAAACCAAAGAAAAAGACTGAAAGAAAGACAGAGAAACCCCAAACAGACAAGGCTCTCCCCAGTGGAGTTGCCAATTCTGTTGTAAAGGAAAGTATCCTATGGCTAGGGTTTAAGAGCCCATCAACGTACTGGGGTTGAAAGGAGGATGCAAATGGTTCTGCAAGTAAATACAAACAAGATTCAGAGATTAAAATGGTTCATACCTTAGCCAAACGAAGGTTGATCCAAGCTTCCCTTTGATCCTCTTCTTGCTCCTCTTGCTCCTCTCACTCTAAGAGACCTGCAAAATGATTTATACCTTCCTCAAACCAATATGACCACATATAAATTAATGATAATCAAAGAAACATGAAATAATGATCTAACTAACATCATCATATGATCATAAACAAATATTCAATCAAACATTGAACAATAATTTGGGATGAAGAAGGACATCACATCTTTATTAATATTGAAAACAAGTACAAGTATACCTTCTCTTCAAGTTTGGAACCTCACGAAACCTTGATCTGGTTCTGTTGCTTCTCTTCTCCAAGGAACTCAGCCTCCAAACTTTGCAACAGAAGGAGAATGCTTCTAGGGCAAAGGTGTGGGCAAAGAGAGCTCCAAATCCTCTAGCATAACAATGCAAAGATTCAAGTATCCTCTCATGGACCTCCCTACCTCTATTTATATGCTTAATTAAGAGTCAAGGTCGAAGACAAAGTAGTTACAACTGAAGGATTCAGTTGCATAACTACCCAAACTACCCGAATTTCAAAATACATATTTTTTTGACATTTTCAGGAGGCATACACAGGTTGCAGAAACAACAGTCACATACACAAGGAGGTATACGCGGGTTGCAATGTAGAAAGTCGCTTATTTAAGGTATACATGACTATTATATATAGAGACTCGTGTACGTATGCGGGTTTCCTTAAGAAAACTCATGTACACATCAAAAAACTCATTTTAGGGTATTTTTGGGCATTTTCAGACATTGGTGTCTTCTGGAAAGTTTTAGCTAACACATATACCTTTCCAACAGTGTAGAGATAAGGTCAAATGGAGTTACAGAAATCAAGATTTGGGTCCTCCAAGTTAGGTGTTTGTTCAGTCACTTTCATGAAGTGTCGTCATGGAAGTGTCAACATGCGACAGAATCATGGGAAAGTGGTCACAGGGAGAGATGTGTCATTTTAACCACTAACATAGCCTAAAAATAAATGTTAATGTTAACATATGACTAAATACAAGTAACATACATTTTCTACAAAAAATATCATCACGCCCTTGGCATTTCCTCCCTCCTTAAGAGGAAATTGTTCCTAGGCTCTAGATAAACATATTCAATATGGATTTTGACTGTAGGAGACAATTAAGCATCCTGGAACCCTCCCTGCTTATGGGTTGGTGCCTGAGTTTTCTGGGCAAGTCTAAAGTATGATTTTGTCTTTATTCTTAGTTGTAAAATGAATTCTGGGCAATCCATGCCACCTGTGGACAATGAAAGGAAATGAACAGCCCCTATACCTCATATCTGGGCAGAACGAGGCCCTATAACAGAAAATTACAACAATAACTAGGCCAATATGGGTATTGTTTTTAACATTATTGGGTGTGTTTCACCTTCTAGCAGCCTCGACATTCAGTTTGGGCCATTTTTGTGGATGTGAGGCAGTTATGGGCACAATTTAGGACTATGCTTTGCATGTGACAGCCATTGTGCCCTTGATATGTTGTTTCATGTAATTCTTTTTCACTTGCAACTGCTTCTAAAAGCTTTGGGGTTCTCTTTTTCCATGTCTACTACTACCTCTTGCCTATTTTACAAACTTGCACTTTGGGTCTTCATAATCTGCTTGTATACTGGTTGATTTTTCTTTGTATTAGTATTTTCTTTTTGCATAATTTATTGAACTAAATATGTTTGTTGCTCACTTTTCCCACTAATTGCTTTGGCTTACACCTCTTACTAAGCTGATTTTAATGGCTTTCATCTATTCTTTGCACCTCATTGGCTGTTATTTCTTTTCTAAGGAAACTTAAGCTATGTGAGATGATCTTCTCATTCTCTTTTTGAAATGTTTATGCATTTTGATTGTGTTTTGCATCGTTGGTTTTTCTAATTATTTCTTCTCCTTTAAACCCACTTGATCATTCCTTATTCATTCTATTTGAAGCTAGTTTCTTTGTAAGTTATGTGATGCTAATATTACCTGCATGTAGTAGAATACCCACAAAGATGTTGCCAGATTCTTTTACGAAGTACTATGGGGCCAATTGATGTTTATCTTGTAAGGTATGGATGTGTTTTTGCAAAATTACTGTTTGTATGGCAATGTGATGGGGTTTCTTCTCTCCATTCTAGCACTTGCTATATTTTTACTTGTGCATTTAAAATGGTATACTAGTCTTGCATAGAAACACCAAACAAGGCACATTCATACGATAAGATTTTTTTTTTTACATGCATGAAGACTATGCTTCAGAATCAGTATTGTTCAAGTAAACTAACATGAATGAGTGACATATGTTGCTTTATAGAGGATATTAGTACCTTCATAGAAAAAGGAAAGTGATTACTGTTTATACCTATATTATGACCTTTTCGACCTATAACTGAGAACATCTATGGACTTTTTTTTTCCATTGTCAAAATATAATCAATTTCTTGTTGTGTTTAATGAGTGATAATTAAATTATGGAACATCAAGTTGTGGGGTTTTCCTTTAGATGTCTGTATACTGAGAAGCACATTGTATTTCCTTTGATTTCTTTTTTAAAGACTTCTTTCTGTTGCATTGCAAGGGAAAATTATTGATATAGGCTTGTTAACTAGTGTGCATTAAAGGATGTCAAGCAGGTTCTGTAGCATTGTACTTTGAATCAAATGTTTCCCACTTTAGGAACCTCAGCTGCTCATGACACAACTTTTGATATGCCATTGATTTTGTATTTTTAAGCATGACTAGAAATCATTAGTTTTTAGTGAGTCGCACCTCATTTACATAACATGCCTTTGCGTCTTTTTCTTATATGTAAAAATGAATGTTTCATAAAATGCAAATATTATAGAAAATGGAACACTTTCATCTCATATGCTTCAGAATACGTGAATAATCACCAATATATTAGAATATAAGCATTGTTATTAACCTAAATAGGAAGGTAGCAATAGCTAGCTGAAATGGAAAAAACCATTATTTCAATACAATTACTTAATTGTAATCATCCTTGTACCTAGAAAGAATCTTATATTTTAATTTAAAATGAGAGGACAACACTCTACTTGTATCCATTTGGTGAGTTATTAGAATTAAATCACAAAATATTGTGGCATTCAGCATAATCAAAGCATTGGCAAATTTCAGCCAGGAATCCATATCTGCTTTGGATGTCAATATAAGAGAATTTTTATTGTCATGAAGATTACATCAGGTAGCCTTTTATGTTGAAGTCTTATTTGTAATTCATATTTTTTGTATACAAATACATTCAGCCAATTTGAGGAGAATATTGAAGAGATGAATCTAGTTGATCTAGAAAGAAAACTTGTTCCTTCAGGAGCTTCTCCTACAGAAGGGGTACCTATACCCACTGTTCAAGAAGGTACAACTTCAGTTGAGATGGAATGTCAAGGCCGTGAAACTCGCCAAACCTGTACAGAATTAACTATTCCACGAGATTCTGTTGGTGGAATTATAAGAATAGTTTCATCAGATGCTAATGTGAGTAATTGCTTGAAAATTGTTATTATGTACTAAAAGATGAAAATAAGTTATTGAATCATTCTTTATTGAAAATTGTCTTTATTAATTTTCCTGTGGTGCACTTCTGGAGTGCCCTTAGTTTTGATAATTATTTGTATCAGTCTAGTTGTGGCTATATCTAAGGCAGATTGTCCAAAGATAAACTTACAAACATGATTGAACGTTTCACACTGATTTTCATATAAAATGTGTCAACTATAATGTTGGGTATGCTTTTATTATTTCATTTAACACTTTTTGAAATATGTGTTGAATTTATTTTGCTTGATTATTTTGGTAACCTTCTTAAAGGGTGTTAGCTCAATGGTAGAGCGCCTGCCTAATTATAGGTAGGAGGTTGGTGGTTCGATTCCTCTATGCCCTATCATGAATTTGTGACTACACAAATGACTAAATTCACATATATACGAGTATTAGTAGCTAATTTATTGTATCTTAGTCGTATTTAGCTTAGCCATTAATATTTTATCATCTAGTAGTTTATTTAGTCATATATTTGGTCATTAATTGTTGCAGTCAATGACTAAATCAGTGACTAAATCAATGACTAAACCTGTGACTAAAACCGTGACTAAATCAATGACTAAATCATTGACTATCAATGACTAAATCAATTACTAATAAGTCAAGCTATTAATGACTAACTGAAATATGACTAGCTATAAGATAGTGGAAATTAGATACTATTAGTTGCTAACTCAAAAATAGTCGTTTATAGCCTGATTTTAGTCATTTTTTTAGTCATTAATTTCTCATTTTTTACTATTGGATATTAGTCCCTAGATGATCACTCATGCAAGTGCATGGATTTATCCATGAGACTTGCATAAGAAACCTTGCACCATCAACCTGAAGCAAGCTTGTGATCAACCTTTATGCAAGAATATTCGATGAGGACAAGTCAATGTGTGAATACTTTAAATAAAACCAATATATGTTCAGGCATAATGAGTAGGAGGACTACCTTTTTCATTAAGGAAGTCGAGATACATAAGAAATAATTGATTTTGCGACATAATCATTTTTTGATCTATGATTATATTATCTATGGACTGAGAGAATGGTGGAACTCTTCATGTGATGGACATATATATGTTGTGGATTGACATGAGATGCATGGGCATACTCAAGTTGAGTTACCATGACATGCATGGTAGAACTCATTGAGTTACCATGAGATGCATGATATTTATGGGTGCACTCAAGTTGAGTTACCATGAAATGCATGGGAACACTCCATGAGTTACCATGATATGCATGAGATGCATGGGTGAGCTCAAGTTGATTTACCATGAGATGCATCGGTGCACTCCGTGAGTTACCATGAGATATATGATATGCATGGGAGACTTCAAGTTGAGTTACTATGAGATACATGGGTGCACTCCTTGAGTTACCATGAGATGCATGGGCACACTCCTTAAGTCACCATAATATGCATGGGGGACCTCCTCACTAAGTTTAGTTACCATTATATGCATGAATGACCTCAAGTTGAGTTACCATGAGATGCCTAGGAACTCTCCTTCATTTACCATGAGATGCATGGTATCACTCTTTATAGAGTTGAGTTACAATGCGATGCATGAGATACATGGGAACACTTAATGAATTGAGTTGAGTTACCATGTGGAAATATACTCCATGGGATGGAATGAGATGCTCTCACATTGAGAGGGAGGTGTCATGTCCCCATCCCAATAGGCCTACTAGTTGAGAATGTTTCACCCACCTACTAGTTCCCTCAGTTGGGAGAGGAGACATTAAATATTGAAATAAGGTAGATATGGGACCCAAGACAAACTTATTTTATCATTTACACCTTAATTTGGGTCATACAAATAAGAAATATGGAGGAAATAAAGTGGCATTTTTTCGTAAGGACATTTGGAGGTCCATGGAGGCCTTGGGTGGCTAGATTCTTGCTTACACATGTCGTGACTTAACCCCAAATTATAAATTATGAGTGATGGAAATTTCTTGGAATGTGAAGAGTTTTCAAATGACATATCATGATCCCAAGGATTTGAATGGGAAAGGAGAATTAACTCCCCATAGAAGAGGAAGAGTCTAGGAAGAAACTAGGTTCCATGTGCAGCTAGATTCCCTGCGCTCTATGAGAACAATTATGGAAGATTCCATGGAAATTTAGACTTGATTGCAGACCTATGAAAACCTGACATGTCATGGCTAAAAATATCCTCCAATAGGGAGCACTTGGGAATAAGTGGAAGACATTCAAATTTGGTGGAAGATGAAGGGTTGAGGAGAAGGACAAGTGGCATGGAGGTTACTAAACATCAAGGATGAGGTGGACGAAGCATATGGGAATGAATCAGACCTTGGAGGACCTTATGAGGGTTATAAAAATATTTCATGAGAAACGAAAAAATGGATTTTTATCATTTGATCATTTTCCTTTGGCATTTGGAGAGCATTAGCTTATCCATTGCACGGTGAGTGCACACTTACCCTGCTAGTGAGCTAATTTCGAGAGATTGAGATTATCATCAAAGTTTTCCATTGTAGAGGCCATTAATACTTCTCATTTTTTTATTCATAGATTTTTTTTCTGCATATAGGAGGATGCTACTGTTCTTGATCTACCTCTCTTCCCATTTTCTCAATTTCCACTTCCATATTTCCATGTTTTTCTATGAAGGAGCACTTGTGTTAATAGTGGTTGCACCCCATTGAGTTCAGTTGATGCCCAAGAATGGGTGAATTATTCATTTCTCTATATTATTTCTCCCATATTCTCTGTAAGTCTAAATCATAAGAAATATATATGCAAATTTCCACATTTCCAAGCTTTATTGTGACTAGTTTCCATGTGATGATTTTTTGTTTCAATGGAGATTGTATATCTAGTGTATATTGCGACTTAGGTCAATTTTATATGCTTTTAGTGAGATATTTAAATTATTTCAATGGTATATATTCATATTTCTCTATTTTGAGCCATTATATGCACCATTTATGAGTCGAAGTTGAGCTTTTATGTGTCATTTCCCTTAAGCAAATATCACTGAAATTATGCCTTCGAATATGAATCTTTGATCCTATGTTGTAGAACTATTAACCACACCAAATTACAGTAAATTATTATAATTACAGTACCCATAATCCGTTCCAATATTTTGGAGGGTTTCATAGGATTTGCAGAGCCATTTTTGCTCACACCCTAGGCGGAATTGCATCATAAATTGCTAGTATTTTTTCCCTTTTGGCCATCATGTCAAAATAGATTTGAATATGTATATGAAATTTAATAAAACCATAATATAGTAAATTTAATATTCCTAATACACCCCACATCATTCCCTACAAAATTCGAGACCCTCTTGAGCCATTCGAATCCCTAGAGTGAAGACTAGTCAAGACAATTTTTCCAAAATTCTTCCTTTGTTGGGAATTTTTGAATTGGAACATTACAAGGTGTATCAGAGCATGATATTGGAACCTAATAGATACATATATTCATGTTTCCTTATTATTACCTCCCTCCATAAGAAACTAAAATTGGAGACCTTTACAGTGAAAGGGAAGAAGGTGTTGAAGTTAGTTCTTTTTACAAGGAGATTAAGGAAAAACTAGAACTAAGAGATATGGATGACAAAGACAGTAATGAGGACCTTAATACATTCATTACATAAAATATTTAATAGATATCCAAAAACTTTATGTAAGGGTTCTAATTGTTTTCTAGCCAACTTGGGGGAAAGTCAACACCAGGGAGTAGTAGTGGTTCACCTCATGATGAGAAGAAGACCAATAGAGAAACCAATTTTTTGAATATTGGACCTCATAACAGACCCCATCAATTCAAAAATAAGAATGTACATGCAATACATAAGTTTTTAGATTCCAAATAAGGCCCTTACACTACCTATTATGTTAGAGAAGCAACAAATTATTGGCAACAATTATGTGATGAATGTAGGAAAGTCCTACCTTTTGATCAGTTCATTAGAGATTCTCTCCAGTTCAAGAAATGAGGAAATTGAAATAGGGAACCTCATATTAATAATGAATTGAAATAAACCATGGGAAAAGTAACCATTCATTCCTTTGATGGTTCCTCACAAATGTATGCTACCGCTTGGTTGCAAAAATTAAGTGTATATTTCCAAATAAATCCTATGGTTGAAGAAGATGCATTGAAAATGGCTATTCTGCATCTTGAAGGGGAATCTAGTGATTGCTGGTTCCATGATATTAGAATATTAGGACATTATCAAATATTATATTATGAGGGTTTCTCCAATGCATTTATGGAGATATTTGAGAGGAAAGACCCTCAACTTCCTTTCAAAGAACTAGCGCAATTGAAGCAAGTAGGAACTCCTGAAGCATATATGTTAGAATTTGAAGATATTTCAGTAATGGTTTCTGATGTATCTAATGCTAGTTTGATTTTATTTTTTACTGAATGATTGAAAAAACCTTTTATAGGGCTAGTGAAATCCCACAATCTATCCACATTGAAGGATTCCATGAATTTGACAAGGGATGTTCATAATGTATTGCAAAGAACCAAATACCCTCCCAAGCCAAATTTCCCTTCCAAGTTTAAGAAAGGTAAGAAACCATGGAAAAAGGAACCCTCTACCAAATAAAATAAAGGAGGATGAATCAAATAAGAGCTTATAATAATTAAGCTGTGTTTTGCATGCCAACAACCTTGGGTCCCAAGACATAGATGTGCCAACGGGAAGGCACACTACATTGAAGTTTTTTATGAAGATGATGAAGAGGAGGAGGAGGAGGAGGAAGAATCACAACTTGCAACCCGAGAATAAGGGTATGAAACACCAAAAGAAGAACAAACCACTCCTGATATAGGAAAAATTATAGCACTATAGGGTGTACCTAGATTCCACACCTTAATTCTCAAGGGAAGCATACAAGGAAAAAAGGTCATGGTTCTAGTGGATGGTGGATCCACTTAAAAATTCATAGATGCATCCTTGGTGGAGAGGGGAAATTTACAAGATCAAAGTTTTGATGGTTTCATAGTCATAATTATAGGTAACAATTCTATGGATTTCATTAAGTGGATTCCAAATATTCAAGTTACTCTAGGAAATCATACTCTCACCGACAATTATCAAGTCCCTAAAATAAGGTTCAAAAATTCAGAAGGGAAACCCATCTTGTTGAGGGGAATGCACACTTACCCAAATAATCCTAAACATCGCTTGAATATTGCCAAGCATCCTAAGGAGATAGAACAACAATTGAGTAAGTATGAGAAAGTTTTTGGAGAGCCTCCCCCAGGAAGACCACCAGATAGAGGTGTTGAGCATATCATTGAGTTAGAGATAGGAAAAAAACCTATCAAAATGAATCCCTATAGGCACCCAAAAAGCATTTGAGATGAGATTGAATATGCCATTAAAGAACTCTTGGAGTTGGATCTCATAATGCCTAGTTCTATCCCATTTTCTTCTTCAGTTGTTATGATAAAAACGAAAGATGGAACCTTGAGAATGTGCATTGATTTCAAAGAATTGAACAAGAAGACTGTAAAGAATATATACCCGATACCAAGGATTTATGAGCTCATGTATGAGCTCCATGGGTCCAAGTTCTTCTAAAATATTGACCTTAGATCTGGTTATCATCAAATTCGAATGAGAGAAGAAGACATACCAAAGACTGTTTTTAGATGCCACTATGGTCACTTTGAGTTTGTTTCCATGCCATTTGGCTTGAAAAATGTTCCTTCCAAATTGCAATCATGCATGAACAACATATTCGACAAGAAAATTAATAATTTTTTACTAGTTTTATTTGATGACATTCTTATTTACAGTAAAACTTGGAAGGAACATTTGCATCATCTAGAATAGGTATTAAAAATTCTGCATGATAAATCTTTGTTTGCTAAGATGTCAAAATGTGAGTTTGGTTTGATAGACATCTTGTATCTTGGAAACATCATTGGTTAAGATGGTGTGAAAGTGGATATGGAGAAAATAAGAGCCATTTTAGACTGGCCGCATCCCAAAAGTCTCACTGAATTAAGAGGATTCATTGGAATTTGCACCTACTATAGAAATTTTGTGAAGGGGTTCTCCCAACACACTTCACGTATCATTGATTTTACAAATAAATATTCATTCCAATGGAATGAAGGGGCTCAAAAATATTTCCAAATAATGAAGGATGTAATAAGCAACTGGGCCTATTCTAGCCTTGCATGATTTTTCTAAACCATTTGTCTTTGAATGTGATGCATCAGAAGACGGAATTGGATCAGTCCTAAAACAAGGAGAACAACCAATAGATTTTGAGAGTAGGAAGCTACAGACACATGTGAATATTTACTCCATTCATGATAAAGGAATTCTATCCATGATGCATGCTTTGATCAAGTTTAGACAATACTTGGTGTGAAACAAATTTGTGGTCAAAATTGACCATAACAGTTTAAGGTACTTCCTCACTCAAAAGGATTTAAATGAAAGGAATCAAAAGTGGGTGAGTAAGTTTCAAGGATTTTACTTTGATATTGAATATGTGAATGGAAAATATAATGTGTTAGTTGATTCCTTATCTTGAATACCTTCTAATTCTCTAATGGATGTAGCAGAAAATTGGAAAGCCACATTAGAAGTAGAGTATGCCAAGGATAATTTTTCTTGTGAAATTTTTGATGGAGATAACCATGATGATATGTATGAGGTGTTGGAAGGAATCATATAATAAAAATGTAGAATATAATTTTTTCCTAATTCAATTTTGAAGGAGGAAATTTTAAAGAAATTCATGATTCTCCTCTAGCAGGTCACCCTGGTTTCTTCAAAACATACCGAACATTGAGGGAATTATTTGCATGGAAAGGGTTGAAGGATGTTGTTCTGAAGTATGTTAATGAATTCCACACATGTAAGAAACATAAATTGGAGCACACTCATCCATATAGTCTCCTACATCTATTTCCCATTCCATCAAAAAAATGGGAGAACATTTCCATGAACTTCATCACTGGTTTTCCCAAAGTATTTGGTAAGGATTGCATATTTGTAATGATGGATAGAATCAATAAATTTGATCATTTAATTATTGTTACTACCACTTTCACTACTGCATAATTGGATGAACTATGTTTTAAAGAATTTTTTCAGATTGCGTGGGATTCCTAAGAGCATTGTCAGTGACAGAGATAACATATTTTTGAGTGCATTTTGGTAGGAACTCTTCAAAATGGAGGGGAAAAATTTGACACCTATTACAAGATATCATCCCCAAACTGATCGCCAAATAGAGAGGGTGATTTAATTTTTCAAAGGATACTTTAGGGACTATGTTAGTGGGCAGCAACAATCATGGATAAAATGATTGCATTTGGGTGAGTTTTGTTACAATATATACTACTTTCCATATGTCAATTTGCATGTCTCCTTTTAAATCACTTTATGGTTATGATGCATCCACTTTTATTGAACAAATTTTTGGTGATAGTATAGCTCCAAAGGCTAAGGATTGCATTGAATAAAGTCAAGAAATTTTGAAGGTTTTGAGAGATAAAGTTGCAGGTTTCTCAAAATTAGTAGAAACAATATGCATACCAACATAGAATGGAGAGACAATTCCAAGTGAATGAATTGGTGTATTTCATTTTTCAGCTCTACAAACAAACCACCATAAAAGGTAAAGGTTCAGAAACACTCAAATGAATATTTTAAGGTCCCTACAAAGTGATTCAAAAAGTTGGAGAAGTGGCCTATTAATTGGAGCTTCCCATGTGAAGCAAAATTCATAACGTATTTCATGTTTCTTGTTTAAATAAGGTTATAGGGAATCACATTTCAGTTTAAGATACTTTACCACCTTTTTATTATGAAGGGATACTTTTTCTAATTCCAAACAAAATCTTGAGAATAAGGGAGAGTAGGCTACGAAGTTGAACAATAAAAGAATATTTGGTACAATGGAAGGATTTGCCTAGTGAGGAGTCCACTTGGGAAGATGAAAAAAAATTTCAACATCAAAACTTGGAATTACTTGAGGAAAATAAATATTGGGTGAGGAGGACTATCATGTCACCATCCCAATAGGTCTACTTGTTGACAATGTTTCACCCACCTACTAGTTCCCAGGTTCGGGGAGGAGGCATTAAATATTGCAATAAGGGAGATATGGGGCCCAAGAGAACCTTATTTTATCATTTAAAAATTAATTTTTGTCATACAAATAATAAATATGGAAAAAATAAAGTGGAATTTCTTCATAAGGACATTTGGAGGTCCATGGAGGTCTTGGGTAGCTAGATTCTTCCGTACACATGTCATGACTTAACCCCAAATTTGAAATTATGAGTGATGGAATTTTATTAGAAGGTGAATAGTTTCCAAATGGAATATGATGATCCCAAGGATTAGAATGGGTGAGGATAAGTAACTCCCCATATAAGAGGAATAGTCTAGGAAGAAACTAGGTGCCATGTGAAGGTATATTCCCTGCACTTTATGACAACAACGATGGAAGATTATATGAAAATTCAAACCTGATTGCAGACCTGATTTCATACCTATGAAAACCTGACATGTCATGGATAAAACTATCCCCCAATATTGTGCACTTGAGACTAGGTGGCAGCCATTCGAATTTGGTGGAATATGAAGGGTTGAGCAGAAGGCCAAGTGGCATGGAGGTTACTAAACATCAAGGATGAGGTGGAGGAAGCCTACGGAAATGAATTATAAATTGGAGGAAATTAGGAGGGTTATAAAAATAAGTCACAAGGAATTGAATTTTCTTTTGATCATTTGTGAACTTTCCTTTGGCATTTGGAGAGCATTAGCTTGTCCATTGCACGGTGATTGCACACTTACCCTGCTAGTGAGCCAATTTTGAGAGAATGAGGTTCTCATACAAGTTGTCCATGAGAGAGGCCATTAATACCTATAATTTGGATATTAATGGAGTGTTTTTATTCATATATAAGGCTGATACTATTTGTGACCCATCTCTCCTCCCATTTTCTCAATTTCCACTCCCATATTTCCATGTTTTTCTATGAAGGAACACTTGTGTGAATGGTGGTTGCGCCACATTGAGTTCAGATGATTAACAAGAATGGGTGAATGATTCATGTCTTTGTAATATTTATACCATATTCTATATAAGTATAAATCATGATAAATACATATTCAAATGTCCACATTTCCAAGATTTATTGTGACTAGTTTCCACGTGATGATTTTCCCTTTCAATGGAGATTGTATATTTGATGTATATTGCGACTTGGGTCAATATTATTTGATGTTAGTGAGATATTTAAATGATTTAAATGGTATATATTCATCCTTCGATGTTATGAACCATTAAATTCACCATTTATGAGTCAAAGTTGATCTTTTATGTGTCATTTCCCTTAAGAAAATATGACTGAAATTCTGCATTCGAATATGAAGATTTAATCCTCTATTGCAGAAAAATTAACCACTCCAAATCATAGTAAGTTAATTCTAATTATAGTCCCCATATTATTTTATTAAATTTTGGGGGGTTGCATAGGAGTTGGAGATCCATTTCTACTCACACCCTAGGGGGGAATTGCATAATAAATTGCTACTAATTTTACCCTTTTTTCTATCATGCCCAAATTGAGTTGTGGATTGTTAGAATAATCAACCCATAGTTACCTACCTTAGACATTAATTAATCCATTTTTGTCTTATTTTCCTAGTTTCCTATATTCCACTCTATGCAAGTTGTCTTCCACATGTCCTAGAACTCAAACTTGCTAAAAATAAGTCATGGAGTGCTTGGGAAACCTCCTGGAAACCATATTTAGCATGTCTGCTTTATTCCAGATCCTCCAAAGCACATATCTACTTTTTTTGCTAAGTTTCCTATTTTATTGATAAATAAGGCAAAAGGGAAAGTAAGACTAGGTGTAGTTGACTTGTTTTTTGCCCTCATCATTCTCCATCCTTTTCTCATAATAAAAGAATGCATGAGTTGTATTTCCATCCCTTATTAGCCTACCTACTTGAATTTTCCAATTTGTGAGCCTCTAAGTGGATTTGGAAACTGCTTTATGCACCTATGCGGGATTTGACTAGATTTAGTAAGCCTACTTTTTGACTATTTCAAATGGCATCCTTATGCATTCAAATATATCATGTAATTATATATTGTAGAAGCCTATTACTTCATAAGTTTGGCTATTGTACACTTATTCAATATAGATTAGTGTTATGCTCCAATTTTAGTCTCCTTTGTTTGTAAATTTGCATGTTTGATTAGCAATTTTGTGAGTGCAATTGTTCTATCACTTGGGTTCAACTTCCACATGGTATCATATCCTTTGTATATTGATTTATCTCCTTCCATATTGCTATTGCAGGTTTGACATCTTGACTGGGAGCATATTTTGCTGACTGAAGGGCATCGTTTTTGAGCTATGGATCAATCTTAGAAGATCATCTCAACTCCATTCAATTTCTTTGAATGGAAATCAGATATGGAGATACTGTTGAGAGTGAAAGGTATCTACATGGTGACTATGGAAACTGAGGCAAAGCCAATGCAGCTACAAAGAAAATTAAATGGCACAACGGGAGGGATGAGGCCTATGGTCTTTTGTGTCTGAGTATATCAAGAGACCTCCTCTTCCATCTTGATGGATTGACATCACCTAATGAAGTATGGGAGAAGCTTGTAGAGATTTTTGGTAAGACATATGAGATGAGAGGACATCAAATCGAGAATTAATTGATCTCTTTAAGTCCCAGCAGCTTCAAACCCCTGCAACTCTACTTTTCCAAGTTTAAAGCCCTTGTTTTGTAGCTAAAACAATGTGGAAATGAAACGAAGGAAGAGAAACTAGTTTTGGCCAGACTCTCAAAGCTTGGCCCTAACTATTCAGTGTTTGTTTCAACCTTCCATGCCACAAATTTGACAGCTCGAGCCTGGAAGATGCCTAAGCTTGCAGAGTTCATGGAATCCCTCACACAAGAACAAGATAAACTGGTGATGATGGGCAACATCAAACCTTCCAAATACCAATATTTGGTTGATGGAGATTTGAGGGTGGATTCAAAAGGAAAGAAGCAAGCTAAGAAGCCACTTGAGAAAAAGAGAGACAAGAACAAGTCTCAAGAGGAGCCCCAAGGCTCCAAGAAGAACTTCTAGAAGAAGAAGGACACATGAGAAAGGAGCAAGTGCGCATATTGTAGTAAGGGCTATCATCCTGAGAGCTCCTGTATGAAGAAACAAATTGACATGTTGACCCAACTCTTGGGGAAGAATAACATCTCCGTTCTGAATTGCTCAAAGAAGAGGGAAGGGGGATCAAATTCAGAGGACAGAGAGAGAGTACATGCTTTAGTTGCTGGCACATCAAGCTCACCTAGCTTCATCATAGACTCTGGAGCTTCAAGACATATGGTTTCGACCAAGGAGGAATTATCCTCTCTTGACATGTCGAAAGGTCCACCAATAGTGCTGGGAGATCACTCTCTCACTAATATTTTGGGGAAAGGAAGGATTGATTTTGATCATGGTAAGTTCAATAATGTGTTGTATGTTCCAGGTCTTGCCTCTAACCTCTTGGCAGTGTATCAGATGACTCACACAGAGTATCCAAAGAAGGTCATATTCTCCCCTGATGATGTTGAGATCACAAAGATCTCAAATGGTAAAGTCATTGTAAAAGGTGTTGTAGATTACACTTTGAAGGTATACATGTTTTCACATTTTCGACCCTACTCAAACCCCTCTGCTCTTCTGATTCATGCTAATGAGGCAAGCAAGATTTGGCATGAAATATTTGGCCATCTTAACTATAAGTATCTTTCTGATCTAAGTGAAAAAGATATGGTCATAGGGTTACCAAAGATTAAGTTTTCCAAGGGAGTCTGTCAAGGTTGTATCCTAGGAAAACACCCAGAGCACAAATTTGAGAGAGCTAGTCATGAGAGAACCTCTGCACCTCTTGAGTTGATCCATAGTGATGTTGCTGGTCCATTTCCTCATATGTCAATGAGTCAAGAAAATAATGTATTGACCTTCATAGATTAATTTTCCAGGTATTGTTGGGTTTACTTCCTGAAGCATAAGTTTGAAGTTTTTGACCTCTTCAAAGTCTTTAAGGTGTTGGTTGAAAACCAGTCTGGTAGGAGACTCAAGATCCTCAGATCTTACAATCATTGTGAGTATGTCAAGTTTGAGTTCATTCAATATTGTAAAGATGTAGGTATTCAGATGAAGCATTCAATCCCTTACACACCACAGCAAAATGGTTTTGCTGAGAGAAAGAACAGATCACTAAAGGAGATGGAAACCTGTATGATGGAGGCTAAGACTTTGCCACCAAAGTTTTGGGTTGAGGCTATAAACTATGAATCCTATATGCAGAATAGTGTGCCTCATAAACAACTTTATGGTATGACTCCTTTCGAAGCTTGGAGTGGGCACAAGCCAGATGTGACCCATTTTAGGATTTTTGGCTCAAAGGATTGGGCTAGAATTCCAACTGAAAAGAGAAAGGATTTGCAGCCCCAAAGCCAAGAGTTCCTATTTGTTGGGTATTCTAAAGATTAAAAAGGGTACAAGCTGATAAAATTTATCACAAACAAATCCTTCATTGAAAGGAGTGTTCAGTTCCAAGAAGAGCCTTTAGCAGCAGTTGAAGTTGGAGAGTCTTCTTCACCACCAGAACCATTGAATGTAAGTGAAGAGACAAATGAGTTTGCTGATTCTGATATGTCTAATAATGATGATTTAATTGCAGATTCTGATAGTACTACAAGACCAAAATGGGCATCAAATACCATTCATGTAGCTGGGGAACTAGCTAGAAATCCTAGTGATCCTAGGAGGACTAGATCTCAGTTTGAGAGTGCCCTGTGTATGAAAGACCCTTTGTTTGCAGAGAAGTGCTATCTGATGGTTGAATCAGACCCACATACATATGAAGATACAGCACATGATCTAGGATGGAAATCAACCATGAAATAAGAATTCAGCTTGCTCCAAAAGAACAACACTTGGGAACTGGTTGATCTTCCCCCAGGGAGGAAGCTAGTTCAATGTAAGTGGATTTTCAAAACTAAGTTTTCTGCTGATGGTTCACCTTTGAAATAGAAGGAAATATTGGTATCCAAGGGCTACTCACAGGTACATGGTATTGACTACAATGAAACCTTTGCACTAGTGGCAAATATGGGCTCCATAAGGCTAGCCTTAGCCATTGCAACTTCGAAGCAGTGGGAGGTACATCACATGGATGTGAAGTGTGATTTCATAAATGGAGATCTTACTGAAGAGATTTACATGCAGCAATATCAAGGGTTTGTTTCTAATCCATCTTTTGTGTGCAGGTTAAAGAAATCATTGTATGGGCTCAAGGAAGCCCTCGGGGCTTGGTATGCCAAGATTGATGGCTTTTTACTATCATTGAGTTTTGTTCGATGCAAGTCTGATCCTAATGTTTATTTGAAGCTGATTCATGGTTCTTTGATGATTATTGTCTTGTATGTGGATGACCTTCTGATTACAGGAAGTTCAAGGAAAGAGATTGCCTCCTTGAAGGATACAATGAACCATGCATTTTCTATGACTGATTTGGGGTTGTTGAGCCAATTCTTGGGCCTCAAAATTGCTCAATCCCAACATGGAATAAAATTACATCAGTCCAAGTATGCTTTAGATTTTTTGAACAAGTTCAACATGAAAGATTGCAATCCAAGCAAGACTCCTTTCCTTTCAGGAGTTAAGGTTGAAGAAGCAGGTTCTTATCCTATGGTAAATAATACACTGTATAGGTAGTTGATTGGGTGTTTTCTTTACCTTACACACAATCGACCTGATATTTCTTATGCAGTAAGAGTGGATTCAATATACATTTTTCAGCCTCATGAGATCCATTGGAGAGCAGCCAAAAGGATCCTTAACTTTGTTCAAGGAACAAGAACTCATGGGATCTTCTACAAAGCTAAATCTGATCTTGATTTGATTGGGTTTACTGACAGTGATTGGGCAGGTGACAAAATAAATCAAAATTCAACATCAGGATATGTGTTCATTCTTGCTAAAGGACCAATCAACTGGTCAAGCAAGAAATAGAGTGCCATAGCACTCTCATCTACATAAGCAGAGTATAGAGGAGTTGTAAATGCAACAACTCAATGTTTATGGTTGCAAGGGATACTTGGTGAGTGTGGCTTCGAATCAGAGTTTTCAACTATTATCTATTGTGATAATCATATTACCATTCGAATCTAAAATGATCCAGTTTATAGACAGAGAACCAAACACATCGAGATCCATATGCACTACATCAGACAGCTTGTGCATGATGGCACCATTCACCTACTCTTCTGTGCATCTTCAAAACAAGTAGCAAACATCTTCACCAAAGTGTTTTTTGAGAAGACATTCAGCAATATCAAATCACTGCTCGGGATTTCTGATCATGCTGTGAAGCATGATTGATGACAATATTTTTAAATTTTGTTTTACTGTCCATGTTTAAGGGATGATTTTCCCACTGGGTTTTTTCCTCTTTTCTTAGTTAAATGGACATACAGTATGTAAAGGGTGACTAAGCCTTGTTGCTAGGCCCTATAGTTTTTTTATATTTACTCATAAATTCAGGCTTAAGGGGGGGTGTTAGAATAATAAACCCATAGTTACCTACCTTAGACATTAATTAATCCATTTTTGTCTTATTTGCCTAGTTTCCTATATTCCACTCTATGAAAGTTGTCTTCCACATGTCCTAGAAGTCAAAATTGCTAAAACTGAGTCATGGAGCACTTGGGAAAACTCATGGAAACCATATTTAGCATGTCTAATTTATTCTAGATCCTCCAAAGTGCATATCTTCTTTTTCTGCTCAGTTGCTTGTTTTATTGATAAATAAGGCAAAAGGGAAAGTAAGAGTAGGTGTAGTTGACTTGTTCTTTTTCCTCATCATATTCCATCATTTTCTCCTAATAAAAGCATGTATGAGTTGTATTTCCATCCCTTATTAGATTTCCTACTTGAATTTTCCAATTCATGAGCCTCTAAGTGGATTTGGAAACGGCTTTATGCACCTATGGGGGATTTGACTAGATTTAGTAAGCCTACTTTTTGACTATTTCAAATGAAATCCTTATGCATTAGAATCTATCATGTAATTATATATTGTATAATCCTATTACTTCACAAGGTTGTATATTGTACACTTATTCAATACATATTAGTGTTATGCTCCAATTTCAGTCTCCTTTGTTTGTAAATTTGCATGTTTGATTAGCAATTTTGTGAGTGCAATTGTTATATCACTTGGGTTCAATTTCCACATGGATGTATATGAAATATCATAAAAATATAATATATTCAATTTAATATTGATAATATCCCCCACATCAGTCCCTACCAAATTCGATACCCTCTTGAACCATTTGAATCCCCTAGAGTTAAGACAAATTTTCCAAAATTATGCCTTTGTTGGGAATTTTTGAATTGGGAAATTAAAAGAGGATTGATGATGTAGTATTAATGATATATTCTCCCTAAGATAGATATAATGGTGTTACTCTCCCTTGATAGGGAGAAAGAGGGAGTTGACTACTCTAATGATCCTCCTCGATGGAAAAAGTTGAGTTTAACGTTCTTGAGGGATTGATTTGTGTCGAATCACATTGGTTGGTTCCAAAAAACCATTGTCATTTGGGAGACTTTTCACATGGCTTGGTTCATAGAAACCCTTATGGGTTAGGAGACTTGTCACTAGATTGGTTTCCAACAACTCTTGTAGGTTGAAATACTTGTCACCTGGTTTGGTGTGTAGCAACCCTTGTGGGTTGGGAGAATTTTCATTAGATTGTTGTTCAAAAACCTTTTTAGGTTGGGGTACTTGTCACTAGATTGGTTTTCAACAACCTTTTTGGTTGGTATAGTTATCATTGGATTTGTGTCTAGAAATATTTTGTGGTTGAGAGACTCATGGGTTGTATCTCATTGTGGACCTCTTGTTGGTTGTAGCCACATGTACAAGAAAATACCTTCCTTATAATGCAGATAGTTCCAATACAATATATGATGATTAGATGATATCCATATGTGATATAACGTGATGATACCTCCCTAGCTAAGATAGGATGTTGATGTTTATAGATTGGTGAGGTATCTCACAAGTTGGATTAGAAAAATAAATAATAAACAATTACTATACATTAAATGTGAACAAGTATAAATTAAGGACGTGTTGACCCGAATAATAATGAAAAATTCACACATAAAACAAGTATAAATAAAGGAAGCCCAATTCATTTTTCACATCAAGCAATTTGCATCAAGTGATATGATCTAGTGCATAAAAGGAAGAGAATATTCAGGATTGTTTCATATTTGGTTAATCTTCTATACTTGCATCTTGAAATAATTCTCTCATAAGAAGGTTGCTAGGTTTTCCTCCATTGAGTAGAATGGTTTCCCAAGATAAAAATTATTACGTCTCTTTGTTTTTGTTCATTGTTATTTGTTTACTGACAATATTTGTTTTCGCTACATATAAGATTAAATCATACTATTTTATTGAAAACTCCTACATAATGTTAATACACATGTAAGAGGTTAATTACCAGCATAGGTCCATCTTAAAAATGGATCTATCAAGCACAAAGAGAGATTCAATTTCTTGAAGTGTAAATCAAGAAAAAATTTACACCTCATGAAATTGGATTCCTCTAATGGTTTACATTACTTAACATTATGTGAAACTTTACATAATGTTATGTAAAGTTTGTACAACATATCTCACATAATGGGATGTAGATAACCCCACTAATATTGGTGCAATTAATAAACAGATGGAATCATATCCATAGAAATGAAATATCTTAACATATCATAAAACATTAGAACAAATTATCTTAAGTATATGTAATAGATTTATGTTTTGGGTAAAAGGTTAAACTATAATCAAATTAGTATTTGGTATTATGTAGGATATCATGACTATAGTCTATTAAAAATCACATCATCCCACTAATGGTAGCCTCAACAATACCCATAAAAAATATTGGATTTCTTAGGGATAATATTTAGGTTGAAACCACCCCTTTAGTCCTAGAATAAAATGTAAAACTTCTTTGAATAGGTCAAGAGCTAGTATTATTAAGATATAATAAATGGTCCAAGGCCCAAAAACATCTAGTAGGAGTGAAAGTATGCTACCTTATAGATCACCAATGAATTCATTCAAATGATTCAGTCCTATATTAATCGATAACAATTAGAGATGATTATCTTGACTAGTGATTTGACAACTATATTATGATACTTTCTTCCACTTAAAAAAAATAAAAAATTTCCAAAGATTAAGTTGGTATAAGGTAGTTTAGATTTTCCATCTATAAACATTCTTTTTTAAAATGTTATTTATGTAGATTTTTTTTCAATATATATATATATATATATATATATATTAAATTAAATTTTATATCAAAATAAGTTATTTATACTTATAAATGTGGCATGTTAGATGTGTCAAACAAGTATATAATTATTTAAGAATCTAAACAACAAATGATGCAGAAATATAATAGAGAATAAAAATATTTTAAATAATATATAATATATATATTTTTAATTCATTTTCATCTTTAATAAATTTGGGTTGAAAATTGATTCATATTGATTTATTTTGACATGTTAGGATGATGACTATTACTATAATATAGATCAAATTTTATCCTTCATAATGTTTAGATGCTCTCCTTCATAGTCTTTATTAAACATCACAATGCAACATTATAATTTAGAAATGCATCATTTAATACAAGTAATCCAACACAATGTCACAATGTGACATAACCATTCAAGGATATTAAACCACAATCAACTATATTGAGTAACATTTCATTTCAACATAATCAGCTACAATGAGGAACATTAGATTCCAACATAACCCTTAGGGATTATGACCAACTAGAGTTAACCAACTCAATCCTTGTCAAACAATTTATCCATAGTCAACCATGGTTTCCTATAGTCATTCATTGTCAAACATGATCAACAATAATCAATAATTGTCAAACATGAACAACCATAATCAATTATGGTCAAACATAGTCAAGTAAACATGACAGAACCACACAATCAAGTAAAGGATCATTGTCAAACATGGTAATAATCATAAGCCATATTTATCCACAATAAAATATAATTAACCATAGTTACCAATAAACTTCCATGGAAAACCAAAGTTAACCAAACTCATTGTGACATGATCCCTAATGAATTTCACAATGTGACATAACCATTGAAGACAATTACCATGTAGCATAACCCTATATGAA
This sequence comes from Pseudotsuga menziesii, assembly GCA_001517045.1. Classification (NCBI taxonomy): domain Eukaryota; kingdom Viridiplantae; phylum Streptophyta; class Pinopsida; order Pinales; family Pinaceae; genus Pseudotsuga; species Pseudotsuga menziesii. Next base: position 69,152 of record LPNX011192181.1, read on the forward strand.
CACATAAATGCAAAATAATTGTTGTTAAATATTGCAATGTGACATAAAACCATTGATAAACAATGGAATGTGACTAAATCATTCAGCCATAGTAAACCATGAAAACCATACCCATTAAAAGTGAACAATATCTAACTATTTTCAACATGGTCAAACATAGATGACAATGATCAATCATGGTCATCATAGTTGATCACATTTGGACATGATCAATTATGTCGTGTCCCCATCCCAATAATACTACAAGTTAACAATGTTTCACCAACCTACTAGTTCCCTATGTTGAGGTGGAGGCATTAAATTTTGCAATAAGGGAGATATGAGACCCAAGAATAACTTAGTTTACCATATACACATTAAATTTGGTCATATAAATAATAAATATGGAAAAAATAAAGTGGAATTTCTTCATGGAGACACTTGGAGGTTCATGGAGACCTTGGGTGGCTAGATTCCTCCCTACATTTGTCATGACCTATCCCCAAATTCGATATAATGAGGAATGGAAAGTTCTTGGTTGATGAAGAGGTGTCAAGTAACATATCATGAGCCTAAGGATTCTAATTTGAATATTAATAACTCCCCATGGAAGAGGAAGAGACTAGGGAGAAAATGTGTGCCACTTGGAGAGAGATTCCCTGTACTCTATGACAAAAATGATGGAAGATTCTATGAAAAAATCATACCTGATTGTAGAAATGATTGCATACCTATGAAAATATGAAATTTATAGGCTAAAAATTCCCTCAAATAGGGTGCATTTGGAGGTTAGTAGCAACCATTCGAATTTGGAAGAGAATTGAGTCATGAAGAAGAGGACAAGTTTCATAGGGGTTACTAAACAGCTAGGATGAGTTGGAGGAATATTATGGAGGGGAATTATACATTTAAGGAAATTATGAGGATTATGAAATATTTCATGAGGAAGGATAATTTATTTTAATCATTTTGATAGTTTTCCTTTGGAATTTTGGAAAGCACTAGCTTGTCCATTGCACGCTGAGTGATCAATCTCCCTGCTAGTGAGCCAATTTAGACGGAGTTGGATTCTCATCCAAATTGGATGTTGGAGGGGAAAAACTGAACTATAGTTTTTATCTGAATGGAGTGTGTTTATTGCATATATAATTCTGATATAGTTTGTGATTCATCTCTTTCCCCATTCTTTCATTCCCCATCTCATTATTCCCATGTTTTCATATGATGGCACATTAGTGTGAATGGTGCTTGCGATTTGTTGAGATAAGTTGATTCAAAATAATGGGTGAATGATGTTTGGATATTTAATATGTACCCCATACTCTATGTAAGCCTAATTATTAAAAATAAATATGAAAAATGCCCACATTTCCAAGCTATGGTTTGACTAGTTTCCATGTATTGGTTTCCATTTCGAAGGAGTTGTGTTTCTGATTTGTATTGAGGTGTTTCTCTAATTTTAAATGTTGCTTGGTAGGATATTTTTATGATGTATATGGTATACATTATTCATGATCTTTTCTGAACCATTTCATGTACATTTTATTATTTGAAGTAAAGCTATCAATGTGATTTCCCTTAAGCATTATCACTGAAAATTAGCATTCAAATGTGGAGCTCCATAACTAGTTAGAAGAAATTAAAACCACATATAATGGCATCCAATGAGGTATTATATCAGTCTCCGTAGTATTTTTATCAATTTTGGAGGGTCGCATATGAGTTTGGAATCCCTCTTTGCTGGGAATTTCATCACAACTTACTAGTAATTTTTCCCTTTTTCCAATAAACCCAAATAAAGTTGCTGAGGTATAAAAACAGTTTTAAAGTGACCAAAGAGTCCATTTATAGGTATTAATACTCACCATATCAGTCCCTCAGAAATTCAGGACCATTTTGTGTCATTTGGAACTCCTAGAGGCAAGATTAGTTATACCAAAATTTCCCCAAATTGTGCCTTTGTTTGGAAATTTCATATTGAGTCATTACAAATTATAGTCAACCATATTATTCCATGGCTAATAGTTTTTCTATGGTCAAATATAAATCAACAGTATTATTTCTCTTAATGCTTTTTTAACTATGTATCAATTGAAGGGTTTGGATATAACCCTCTTGGAATGTCACAACCAACATAACACTTGAAGTGGGTACTGCAATCTAATTATGAAAATGCATATATTGAAAAAATAACGTATTATTTTTTATGTATTGCCTTGTGATTTTTTTCATAACATTGATATCTTGTTTTTACTCCAAAATATGATGCATATGCTCCCATTAGTGTGAACATTTCGTACTTAAATAACATAATTTCCTTACAATTTTTTGAGTAGTTGTAGGTAATGGATTGTTCATATGCATAACTATATTTTCAAAAATATTAATGTTAATTTCATATCTTTTAAAAATTATTAGAGTCATGTCCCTAAAAACATGTAGTTGTGCATTAGTCAAAGGTATAGGTGTCTTAACAGTCATTTATTTATTATTATAGATCTTTGATTAAGCTAGTGCAATGCATAATTTATTTTCAAATTGGAAAAGGAAATACAATTTATAATGGAAACCCAAAATATATA